>OX419587.1:15354485-15954485 GCA_948473455.1 Teleiodes luculella
CCACTAACACTCACTATAATCAACTACTAATAATTCCATAAAACTCACGATAAACCACACCTGACACCATGTAGTGGTGTAAGAGGGTCCGATAGAAACGACATATTCTCAAAGACTGACTTTATTGGCATACCCACGATACAAGTACAATCAAGATATATAATATTATTTAGTATTACCCACAACAGTACGTGCCGAAGTTAGAACTCGCGAACTTCCGAATGGACTTCCATTAGCCCTAGCCACTTCGCCACCGACGCTCGTCCTTTGCAATTCCTTTCAGTTTTCGATAAACCTTTACTTACATCCTGTTTAAGCACGTGTTTGAGAATATATGGGGAGTTTGAATTTAGTTCTATTTAAGTAACTCAGAGATTAATTTAATATATAAAGGAGTATATTTTTATACTGATGTGTGTCGGTTTGATTACACATCAACGCAAAACTATAGATCGCAAAAACAGCAGGTCAGTTTGTTTGTAAAATTTACTACAGAAAAAGTCTTGATCAAAATTAAAGGCGAGCTTCACACGGCTATAAAAATATGGCCAAGAAATGCAAAAAAATGCCGAGTGACATTAAATTATGTTATGCTACCGTAACTAAATCCTTACACAAAATTTTAAACACATGTAACACCGTTTTTTTTGTCATTTGATAAAAATAATACATCGTAGAAAATACTAGCTATTTTTCCAAATTAATTGGCGTTGATAATTTTTTTTAACTCATTTTATTCTCGACTTCTTCCAAAAGAGGAAGTATCCAAAGCCATAAATCTAAAATTTTTTTTTTTTTTTTAAGCACTGGAGTCAAGTTTCGGAACGTTTCTAATAGTCGAAAAGACAGTTATTGTTTTCGTATAAATATTTTCAATAATATTAGTCTTGGAAATACAGGTTATTTACCATTATCCAAATGGATTATTATTCCTTTTGTTTTTCCTTAATTTGTTTAAAATAAAATTAAAAATAATTTATTTCCTCAAAAAGAATTCTGGCTTGATTGTTTTGGTGTTGCGTTTCGGAACGCGCGGTCTGTCAAAGTGATTCGAGGAATGACTCGTTCATTTTCTTCTTTGCGTTATAGCAGCAACACTATATTCAAGTGAAATTATGATGGACAACGGTAAGTGTAAATTATCCAAATGGATTCTCAATTCCATGTTCGATAGTTATGTTTTAAAACCTTTTTGATTAATTGGTTTCTCTTTCTTTAATAGGTATGTGAAGGATGTTTGTTCAGAGACCCCTTTCCGGTCTGGACTCTTAAAGAAAAAGTTGATTGAAACCTCGGTAAGTCTGTTGTGATATTTATTGAGATCTCAAATTCTCATTCTACGGTTTGGTCTTGAACCTTTTTGATAACCCACGTGGTTTGTTCTTTAGACATGGCGCGGACATCTTGAGGTGGCTGTCGTCCGGGCTCTGTTCCCAACATGGTTTCTTAACATTGAAAACCCCGTAATGGGTAAGTGCTTTAAAATATTATGCTAATTCAAAACTAAAGATTTCTGTTAGACGTTCATCACTGTAACAAGTTTTCTCTTTGTTGCAGGGTTTTCTTGATATGCAGGGTTGATATGCAGGGTTTCCCTATGCAAGTTTTCTTATTATGCAGTTTGTTATGCTGGGTTTTTATGTAGGGTTTTTAGTTTTGCCCCACCCGCATTGAGGTTTCTGGTACTATGTACCTACCTATTTTTTCTTTACTAGGTTTTATTAACCAAGTTTTTAATGACAGGATACTAGTACTGCGTACCTTTCATTTCAATACCATGTAGGTAATTGATAAAACTATTTTTTCCTAAAACTATCCAATAGTTCTTACTTTGGGTTTTCTTTTATTCATGTAACCACCTGTGTTCAGATTTACCTTCGGAAGATGGTTGCAGAATTTCATATTATTCATAAGATTTTATTTAATGTTAGATTTCCTTTGAAACATGTCTGCTTTATATAAAGATAACCTTATATTAACATGTTTCTTTAAAACCATAAGGTACTCGTTGTGAGTTTGGTAACCTATATTACTTTTTATCCAACGGCTGGACATTTAACTCCATAACAGTGAAACGTAATTAATAATTTTAAGTATGTAAACTTGTTTGTTGATACTGTTATACGAATAGTTCTCTGTGAAGACAGCGGTGATATTTTATGTATCCTTTTATTTCACCAGATATTCTTAGACCTTTTAAATAGTTGTCATGTTACATTAAATATGTTTTAAAAGGTTTCCTGGTATTTATTTTGTTGCACACAGTACAGTCTTGATCCATTTTATGATATAAACCACTGGCGCCCTGATTCTGACAGAACAATTTAGTTCCGATTCTGGCAGATTATAAGTTTTACCTGAAGATATTTTTCTTACCTCAAGATATTTTTTTTTCCTAATAATTTTCTTTTGTGGTTTACATTATAAAAGGCAGGTCCAAGGCCACCACCCACTCCCTGAGTTAATTAACACAAAAATAAAATACTGCTCTCTATAAAAGAAAAAGATTTTCCTTAGCTAGCCAATTTAAACCCTTTCAGTGTCGTTCCCAACGTGTGGCCCTGTAAGATTAGTGCTGTGTGGAATGAAAATTTAATTTAAATATGTTTTTTTCTCTCAAAAAATAGTTATACATACTATATTATTTCTAGTACTTAAGTGCTTCTTGTAAGTATTAAGGTTTCTATATTGAACGTTTTGGTGCTGTATTTTACAGCTATATTGTAAGTAAAGAGTACTCACTATACTTTATATTGTTACAATGGATACTTTAAATTGTAATGTTAATTTTCTTTTAAAAGATGAGATAACTCATGAACTCCTAATTAGGAACATATCTTTTGACATTACTGCTTCGGTGGATAATTTGCGTAAATTATTACGTGAAACTTTAAAACTTTCTAGGAGGGGTAGTATAAAGCCATCTTCTAATAATTCTTCGATAACTATAGAAGAAGAAACTAAATTGGTTATTGCCAAAGGCAATGAATTTCTTTCATCGTGTTATGCTGGGGAAGGTCCGTCCTTCTTCACTGCAAATGTTCGTGCTCGTCTATGCGGACGTGCTAATTATCTTTTGGTTCGTTTGTCGCGAATTAGTAATCCTCACCAGGAACTGCTGGTGCTTCAAAACACTTTGATTAAATTTTTGTCAGATCAGGCCAAGTCATCTGATTCTGAAACGGATGACGAAGACTCTGTTCCTTCTCCCGTTCATAAAACTATTATTTATCAACCGGCTACTTCTTGTAACTTGAATTCTTTGAATTTGAAATATCGTGGTGACTCGTGTGTTCGTGCTTTCATAGCTCGCTTGGAAGAATTACAGCTTGCTCGTAATATACCTAAAAAAACAATATATACTGGCTTTCCAGAAATCCTTGAAGGACCTGCTTTGTATTGGTATCGTGCTAATAAAGACGCATATCATGATTATGATTCACTCATTAACGCTTTACGCTCTGACTTTGATATTGCTGATTTTGACTTTCGGCTATTACAAGAGATACATTCTCGAACACAAGCAAAGGATGAATCGATTGTGGTTTTCCTGTCTATCATTTTGGGAATGATGTCCCGACTTACTAAAAAATTATATGACGAAGAACAACTTGACATTATTTTACGAAACATAAGACCTGAATATAGTCGAGAACTCGCATTAATTGATGTCAAATCCATTTCTCATCTGCGAGAACTTTGTAAAAAACTTGAACTCAATAAGGCTCGTATCTCAAATTTTGTAGAACCTTCTACTTCCAAAGACACTACATGTGTTCCTGATTTTAATTATAAAAGTAAAACTTTTAAATCACATAATCCCAATGTTAATAATAAAAATGTTTCGTCTGTACATCAGTCGACTTCGGTTGAGGCTAATAAAAACTCTTCTGCTCATTGCTTTAGATGCGGTAAAAATAATCATTCTACTTCTCAATGTTATAAATCTAAAAATATTGTTTGCTTTAAATGCGGCAAACAAAATGTAAAAACTCCTGACTGCCCAAAGTGTAATAAGTCAAAAAACTGAATAAGTCAGTCTCTCTGAGTGCTTCTACTTGCAGGGAGACATATTTTAAACCTCCTCTTTCTGATAAGAGACCCTATTTAACTGTGAAAGTATATGACATTTGTGTCAGTGGTTTATTAGATTGTGGTGCTGCTTGTTCGATATTAGGCGATAATGCTCATAAGGTTTTTCTTGATCTTGGTATTCCGATGCAAAATCTTAAACAACCATGTTATATACGTGTTGCTAACGGTGCCGAATATTATTGTCAATATTATATGGATGTTCCCATTTTATATAAAAAGATTGTTAAAATTATAAGATTTTACATTCAACCTCAAATCAAACTTCCTATTCACTTTGGTATAAATTTTTGGAAAGCATTCAATCTTGCTCCTGAAGTTCTGTCTTGCATAAAGTCTATTTCTTGTAATAACGTAGATAAAATTGATAATATTCCAGAAAATGGTTTAAGGAACATAGATAATTTAACTGAAAAACAAATTGAAGAACTGAATCACATGAAGTCTCTCTTTTCTCAAATAGATACTGAAAAAGTTGGACTGGGTCGTACCCATCTTGCCCAACATCATATTGATACAGGGGATTCTAAACCCATCAAACAAAGGTATTACAGATTAAGTCCAGAAAAATTAAAGTTGCTAGATGATGATCTTGATCGTATGTTGAAACTTAATATTGTTGAACCATCAAATTCACCTTGGAACTCTCCGGTTACTTTAGTACCGAAACCAGACGGCTCTGTCCGTACCTGTTTGGATAGCCGTATGATTAACGCTGTTTCTAAAACAGACGCATATCCTCTCCCTTATATTAGTTACATTCTTGACAACCTCAGGGATGCTAAATTTCTTACATCCTTGGATTTAAGTGCAGCTTATCATCAAATACCTCTTTCTCCTTCTTCAAAGGAAAAGACTGCTTTTACTGTACCAGGACGTGGTTTGTTCCACTATAATGTAATGTGTTTTGGTCTTGTTGGTGCTTCAGCCACCATGCAACGATTAATGGATAACCTTTTTGCTGCACAATTTGATAATAAAGTATTTTGTTACATAGATGACATTATAATTTGTACTAATTCATTTGAAGAACATATTAGAATTTTGGAATCAGTTTATGTAAAGTTAAAATCTGCTAACCTTACAATTAACATGAAAAAGTCTCTCTTTTGTCGTCCAGAACTAAGATATCTTGGTTATGTTGTTGATCGATATGGATTAAGAACTGACCCTTCCAAAGTGGAAGTTATAACGAACTTTCCTGTGCCTTCTAATGCTAAGGAAGTCAAACGTTTTCTTGGTATGGCAGGGTGGTACCGCCGTTTTATCCAAGATTTTTCTCGTAAAGCTAGACCTTTGACTCGTCTTACTAGTAAAAAAGTTCCTTTTGCTTGGTCCAAAGAAACAGATGAAGCTTTCTCTGTACTTAAAAATGCTTTAATCTCTGCTCCTATTTTAAAATGTCCTGATTTTACTTTGCCTTTTTATATTCATACAGACGCGTCATCTTTTGCTATTGGCGGCGTTTTGACTCAAAAAGTAGATGGGGTGGATCACCCTATAGCTTATTGTAGTAGAACTTTAAATGCTCAGGAGATTAATTATACTGCAACAGAAAGAGAACTGCTCGCAGTCATTTATGCTTTAGAACAATATAGATCTTACGTTGAAGGCAAATTATGTTACATTGTTACTGATCATGCCTCCTTACAGTGGTTTTATAAACTAAAAAATCCCACTGGCCGTCTTAATAGGTGGGCATGTCGTCTAAGCCAATTTACCTTTGAAATCATTCACAGAAAAGGTAAAGAACATGTATTGCCTGATACTCTTTCTAGAATAAAAATCGCCTCTATTGAAATTGATCCTCATACTATAACTGACCCATGGTATATTAAAATTTTTACGGGTTGTGCTGAAAATGCAAAGAAGTTTCCAAATTTTTCCATCTTAGAGGGAAAACTTTATAGACTTTCTAAAAATAAATATAATATCACTTCTCAACATGATTGGAAAATTGTTGTACCCTTAGAAAAGCGTCTGGAAATAATTGAAAAATATCATGATGATCCGTCAGCTAGTCATTTTGGTGTAGCTAAAACGCATAAAAAGATTTCTGCTATTTATTATTGGCCTTCTTTATTTGAAGATGTAAAATCATATGTTAGTAATTGTGAAACTTGCAATACATATAAACCTGTTAATACTGCTCGTGCAGGATTCATGGGCGAACCACGTCAAGTAACAAAGCCGTGGGAAGCTATTTCTTGTGATATTCTCGGTCCATTTCCTCCATCTTATTCTAGGAACCAATATTTGTTTGTAGTCTCGGACTATTTCAGTAAATACGTACTACTCTTTCCTTTGAGAAACGCAACTGCAAAAGCCATTTGCAAATGTATGTATAATGGTGTATTTCTTGTACATGGTGTTTGTCGTGTTCTTTATACCGACAATGGAGCTCAGTTTACTTCTAAAGAATTTCGGGATCTTCTTACTAATGCAGGCGTTCCTCATATATTTTATAATCCCCGTTATCATCCTCAAACTAATCAAACTGAACGAGTGAACCGAGATATTGTTCGTGCTATTGCCTCGTATGTGCGTTTTGATCACCGAAAATGGGATCAAAACATTCCGGAGATTCAATGTGCATTGAACACTTGTGTTCATGATGGAACTAAATTCACTCCTTTCTTCTTAAACCATGGTCGTGAAATGATTCTTGATGGTGCTACGCATATTTCTCAGACACCTTTTGATGGGTCTGCCTTAAATACTGATTCACAAGAGTTTGCGGAAAAACTTCCCAAACTTCAAGATGTTTATAAACAAGTGAAATGTCATTTGCATAAGTCATATCAACAAAACTGTAAATATTATAATTTAAGAAAAAGACCTTTAGAGTTAAATGAAGGTCAAATAATTTACAAAAGGTGTTTTCCTTTATCTTGTGCTCCAAAACACTTTTCAGCAAAGTTAGCTCCCAAGTTTGAAAAGTGTGTTGTGGACAAGAAATTAAGTAAGTTGGTCTACTCTCTCAAAAGTTTGGAGGGTAAGTCCCTTGGTACGTTCCATATCAAAGATTTGATCATCCGCGGTCATAATGAAGGTGGTTGAAACATAGTAGGTGAATATAAGTGTGTTAAGTCAGATAAATATTCTCTTCGGGTGGTATTTACAATATATATTTTAAGTTTTCCTATCTTAGCGTAATGGACTTTGACTTTTAACGTGACAAACCAAGACGATAAGTATGCATACAGACTAAAACAAGACTATGGACTATTTTAATTGTTAAGGACAAACTTTTCTCGTTTTATGTTAAGGTTGTTTTTCATTTTCTTTTGGTATTAGTTTAAGTACATACTGTGTTTTTCTCAAACTTGAATTTGAAAACACTTTGTCAATTTTATATTTAAGTTAGTATATTTTGAGTCATTTTGCACCCATAGTGGTGATGACTTCATGTATTCTCTTTTGAAAGTTCTTCAACTCTTATGAGTTCAGAATGTGATGTTTTTTTTTTTGACAGAAGTTTTCTTCTGGTATACTTAGCTCATAGTAGCAAGTCTTTTTAGCTCATAGTAGCAAGTCTTTTTAGCTCATAGTAGCAAGTCTTTTTAGCTCATAGTAGCAAGTCTTTTTAGCTCATAGTAGCAAGTCTTTTTAGCTCATAGTAGCAAGTCTTTTTAGCTCATAGTAGCAAACCTCCTTATAAGGAAGGGAAGTTCCTTAACTCTTTTGAGTTTGGAATGTGTTTTCTTTTGGACAGAAACTGTTTTTCTGGTCAATACTGCATACAGTTGTAGTTCTATTTTCAGGAAAATAACGTTCTTTATTTTTCGTTTCCCTTTAAAAATTTGCTCGTTGGTAGTGAATTTCTTTTAGCTTTTGAACTCTGGTTTTTCAAAACCATGTTCGGTGGTTTTGTTTCCAGTTAGCTTTTCGTTACTACCTCATGTAGATCGGTAGCGAAAAATTTTATTTGAAAATTAAAATTTTCAAATAAAATTTTTCATTCCCAACTAAAGATGAACTGTAACACCGTTTTTTTTGTCATTTGATAAAAATAATACATCGTAGAAAATACTAGCTATTTTTCCAAATTAATTGGCGTTGATAATTTTTTTTAACTCATTTTATTCTCGACTTCTTCCAAAAGAGGAAGTATCCAAAGCCATAAATCTAAAATTTTTTTTTTTTTTTTAAGCACTGGAGTCAAGTTTCGGAACGTTTCTAATAGTCGAAAAGACAGTTATTGTTTTCGTATAAATATTTTCAATAATATTAGTCTTGGAAATACAGGTTATTTACCATTATCCAAATGGATTATTATTCCTTTTGTTTTTCCTTAATTTGTTTAAAATAAAATTAAAAATAATTTATTTCCTCAAAAAGAATTCTGGCTTGATTGTTTTGGTGTTGCGTTTCGGAACGCGCGGTCTGTCAAAGTGATTCGAGGAATGACTCGTTCATTTTCTTCTTTGCGTTATAGCAGCAACACTATATTCAAGTGAAATTATGATGGACAACGGTAAGTGTAAATTATCCAAATGGATTCTCAATTCCATGTTCGATAGTTATGTTTTAAAACCTTTTTGATTAATTGGTTTCTCTTTCTTTAATAGGTATGTGAAGGATGTTTGTTCAGAGACCCCTTTCCGGTCTGGACTCTTAAAGAAAAAGTTGATTGAAACCTCGGTAAGTCTGTTGTGATATTTATTGAGATCTCAAATTCTCATTCTACGGTTTGGTCTTGAACCTTTTTGATAACCCACGTGGTTTGTTCTTTAGACATGGCGCGGACATCTTGAGGTGGCTGTCGTCCGGGCTCTGTTCCCAACATGGTTTCTTAACATTGAAAACCCCGTAATGGGTAAGTGCTTTAAAATATTATGCTAATTCAAAACTAAAGATTTCTGTTAGACGTTCATCACTGTAACAAGTTTTCTCTTTGTTGCAGGGTTTTCTTGATATGCAGGGTTGATATGCAGGGTTTCCCTATGCAAGTTTTCTTATTATGCAGTTTGTTATGCTGGGTTTTTATGTAGGGTTTTTAGTTTTGCCCCACCCGCATTGAGGTTTCTGGTACTATGTACCTACCTATTTTTTCTTTACTAGGTTTTATTAACCAAGTTTTTAATGACAGGATACTAGTACTGCGTACCTTTCATTTCAATACCATGTAGGTAATTGATAAAACTATTTTTTCCTAAAACTATCCAATAGTTCTTACTTTGGGTTTTCTTTTATTCATGTAACCACCTGTGTTCAGATTTACCTTCGGAAGATGGTTGCAGAATTTCATATTATTCATAAGATTTTATTTAATGTTAGATTTCCTTTGAAACATGTCTGCTTTATATAAAGATAACCTTATATTAACATGTTTCTTTAAAACCATAAGGTACTCGTTGTGAGTTTGGTAACCTATATTACTTTTTATCCAACGGCTGGACATTTAACTCCATAACAGTGAAACGTAATTAATAATTTTTAACCCTCTAACGATATAATCCGCCCGCGGGCGGAGTCAAAAGCGCACTCCGTAAACTTCCTAGTCCGCCCATGGGCGGATCCGATTCTCGACTTTAAAATCTGCTTTTTACGGCTATACCATGAAAAAATCGCTTGTACGGTGTATTGACAAGTGGTAGAGCGTTTATCAAACAATATAATGGCACATTCACTTCACTAGTGCCAGTACAAAAAAATTAAAAAAAAAAAATCCGAAAGTGACAGTTTGTATGAGCGTTGTGGAAGTGTTTTGTTTATTTACAATTTACAATAAGAATTTACCACAAATGAGGTCTAAACTCGACTAATAAGTGTTCTAAAGTGAATAAGTGATGTGCCAGAAGAATTTCTAATAAGAATTATGTGTTTTCCAATCAGAAAAAAAATACGAAAATTTCCTTCAGCATAATGGTAAGTTTTTTCCATTGTTCGATTTTCAGTAGGATAATAACGGATAAATACCGTAATTTACCTAAAAAGCAAACAAAAAACAAATAGTTCAATCAATTATCTGCAATATTCTCATATTTCATCAAGATAACCTATAATTTTGCAGAGTAATCTTGGTTCTTGCCAAACCTTGCAAAAAAAATTGCAAAAAAGAAAGGCGGCCATTAATCCTTGCCGAATTAGCGGTAGTAGCAGAAGTTAGGCGGGCCCTCGCTTAAGGGTTAAGTATGTAAACTTGTTTGTTGATACTGTTATACGAATAGTTCTCTGTGAAGACAGCGGTGATATTTTATGTATCCTTTTATTTCACCAGATATTCTTAGACCTTTTAAATAGTTGTCATGTTACATTAAATATGTTTTAAAAGGTTTCCTGGTATTTATTTTGTTGCACACAGTACAGTCTTGATCCATTTTATGATATAAACCACTGGCGCCCTGATTCTGACAGAACAATTTAGTTCCGATTCTGGCAGATTATAAGTTTTACCTGAAGATATTTTTCTTACCTCAAGATATTTTTTTTTCCTAATAATTTTCTTTTGTGGTTTACATTATAAAAGGCAGGTCCAAGGCCACCACCCACTCCCTGAGTTAATTAACACAAAAATAAAATACTGCTCTCTATAAAAGAAAAAGATTTTCCTTAGCTAGCCAATTTAAACCCTTTCACACAAAAACTTTAAAATTAACGAAAGAGTATTCATAATAATGTCCACCTTATAAAACGTCCTCACAACTGACTTAACAACACAACCTACCGCAAGCATGTTAGCTCTTAGAAGCCTAGTTAACTTTCATTTGTGCGGCCATAAGTTGGCAACACTGACATTACACAGAAACAGTCGACGCAAACAAACTCCGACTAAACCGAATTAGGCGACTAATCTCAGCAAGCTTGTAATAGAGGGCTTAGAAATGATAAATTTGATAGAAAAATAGAAGTGTCATTAAAATGCTTAAAACTAAGTTTGGTTTCCGGCGACGAAAAGTTTTATTTCTCTTAGTAATCAAATGAAAATACTCACTAAAGTACAATAAACAAATTTAGTATAATTATTTAACTAGCAACGCCTGTGTAATTTCTTCCGGCGAGTTCTTCTCCACAGAAGACGGCCAAATTTTTGAACTCGCCACAAAAGAATATGTAACTAACTGACTTAACTAAGTGATGTAAATATCCTAAAGTAAAAAATATATAATAAATATATATAACGCAGCATTTAAGTGGCAATTAAGAAATCTTAGCGTTGAGTGAAAATATAATGTCTATGTCTATGGAATAAAGTTACAAATTTTACATGTTTTAATAGAGATTCAGGTTCTACAAACAACAACTAACATTTGACGATCTCTTATGAATCAACTCTGTAGTTTGAGTATCTCTTCACAAGGTGATCATCGGATGATTACAATAGACTGAAGAAATAATAGAAACAATTACATTGCTAACCTGGCCTTTGAATAAACAACTAATTAATTAATGATTATCACCTTTCTTTCATATTATTCCACATTGCGATTATCAGCACATACTTATACGTCCCTACCGTGAATTTAGAGTAATTCTTATAATCATTCCAGATACATCCCAAAAGTCGCTTCTATTGATAAAACTTCTGTGGAACTGACTAATTTCAGGCAGCAAGTAATAATGTAGTGGAATCCAAATGCTCCACACATAAAGTTTAAACAATGAAATGGCTGTAGGCTCTTTACGACTCTTGTGTGCCCTTTGTGGGTCTAACTGACCCACGGAGATTCATCAAGTGCAGGAATGATATAGTCTAAGGGTTTCTAGAGCTTCGGTGGCCAAGTGGCTAGGGTTATTTACTTCCATTTGAAATTTCACGGGTTCAAGCCACGTATCAATTTGTTATCCATTTTCGGATTCATCAATCAGTTATTAAATAACATGTATAGAATCAAAACACAATCAATGTAAATTTCTTGTAAATATAATAATAATATCTAACTTACTCTATTAACTACAGACGGAAACACAATCATTTGTCAAATGATTGTCAAGATCAAGAAAAAAATAAAGTACAGGCGGCATGAAGGAAAAAAAAAGCCGCGTTTTTCCTTCATGACAGGCGGTATCTAAAAGAAAGACTAAAGTAAGAATTAAATCATAACTGCACTTCCTGACACTAATCCTCGCTCGACCCACGTTAAGTAAAGCATGTTGCAGCGTTTCAGTTAATATTGTGGACAGAAAATGTCTTCATCTAGCCACTGTATTAAATGCACCGTACATCTCACACTGGGATTTCTATTATTAAATTTTCTGAAGAGATTTCAGAACCGGGTTGAATCTCATCTCGGCTGAAATTAAAATGGCTACATGTATATAGAGTTAATAAGGTTTTAGGTAGCGCTAAAGGAGGTTTTGAGGTGGAGAGGGCTATGCTTGGAGTTTCCTTGCGTAATCGAATCACAAATGGTGAGATCCGTAGGCGAACCAGAGTCACCGACATAGCCCGAAGAATCGCTGAACTTAAGTGGCAGTGGGCTGGGCACATTGCGTTGGGGCAAAAAGGTTCACGAATGGCGACCGCGCGCCGGAAGACGTAGTGTGGGCAGGCCCCCCACGAGGTGGACCGACGATCTGGTGAGGGTCGCGGGAAGCCGCTGGATGCGGGCAGCGCACGACCGATCATTGTGGAGATCCTTGGGGGAGGCCTTTGTCCAGCAGTGGACGTCTTTCGGCTGAGATGATGATGAAAAGAGGTTTTTACAAGTAATATATAATTAAAATGTTTAACAATACTATTGGGTCCAATGTCAGCACTATAAGTCTTTCTTTGCTGGTAAATAAATTTAAACTTGCACGTGAAATTTTACTTATATCCTGACAAATGGACATGAACTTCTAAACTTTTTGTGGTTTTTCATATAAACCTTAAAGCAAAGACTAAAAAAGGTTTCTCGAATACAGAAAAATTGAATAAAAAGTGTTTTTTCTATTTACGATGGTTTCAGAAGGAACTATCAAAATGTTTCAAAGGATATGAACATTTAATAACAAGCTCTTTTGTATAAAAATATCTTCAAAACAACTACAAAGTATTTAAAACGAAATCAACATTTTAATAAAAAATGTACGTTTGCATGAAACCCCTTCAATTTTAAAGGCAAATAGAAAACATTATCTGTGTATATTCATTCCTTTCCTTACAAAACCTTACAGCGTTTCCCGAGCCACTCTAACGAAACCAAATTTCTTCAGGCGATGTAAATTGCCGCACCAGATTGCTCTTGTTACATCAAGATAAATTACTGACGACTTGACTACCCATTTTTTACTTCACAAAGAATAAACAAAATCTTTTTGCCGTCCAATCTTGCAAGTTGGGGTCCTAGAGTGAGCGGATAAAAAAACTTCTAATAAAAATATTACACAATAGGAAAAACTAAAATGGCGGACCTACGATGACATTTTGACTGAAAATATTTTAACTAGCTTTCCGCCGCGTCTCCGCCTGCATTAACAGTTTTTCCCGCTGTAAAAGGTAGCCAATGTTATTCAGGGTGAATGTAGCTTTCTAATGGTAAAAGCATTTTTGAAATCGGCACAATAGTTTTTGAGTTTATTTATTTACAAATATACACAACACATACATAAAAATACTAATCTTTCCTCTTTATAATATTAGTATGAAGAACACGGGAAATGTGAAGTGAGGTACCTTATAGTTTGGGTGTAGTAAAATAAAGTAATAATCAACTATACAGATACAAAGATGACATGTTGTTTTGAAATTATTATTCACTAACAATCTAACAATCTCACTACTTCACATACAGAAGCCAGCACATGCGGCTGGACACTCGCACTACAAAATTCACCCCTACCGCTACGGAATACGGGCGTAATCAAAGTCGACATGTCCAGCCGCATATGCTGGCTACTACAAGCTAGAAATGCAGGAAAGGACGCCCCGCTGTTTTCGAGCCCATAGCGGCAAGCGATCTTTTCTCGGATGCCACTCACTATCTCCGCCGCTGTACAGCCTCCTTTCAACGCGAATTGAACGGTATAGCGAACCAGACAACCACTATTGCACCCTAAATTTAACGCCCTATTTATCAACAACTTTTCTACTAGCACAGTATAACAATATGAAACTACCACACCATATCGTTATATGCTATAGTAGTAGAAAATACGTTCATAGACTTGTCTACTATTGCACTAAAAAGCTCTTTGCCTTACTATCATTTCAAATTATCGCGATCATTAACATAAACACTTTTTCGATTACTTTATATTAAGAGTTGTCATAATCCCCACGTTTGTGGGTTTATTTATTATTTTATTTTTATTTGGGAAACAAACAGTGAAATTTTTCAACTAAACATTATTGTTATATTTTATAATATAACAAAACAAAAAACCAGTAAAGTTTCCACAGTTACACATAAAATAAAGTCTGGTGTGAGCAGAAAAATACAAAGAAGAAAACCAATCGACAGGAAAGAGACAAAACAGAAAACAAAAGTAAAATTAAATAAAAAGGTAATTACGATACGTAATTGTACATGTTATTTTGAGTTCAGTAAACGTTTCTGCCCACTCATAGTGTATGTTAGCTTTAGATAGAAATTTAAAAACAAAAAAAAAATTAGAAAAAATCTTCGACGGAAAAAATATGTATACTAAATCAATTAAAATATTTTCCAATCTTACATTCTTTCGCTTTCCATTCGTAGGTAGCGTCGGACCGATGAGTGAATGGAATCCAATTACATTCCCCGGAGAATGGCCGGCGATTGAATGACCGATAACGGAATGAAAAGATGTTGTTCCATCGCTTTGTTGTTTTATTTTTCTGTTTGTTGTTGTCGGCACTCGTAAGTTACTTCGGAATCTTGTTACTCAATTTCGTACAGGTTTTTTGCAAACTAAATAAATTCTTTTTCTGTTTGAGTTTATTTACATTTGGATCAAAATTTAAGTAAATACGAATAAAACCTGACCTCTTTTGTATCTTAAATTAAATTATTTGTATATAATATATTTTTTAACTTTGAAACAAAAATAATTAATTTGAATTATGACATTTTTGAGCTCTGTAAAACTACACTAATGGTATAGTTATAGATTTTCTTTTTATCGTGTATTTAGTTTTTATTTTAGCCTCAATGCTAATTTCAGTGAGTAGTTTATTTACCTGTCAAAAAAGTTAAATCCATTAATACCCGTTTTAGCGCAAAAATCTGCCGCAATACAAATCTTAGGGGTAAAAATACGTGGCAGTAACCACAGGTAAAATAAATTTAACATAATTTTCCCCAATATCTATCCACGTTTAAGTCAACAACGCTCCACCTATCTCCACAGCATTGCATCGTATGTTTTCCCTCCCCCCAACACAACCACAATGCCCCAAGTTTGTATTAGCCCCCACCACTTACCTGGACAAACAAACAAAGAATCCGGACAGGCAAACCAATTACAGCCACGAACCGAAACTCTGTTTGTCTTACTAACCTGCTCGATATTTATTTTATTCCCGTAAGTCGCGAATTGTACAGTAGCCAGCACACGCGGCTGGACATGTTAACCTTGAGAGCGCCCGTATTTCGTAGCGGTAGGGGTGAATTACGTAGTGCGAATGTCCAACCGCATGTGCTGGCTTCTGTACAAAAATCGAAGAGATCATTGTTATTAAAACACTTGTACTTGTTCCGCAGATTATTATTTAGTCGGGTTAACCCAACCTGTTTCGCTCACATAAGCATCACTAACACAATTAATTTTAAGTAAGTAGGTAGATAATAATTTACCAGTCTAATATACCTACAGCACAAAGAACAATGTATTTTTCTAACCATTTGACGGTTAATGCTCATTAAATAAGTGAACCCTACTAAATAATAATCTGTGAAACAAGTACAAGTATTTTGATAATAATGACTACAATTTCTTCAAGCGCTACCAATCGCAAGTATAAATTGAGCTTGATTTGACTTTGCTACGAAAATTATCGTAGGTCACGTTCTCGTAGCACATTGCTACGATCGCGCTACGACCTACGCCGCTGTGATAATGAATCCCCGAATCGGGCGACTGAACGCAATATACCTCAAATACTAAGAAAGATATCAAATACTAATCTGTTATTATATTATAATATTGTTATAAAATGGATAAGCTCGCTCAGTCAAATTGTTTTGAGCAACTTTCTTATTAGTAATTTAATTCGGAAAGTTTTCTGGTGGAGATTTTTTTTTTGTAATCCTTAGTTGATCCGTTCATGGACTGAGTAGAGCATGTTTTTTCAGTCCTAATCTGTCACTTAAATCCTGCAAGTATATAAAATTTATAAAGACGTATGTAAAGAACGTCATCAAAACTTGAAGTTATTACATTTTAACAAAGAATTCAACCGCCGAAAGTTTGCTCTAACTCTGTCTGTTTGTGACGCTTTAACACCAAAACCACTGAACAGATTTTGATGAAACTTCGTACAGAGATAGAATATACCTTGAGAAAGAATATACGCTACATTTTACAGCGATAAAGAACATCGTTCCTAAGGGAAATCTACATTCAGTCAGCTCTTGTGTTCTTACCATTCGCGTTTTTTTTTTTTCTAAATTCATATTATTGTCCCAAATTCGGAATATATCATTCCATTAAAAAAAATCGGAGTACTCTATAAAATGTTACGCGTCGTCATACATAAAAAAAACCTCTCAAATTAAGAACCTCTTCCGTTTATCGTCGGTCAAAAATAAGAGTATTTCTCGATTCGACCAATCGTTGTCGCCGGCGCGCGTCACTAAATCAAGGCAGACGCGCATTGTGTCGCGCGGCTGTCGCGTGTCGCTGCGACTCGCGCCGGCCTATCACTCGTGTTAATTAAACGTGTTCGCCTACTGATGACAAAATGGCTGGATGTGGCTTGCGATTAATAAATTTTCAATTTCAAAATTTTATTTATTATAGGCTCCCTCAGAATTCTTAGTGACGTCATCTATGAAGCTAAAAAGCTTTGTTCAAACCAAGACCGGCTCTCGTGTCAAACGAATGTACAAGTCTAAGCAATAAAAAATAGATCAAACAATCTAAAAGAGGTCAAACAATAAAAAAATAAAAAATACCTTTTTTAGCTTCGAAATATATAATATATCGCTTAAAACGAGTATTCAAATATCTTTTGAAACTATATAAAATCGCAATGTGCTTCGATAATCAAAGTTTTCACATTGAGAAATTTCAAATGTATTCGTATGTTTTGTATGTACCTATTAAATATACAAAACATACTAATCCAGGTAGAAAAACAAACTCAAATGAAATGCTTACAAATAATTGAACGTTTAATGTCTCAAATAATAAATAAACAAATCAACCCTTGATTTATCTTCGCTATGAAAATGCTAAATAACTTCATATCAGTTTTGAAAGCTTTCGAGTTCTTTAATTTCTCCAGCCTTATCCAGAATCCCTACATCTCCATTTCGGTCTGGCCTGTCGATGTCTATGTGTGTCCGGGAACAATATAGTTTGCAGGTATATACATATATGTGTACCGATATATTTTTGCGAGGGTTTCCATAATTGGTTTCCCATTTAAAGTGGCGCCCGAGAGCCATACACTAGCACTTTGTCCGTTCGATAATCCTAGAAGCACTCATTTATAATTGGAACGTGTTTTAAATATTAAATAGTGGTTTGTGATTTAAATGTTTATCTTGTTTTTATACTTCTGTGGTTATGGATATTTTCATAAAATACGTATTTAATCAAACATGTTGGATGCTTCTCAATTGTAAAGGACTACGATGTTACTCAAATTTTTTTTGAAAGTCTTACGTTTTATTTAGTCTTGTTTTAAGCAAGCAAGTTTGAAATTATATTTGTATTTCTCTTGTTAAAATTTATACAGAAACACTTATCCACTATCCTCACATTCTCACCCTCCTAAAACCTAAAAACTATTAGAATAAAAAAATATCTTAGTTCGAAACTAAATGTTTAATAATTACTATTGATGACTATTATGATTATTGTAAATATAAAACGATGTTACCACACCAATTATTAACGAGTTATTCTTAAACTTACGAGTTATTCGCAAATTCAAGCGAAAACTTTACACTACAAATTTACAAATTTTACAAGCAAAGCAAGACTATACGTACCCCTTACCCTTTAAAGTCCAACTAAAACTCATGACGTACAGAAATTTGTTTCCATTCTTCTTGCAGCGAAGTCAAATGCTATTAAAACTTATAATGACTTGGAGCATTCTTTGAAGCAGTTCGAAGTAGTATTAATTAAAAAAGAGAGCTCGGATCAGAGTCCCGTTGTAGCGGAATCGATCCCGCTACTGTGAGACATAATGACAGAGGTAGTTTAACGATCTTCTATAGAAGAACTTAGTTATGTATTTTGTATTTGATTGCCTAGTAGACTAGATGTCTTCCTTTGAAATGCAAGATCGTGAATTCGAATCCTAGTGAGGAAAAGTATGTAAATAATACTAGTGATAGTCTTTGTCTGGTTGTTGTTTATCTATGTTAGTAAGTTATTTGTGTTTGTATGTTTATTTGAATCGCAGAAACAATTGTAAAGGGATAAATGGTTAATTGATTCAGTCAGACGTCACCGTGTGGAAGTCCATAATATTAGTTACGTGATCAATTTCAGCTACTTTCACAAAAAAATCATTTTCACAGAAAAAGAATTTATCATCACATAGTGTCATTATTTTGAGATTATTAAGCGTGATGTGCGAGATATTTTGAAAATTCATTGTTAATTTTACAATTATTCTTTTTTTAACTTATTTATTTACTATTACGACAATAGTCAGTACATAAATTGCAACAATAAACTATATTATACGCTATTCAAACAGTAGTAGTATCGAGTATATTATATCAAGGAACGTGTCACACCGGATACATTTTTAACAGCTTAGATCAACGTTCTTGATACCCTGCCAACTCTCTAATACCTGATTACCAACGGAGCCGATACGATCTCAATCCTGAGCTTCCCTCTAAAACCCACACCAAGAAATGCCCGCCGAAACGCCCGTACGTGATTCAGGTTTACAATTTTACAATCTGAAGAATAGTGTCTTAAGCATCATAAAAGAAATCATATAGTTGGATGAGAGCCAAACATGTGTACGGTACGATCGATCACGCACGAGCAAGTCCGAACAAGCGCGAGCAGGCTGATTGCAGGATCCGTGCAGGATCGCTCGCCGTCCTACGTGACCGTGTGTCTCAATCGCTGCTAGTTGAGAATTGGTGGCTCAATATGATGGTTGATCTTTTTGGGATACGTTTGGTGGCTTGCAGTTTGTTTTTGTAAAGATACAGATGAAGATATTTTATTTGCCTAAATACAAGATTTCATCTTTAATGACGTCAAATGTTTACATATAAAAATGTCATCTATTCGGCTGAAATCCTACTAATATTATAAACGCGAAAGTTTGTGAGGATGGATAGATGTATGTTTGTTACTCTATCACGCAAAAACTACTTAATGGATTTTAATTAAACTTTACCATAATATAGCTTATACATCAGAATAACACATAGGCTACTTTTTACCGCAGGAAAATACTTCTTTCTCACGGGAAAGTCTGTTAACGCGGGCGGAGTCGCGGGGTGGAAAGCTAGTGTTACAGTATGACACAAATATGATTTTGAAAATTATGAAAATTTAGAAAATGCTCGTTTGTTTACTGCAACCGATGCTGTAATTACTCAATTTATAAATCTTGATTATTATTTTACGACACGGTAAAATAAATAGTACGATAGAACAGACATTACAAGGAAATTTTACTCGTATATAATAATATTAAACTTTAATCCAAAAATATTTCAATACTTGTACCGAAGCTAATATGAGGATGGACCGACATTTTTCACTACGATAATATCATTAAAATTCAGAGCAGTGTATCACACATTTACCTACATCGCTACTAAAAGGTTCCGTCATTAACATTTTATTCCAAACCCTTTTATCCCTTTTTTTAAACCCTCTTAAAAGATCTTCTTTCCTGGCACGCGAGCCCAGTGCGAGATTGGCCGTAGAAGTACTACTTGATTGGATAGGATTCATAAATGTGTTAATAAAAAAAATTGTATCAAAATATACGTTCCATCACTTCAGAATGGCTGTATCTTGTCAGATAATAATTAAGTTTTGTTTTGTTTGTTATATGAAGACAATGTTTGAAAAATACAAGCTAATCTTTAGAATGGAAAGATATACAAATAAAATAACGACCCGCCCTGGCTCCACACAGGAAAATGGTTATTGTGAGTTATTCTTAAGGATATTACGCATGTATTATACATATAAACCTTCCTCTTGAATCACTCTATCTATTAAAAAAACCGCATCAAAATCCGTTGCGCAGTTTTAAAGATTTAAGCATACATAGGGATATGGGGACATAGGGACAGAGCGACTTTGTTTTATACTATGCAGTGATATTACATTATTTACTACTACATAAACCTACATAATCCTTTGCTGGATTGACTCTACCTTAACTCGAGAAAACCTTCACAAAATATGTAATTAGTTTGAATTAGCAGAAATCAACGATGTATAATCTTAGTTACGCATAAACAAGTATAAATAGGTGTGGAAATAGCATACTAGTAAAGTAAAACAAATTTCAAAATTGTCATCATAATTCTGAAAAAAAAAACAAAGTCTCCACAGCGAAAGACTATCCTTCCACTGCTAGACCAAGGACTCTGTTGGGTTTAATGTCAAAAACTCGTAACCCACTAAACCCTCACATTGCCGTCAATAACCTAAGTTTTCCATCAACCGTGCGGTAGATTGATTACAGGCGCCTCTTAGGGTTGGCGCGGCAAATCAGAGTGTGATCAATCAAAATTATATCACCAACATTATGTGCCTTTAGATGTGATTTAAGAGGGTTGTGCCGTGCTTAGTTTATACTTCACCTGCTAATGTTATCTGAGTTAAAATTTGTATATTAAAAACAAATACAAACAAACAAAACAATACAAATACAAATGCAATACTCGAATTATTATTATTCGAGTATTGCCCTTAAAATGAGAAGCCATTGTTTTCTTGTTTAGTTTTTTGTTGTGAAAAAGTGACAATCTTATAATCTTACTTTACAAATATTTTACTGAGAAAGTATGAAATTAAGCCTTTCCTGTTGTGTTTTAGAAAATGTTTAAATATTTTAATTTGTAAACCACCAGTTACGGCTCAAGTATGTCACGATTAAAATGTGTAAATATTTTTATGGTCAGTTTAAAGTATTTGACGTTATTTATTCATTATGTAACATATTTTTGAATTCGTGAAGCATCCTCTAAATTTTCATCATCATAAAAGTACAAATAAAAAATACAAGTAACGCAAGTACGCATTGAAGTATTGTGATCACACATTATAACCTATTCTAAACCCCACGGTTCATTTTTCAAATAAAAATCTGATTTTGATAGGGTTTAAAGCGTTTCTTTTAGGCGAGGTAAATCATTTTCTCAGATAGTCAATTTAGAGTAACGTCATCACTACATAGTATAAAACAAAGTCGCTTTTTCTGTCCCTATGTCCCTATGTCCCTATGTCCCTTTGTACGCTTAAATCTTTAAAACTACGCAACGGATTTTGATGCGGTTTTTTTTAATAGATAGAGTGATTCAAGAGGAAGGTTTATATGTATAATACATGCATAATATGCTTAAGGATAACCCACAATAACCATTTTCCCGTGCGGAGCCGGGGCGGGTCGCTAGTCTACTAATATATCATAAATGTGGGACATTTCACACACGGCCATCTGATCCCAAACTAGGCAGAGCCTGTACTATAGGTGTCAGACAGCTGATATAGCTTCAGCATATATAAATAAACAACATCCAGACACAAGGCAAACATAAGTACTCATCACACGGGCGGGATTCGAACCCAATACCCGTGTTTCGAAGGCAGACGTACTACCAACTAAGCTTCTAAGTTATATAATATTTATTAGAATAGAACAGAAAAAATATGAAAGTAGAGATAACATTGGAAATGTTCACAGTTTAGAGTTTCCAAAGGTGTTTGTATGCGACAAGAGGCGCCAAGGGTCGTTACACAGAGGACTCTAGCGTGCGAGCCCTCAGACAAAGCGGCAAGCACTCGAGATGGAAGATTTCTTCACAATGCCGCTACAAGTTGTATAGGAAGCTGAAAATAGTAATCCTTCCATAACAGCACATATAAATATGTCTCCACCGTTGTGGAGCCTTGGCCGTAGTTAAATACGCTGGCCCAGTGCGAGTTAGTCATCTTCACACTCAACCTTTTAATATCTTCAATGGTTGTGTGTGTGCAGGTTTTCTCACGATGTTTTTCTTTATCGCAAGAGCATCGAATAAACACACACACAAACATAAACAAATAAACGAATACATAAATGAATAAAAAAAAAAACACTTTGGTACTTGTACATGCGCCCCCCCCCCCACCCCACTTGATCTTTGACACTCCCGAAAATAGTATTAATTAACTGAAAATAACCAACTTTTAAAATAAAGGAAAAACGTACATAACTAGTAAAAATAACTAGTCCTCGCTCCCCCCGCAAGTCCGATCAAGCTCGCCGTACTTTTACGGCACAAGCATAGGTCAATACAAAAAAAAAAGAAAAAAGAAACTTGTCCTCAAACGGTTCCCTGAATATACCGCAATTAAGTTGACCTGAAATCTATCGCTCTAAGATATAGTCTTACTAAGATTTCAGTAACATGAGTATCTCACCTTCTCTAAATCCAAAGAATACAGATTTCGATTGAAAAATTAAATGCCTACAACGACGAGACTAACTGCCCAGGACAGATATATAGAAGTTAACTTGACTGACGTTGTAGTAAAGGTTCGGGAAACTGGATGCTGGCAGTACAGATCGGAATAATATTTGTATTGTATCGTATCAGAAAGGTATTGTTATAGAGATTTGAAGAAGTTATTTGTCCAGCAGTAGATTATGAAAATGAGTTGTAACTTCTAAAAATTGCTATTCCTGTGTAGATATTTCTACAAGTTTTGTAATTTTTTTTTTATTTATTTAACCCACTGTATTTCAAAATGTTTCATGGAAACAAATAGTTAGGCAACATGTTTGTAAGTATAAAGGTATACTATGTGTAATAAAATCACAATCCATCACAATTACATACCTACCATTAAATATAACATAAATATATATATAATATATCTAATTTGGTAAAAAAAACATATATTTACTATTATGGCGTGCCTATGAACCTTATTATACTTCCATTCTATTGAAGCATATAAACAATAATGAGCTTAAAAATAAACAAAAAAGAACTTTTCAACAGTTGCTAAAAATAATACGATTTCAAAGCCACATTTTTACCATAAAATACTCTTTTTCAGCATCTCAAACAAGTAGGCTACTAGTCAGTAAACTCCAATAAAACAACAAAACCATTCTTTGTGCTTAATAAAGAGGTACGAACCTCAAAGGAAAGGAATACTGAAAATGCTCTAGCATTTTTAATAACTGCAGAATATACAGA
Source organism: Teleiodes luculella (assembly GCA_948473455.1). Lineage (NCBI taxonomy): Eukaryota > Metazoa > Arthropoda > Insecta > Lepidoptera > Gelechiidae > Teleiodes > Teleiodes luculella. Next base: position 15,378,062 of record OX419587.1, read on the forward strand.
GGAGTAATCTTCCGCGGCTTAGACAGCCTCAAAGACAAAGGTTTATTTAAAAACATGGAAATAATCAATGAGCTACTGGATAGTCTTAACAAAACCGGTTGTATTAAGATGGATATTATTATGATATTGTTACTGGTTTTTGCTTTTCTTTCTCAATTAAAAGCTACTAGATTTCTGCTTCGCGGCTCCGCCCGCATTTGTAGTTTCTTTGTATGGGAATGAGATGTTATGTCAATCTTAATTCGATCTCTGTACCAAGTTTCATCAAAATCAATTCAGTGGTTTTGGCGTGAAAGCGTAACAAACAGCGTGATAAATTGACCATTTTCTTGAACAAAATTATAATTTTAAATGTATTTTTGTTATAGTTAATTCCGCAATTATAATAATAATAATAACACTTTATTACACAAAACATCGTGAACATAAAAAAATACAACGAAAAATAATAATAATAATATTAGTAGGGATTATAGTTCTGTTACGTTACCACCGTTAAAAAGCGTTTCTGCATCTAAAAATGAATCCATTATCCACACAAAAATACAAAACCGCAGCATCAATAAGTTGTAAATTGGGTATCAGGGGTTCAGGATCAGCGACGTCCATACATGACAAGTTAGCTAACTGCCCGCGGCGTCGCGCATTCGGTTTGACCGTCTGACGCTATCTGCTAACTGACGAGGGTCACTGGATCTATTATGCTTGGGAGCTGGGGGAATACTTTAAATTGGGTTTATTTATTTTTAAAACGGGGTATTTTTTAACCGTAGTTTTTAGTTATGGAAACAACCGTTAAGAGTGAAAGATTTGAAAAGTAGTGTCGCTTTATTTCGGACTCACAGCTCCGGCGTTAACGGTTTTTCCCGTACGAATGAAGTATTTTCCGGTGGTAAATGGTAGCCTACGTATTCCTCAAGGTCTATTCTATTTTTATGCCAAGTTTCATTAAAATCCGTTCAGTAGTGCAAACAAACAAACAATAAAACCTTTCCTCTTTAAATATTACTAGAGCAGCTCGGTAGGTGCTTCGATACGTATAAAGTGAAATAAAAAAAAATGAAGAACCGCTCGACCGATTTTGTGAAAACTTCACATAAACCATCCACTAAATAGTCCGAATAAAGTCTAAACATTTGGTTTGGATATGTGAGACCGTTCTTGAGTTATAAAATTACAACGAAAAGTTAAAGATTGATAATAGAAGGAAGACCCCTTACTGGTGGTTCATAAGAAAAGTATTTTTTTACTGTTCTATAATAGTTTTTAGTAGGTTTTAGATTAGAAATCGATGTGTTTTTAAAAATCCTTAATGAATATAATTTTGGCCTTAGGCGATTCAATTATTCTGATACCAAGGTTTGTGAGGTAGGTTACCCTGAAAACTCACACGATTAGAAAGCAAGCATCTTCGATTTTTAAATAAGAATAAGAGTTTTCTTGTTTAACCATTTAAATTAAATTAAATCTATCCATTTTCACGAATAGATTAACAAGTGAACCAAATATTTGCACAATAGCTGCCCGTTTTGCAGAAAAGGATGTCAATTAGTGTTGAACTTGTAACAACTGCTACAACTTAATGTACCATATAATTGCAACATAAATAAAATTAGTAACTTAAAAGTCTTTCACTTGGCAAACGCAATAATTCTAGTCCAAAACATCCCGGCATTGTGAACCGGGCAGACGTGTAACATCTGTCTTGACGGGCGGTTTATATTGCGGATTAATTCCGCTCTGGCAACCCCATACAGAGGGCAAGGCGATATCATTGTACAGTTGCTTGTTCCGTCACTGACTACGTAATAAGGATTCCGAGGTCTGAGGCGGATATTCTATTGAATGTACATTTTATGAAAATGTGTTTGTTTTAGGAACATGCTGAATTCATTAGTAGTTAAAGGTAAATAGAGTGTCCTACCATAACCTAAATACAAGACAATACAATACTGTGAATCATTACTGCCAAACTAACCATTAATAACAAACGAGTTGATAACAATCAACGTACACTTTATCTTCAAGAATTGACTAGAGGTCTAAGTAAGTAGGGATATTAAATTATGATCTGTCTCAAGTAAGAGTGCAAACGATTACAAATATTTATTTGCGCTAGCAAAAACAACTTTGCAACACAAAGTTATTTTTGCCGCTTATGCACTATTTGGAATGGGTTCGCCCTTGACTGCAAAAAGGTAATCTCTTACTTGAAACAGTGATTAAAAAGTGATTATAAAGTTATAGTAACTTGTTTATGTCGCTTTGCATATCTCAAAAACGCATATCTTAAAAAAGCATCATAAGTGTGAAAGTAGGTTAAGATTTAACACATACTATGATTGATGATGAAAATGATAGGGACTTTTGCATGTTCAAAGTCAAAAGTTAAGCTTTTTATTCGAAGTAAGTTTTTACTAATCATTTTTCGACGTCAAATGAAGTGAACAAGCTCTACTACAACCAAGGCTTGCTCTCGTCTAACACTAGTAAACTTTATAGAGGCGATGGGATATTAGAACAGAACTAATATAAGATGCAGGTTCACGCAATGTGTGCGCTGCTATGGAGAAGAACCCGCCGAAGAAACTTTACAGGATCGCATCTTTTGTTCTTTTCTCTTTTAGTGCATGTTATTGTAAATACTCAACCAGTTGCTAAGGACAAAAGTCGCCGACTAATCGCGCCGTGTGTTTTTCGCCTAAAGTACAGTAGCCAGCACATGTTGCCCTTGAGAGCGCCCGTATTCCGTAGCGGTAAGGACGAATTTCTTGCTGGCTTCTGTACATAATTCAGAGTGAGTGAAGAAGGCGCTCAGACATGCAGCATCTGTCTTGACGACGGGGTTTGAATAGCGCATTAATTCTACTTCGAGAGACGCATACTGAGCAGAGTCCGAATTTAGGAAGGACACTCCATATTCAAGTTCAAGAAATAATATTACGCCTTAAATATAGAATTGTAATGATTTCTTTGTGAAATCTTTTTTATGCTTTGGGGTACCTATCTAATCTGTAGTTAGACTACAAAAAATTAAATATGGTTTTAAGAAAAATGTAGTTAATTTAGCAAGGTATACCTACCTATATGGCAATGTTTTCTTTTACTCTAGACCGATGTCGTATTTTAAGTACCTAAGTGACTACATTTCTGCCTGAAGCACATAACCTCGTTCAGGCTCTAGAAATTTTATTTCCTTTTTACCCGACTGCAAAAGAAGGGTTATGTTTTTCACGCGTATCTGTGTATGTATGTATGTATGTATGTATGTATGTATGTGGGATTCTTTATACCCTCGAATCATCCAAACGGCTGGACGGATTTTAAAGAATGAGGTGTCTATCGATTCGTCTGAACCGAGCGATGGTTATAGGCTAGGTTTTGTTTTATTATTTAACTATTATATTTACTATATTTTTTCAATAGGGCGCGAAAACAGCTCGCTCGCAGTGTCATGGCGTCGGGTGTGCTTAGATAAACATTTGGTAAAGGGGAATAAACAACTTTGCGACTGATGATGACATACCTACTGTTTTAAATTTTAATAACTTGAGCGGCATGAATTTGAGTAAGCGAAAAATTTACTAAATTAACGACAAATTAATAATTAATAATAAAATCCAGAACGAGCTTACAAAAAGTGCATAGTGAATAATCCATTTCAGATATTAAAATTACCAAGTGAACGACTAAATTACTAAGTGAGCGACTAAATTACCAAGTGAGCGACTACATTACCAAGTGAGCGACTGGAAATACAGAAAGGGCAACTGGCAACACGAAGGTCACTGGCTTTGATAATAGTAGTCAGGGCGTTAAACGAAGCGGGGGGACGGGGGGGCGCAGCCCCCCACCATAGGGGGGGCTCGGGGGGCACGGCCCCCCGCTAAAATAAGACAAATCTACCCAGAATCAAATCGGTTGGTTAGGTTAGGTTAGGTTAGACTGATGTCAATAACAGAGCGGAGGGAGCCGAGCGAGCGGAGCGAGCGTGCCGCGTTAATTTTTTCAAATTTGTTTTTGTATTCGAAACACTTCATTTAAGATAAAATGACGCTCAGTATAAAAAATACATTTGCCAAATATTGAAAAAAATGCAGGACGTAACGTTGACACTCAAACAAATATTAGGTCGCTCAAATATTATGAAGCTGCTCATTTTGTATTTTAAGTAACTCAAATTAATGTTTATAAGTTGCTGTTCTGTTGATTTCTCGTCGCTCGCAGTCAGTCGCTCACTTAGTAATTCTATAACCCAAATTAATTAATTTTGACACTCAAAACTATAATTTACAGTCACTCGTTTAATTACTACCCTTTGGTAAACATCAAATGCAGTGTTACCATATATACGGATTTGTTCGTATTTATACGGATTTTAAAAGTTCAGTACGGATAATTGATGTATACGGATATTTATACGGATTTACAGCACAATGCATATTCCGATTTATTATTCGTAATAATCATTATTAATCATGGATTAAGTATATCTGTCGAATCAGGTCGGAACTATAATTTTTAATAAAATTACCTCGTATGGCTTGCTACATACAAATAACTTTTAGGGAAATCGCCCTGTTTTGACTTATATATTAATTAATAATTATGAATATACATCTATATAAATAGGTACCTAATCAGAGTTTAATTTTTATACGGATTTCATACGGAATTTCGTTCATATTGGTAAATACGGATTTTATACGGATTTTTTCAATAAAAATACGCAGCTAAAACCTTTCATACATATGACTCGACATGGAAAGATAGCGAAGATAGGCATTTCGGGGTAGTTTTACATTTACTGCTACCCACTGCTGGAATACCATCCCACCACCATTACGTAATTTGAAAAATTTGCGTTCTTTTAAAAGCAGCTACAAATCGTCCCTTTTGGAAGAACAAAATATAATTTGTAAAACTACCTTTGGATAATTTCATTAGTCTTAAGATATCACTTTCATCTTCAACAAAACTAAATTTTTACTAAGTATACCTGTAGTCTCTCTGGCAGTTGTGCTCATTCCCCTGATTTTTGATTAATTCACACTGTTCCATGGTCACACACATCATCGTATTTACATTTTAAACTCATTGAATTGTTTTTGAACACTTGGCTATATATTAATTTATTGTATATATTAATTCATTGTATATATTAATTCATTGTATTATTTATTTATCTTTTATAAATATTTATTGTGCACGGTTCTTTAGAGCTAACCTACACCTTGTACACTGTACCTATTTATCCACGGCGCTGGTATGACCGATCATCGCGTGTGCCAGCATGAAAGCAACCGGTTTTTTGTATATTGTTATATTTTTATTGTATGATCTGTATGGATGGCGCGTCACTTGCGAAGGGCTGTGGCAGAAAAACAGCGTTGTATTGAGATGCCTACCCAGTGGGTACCTCAATACAACATCATGCTGAGCTACAGCCTTTTTGCAGTGCGCAGAACATTATGTATTGTTATTGTTGTCTGTTCTGCTGGTTTTGTACTTTTTTTGTAATTTTACTGTACATTTTGTTCTGTGTGGTGTAAATAAATGTCTTCTTATTCTTATTCTTATAAGAGTGGATGAAAGAATGGGAAACCCAGAAGCACAATGTGGACGATACCATATTTGAGTTTAAGGTACAGGAGCGGCCCAAAGGGTTTAACGAGAGGCGACAGCCCTGGTGTGCTTTGAATCGTCTGAGGACTGGTGTCGGCAACTGTGCGTACCTGTGGCACAAGTGGGGGTGGAGCGAGTCAGCAGCGTGCGAGTGCGGAGATCCGAAGCAGACCATACAACACATGGTGTTCGAGTGCCCAATCACCAGATACAATGGACCAGTGGAGGACCTCATAAACCTGACAAGTGACGCGAGTGCATACCTGCAGAATAGTAGATTCTAAGTCCTATTTAATTTGTACCTTTATATATTTTTTATTTTTATTTAGTTACCAGTGTGTTAATATGCCATACGATAAATAAATAAAAAAAATAAAAAAATAAAATAAAAATACGGATTTCACGTCCTCACCATATGGCAACACAGCAAATGTGTCTGCTGTTAGACATGCGCAAAACAGTACGTTTTAATGACATATCACATTACTCATTACTTTCGAAAAAGTGATATCACCCCGTACTATTACACATCACCCTAAACATTACCCGAAATGTTGAATGAAAGGACACGTCAAAATTTGTATGGAAGGTGGTTTTAAATTATTTTAAAAAATGAACGGGTATACTACGCATATAGGATAAAAGGGTATATTATTACGATTATCAGGATCACTTGAAAAAAAATAATGGATACTCCGTTTTTTTTATAAATTGATTCGAATATTGTATGGTAGAAAAATAAACGAAAGATCTGGCAATACAATTATGCCTCTGGCAGTCCTTTCAAACCAATTTTTTCGTTGCGTGGTTGCTTTGAATGCTTTTTAAGAAAGAGATAGGCATAACATAACAATGAACTGTTGTCTCTTTCTAACTTTTTATTAGGATTTGATCGATTAAAAAAACTTGATATGACATTAACTTGAATACCTGTCAGTTGATTAACTGTCGTCCATCACGTTGACATTCTTTTTTTTTATTAGTTTACTTTTTCTAAAAATGAAACGAAAGAGCCTCAAGTTATTCATTCATCATCATCATCATCATCTCAGCCGAAGTTATTCATTAATTATTTTAATTATTTACTGCAAAAAAAACACTAAAAATAAAAATAATGTTGGTTAAAACAATCTAGGCTGGAAGATTTTAATACAAAAAAGACGGAGGATCGATAAAATAATTTGATTAGTTATCCTGAAACCCACTTACATAAGCTTTCTAAGTAGGTATACCTACTACTTATCCGTTCAATTTTTGGCCGAATAAAAACTTTTATACGTCTCCTTTGTCTCTTAGTACGAAGAAATACTCTGTAGTATTCCGTACCGTCAGCACATATTACTTTATCATAACATTACCTGCGCGCGACCGCATTACTCGAGATAGATAGCACCCAAAAAAATGGTTTTTGTTTTTATTTTTTACTAACTGATCAGACAGACAAAAGTTGATTTTCCTTTCTTTAAAAAAAAAAGATAGTGTGTGATGTGTACTGGTGTACTGGTTACAGTTACAGTAACCGCGTAATGTGTGATATTACTTTTGTGATATTATCATACGCATTACCTACACATCTCTACTGTCTGTCTATGCGTCGCCAAAGAAAAGTAAACAAACATTGCATAAATTTCGTGTGATAAAAATGAATTCCAAAGTGTTTAAGTGGTGTGCAGTACCAAAGTGTAATAAAAACGCATCAATAACAACATCCAACAAGGTGTTTGTATTGTACATGTCCCAAACAAGAAAATAATAAGAAATAAATGGTTCAAGTTCGCACGGCGAAACCCGAACAACGTAGTCACGAATTCACCACTTTATTTCTGTGAAGACCACTTTGATGTGAGTATCTTATCATGTATTGATAGGTTTAAAATAGAGATGGGCCGACTATGGTATTTGCTGACTAGCCGACTAGCCGACTAATCGGTTTTGAAACCGCCGACTAATCGGCACTGCCCCGATCATTCTAATACTCGTTTTTTGGAGGTCTTCGGGTTACTTCGTCGCCACTCGGTTAGCTCACGCATGCACACTAGGGCATCGAGAACCGGAACTGTACAAGGGAACTGGGATTTTTGGTACCGGTCTATGCTACACCCGTACCGCCATATTGAAATATCCTCCAATAGGATAAGAGAATACGCACGACAAAATTATGTCTGTCACGCGTGGACCGGGCATGTTAGAGGGGCTGGAACCGGGATTTCCCGCGATTTTCGGTAATTTCGGTATCGGCGTTTTTTTTGTTCATACACATTTTATTGTATTTTCTTTCTACTTCTCTATTGCTAGACTTTCAGAAAAAAAATTAACATACCCATACCTACACAAAATCACAAATAAAACAGTTCTTTTAATAAGTCTTAAAAAAATAAAATCATCGAATAAGACGAAACAACAATTCTGATTCCCAAGATAAGTAGGATGCCACTTCCAAGGAATTTATTTTGTTCACCTTTTTTTCTTTAAGTGTCTATTTAGCGCGATTAGATCGAGGAGCAGTACCCACCCACAGATATCGTACTAAATCCTCGCGCCTGCAAGTATTAGGGTACTTTACCCTAGGGTAAACATCTGGCACAGCAACACTAGCTAGGGGGTACAGCTGTTCTGAGTAGGTTTTTCGGCCTGTAATTACTCGGCCAGTGTCATCTAGAGTATCCACCAACTTTGCGTGTACTAATCGGCTGCTAATGGGGTAGGCATATTCATAAGAAATGTTTGTGTACCATATTAAGTGGCACATAGGTCCTTCAAAATGAAGATGATGTTCCTTAAACCATTTTTCATAAAACTAAAAAGTCTTCAATAAAAAATTAAATTAAAAAATCTAAAAACCCGACTGCTTCACAAGCGAACTAAAAAGATGAAAACAAGATGATGTAGGAACATAGTAGCATGTATAATTGAAATCCTCTTTTTCTATAAATTGAAATAGTCATTATTGCAGTCGGAGGCATAAATGTAGCAGGAGTCTCAGCAAGTAAAATATGAATAATATGCCTCCGACTGCAATAATGACTATTTCAATTTATAGAAAAAGAGGATTTCAATTATACATGCTACTATGTTCCTACATCATCTTGTTTTCATCTTTTTAGTTCGCTTGTGAAGCAGTCGGGTTTTTAGATTTTTTAATTTAATTTTTTATTTTTCATTCAGTAGAAATATTTTACTAACAAATGTATTAAAACTTTCACAAAAAACCTATTACCTACTGAACTTTGTAAACCTATGAATAAAGTTTTAACTTTATCATTGAGGAAAACTAATAATGCTGTCAAAAGCGCAAGGCGTAATGCTACTCAAATATTATTATAATGCAATCAATTTGATACATTTCAATGATCCTAGTTGATATCTATATACATTACACTAAGTAGTCTGTCACAGATGAGTTTGGGTAACTAATTAATAATAAGGTTAATCACATGTCATTATCCGTGATGTATGTACTATCTGAGTAACGATGTTTAGCTGTGATATGGATCTGATTACGAGTATATGCAATTGAATTAGATGTTATAAATATTGTTACCAGCTAACACATATTTCAGTATCCCTCCGTAGCAAGTGGTCAAATTCGCAACTGGACAGATCTTCAGCTGGACAGATTCTCAGGTGGACGGATTAGCTACCCGGTACAATAAAGCACTGTGACAAAAGATTATCTCACATTTCTCATAACAGTCAAAATGCTGTGAGAAATCCGCCACATTGAAAGTCGGAAAACTTTTATTTTACTACACAGCCTTTGACAGTTTGTTTTAACAGCTCATATAACATATCCCCATCGAGGGGCTCAAGCTTACTCAGAAATCAGGGTGAATAGGCCTTAATCGACCACGCCGGCCCAGTGCGGGTCGGTCAACTTCACACAAAACCTTTGAATTACTACGCAGGTGTGTGCAGGTTTCCTCACGTTTTCGTTCACCGTCTAATTAACATACATAATAATTAATTCGATGAACTAATACACATCAAACGTCCCTAGTATGGAAGACGGTCGTAGCCACGTGGCCACCGAAGCTCTAAAACATTTAATATCGTGTAGCAATCCAAATGCATAATAATATGCAAAAACAATGGATGCAATTTAATGACACGGCCGGTTAGCTCTGCCACTGTACGTCTAACAACTTGGCCCCGCAACTATACATCTTACAAGTTGCCGCCGCCGCCTAGTTTGGCACTTGGCTGTTGCACTAACTTGCCCCAAGATGGGCCGCTACCATTGTTATTGTTGTACATCTGCCTAGCATTCAAATACTGTGTAATGGCGATAGGTTTTTGTTTTACGAACAACTTGTTTTCCTTTTGTTTTATTGTCATTAAGGTATTAGTCATACTTTGGGTCAATGTCAAGTATAAAAAGAATTTGATTCCATTGATCGTAGTGGTTCCTTTTTTTCTTTTTTTTTCGTTTAATCTTGAATAGGCATGGATTTAACAGTACTATGTCAATCAAATATTAGGTACTTACAACCCGCAAGTGCAAATCTGATTTGACCAAAATCCAAGTAAATAGTTTGTCTTTTTGACTAAACACACAAAGTTTCCAAAAATTCACTTTGATTTAAAAGATAATTGATCATTAAAGTGCTTTATATTTTGCTTGTTTTAGATTTTTCAAATCCTCAAAGTCTTACTCGAAATTTTGAATTGCAAGTTATTGGGCCTTACCGTCGAGAACCATAAGTAACCATTGTGGTTTTTGGTAGGAGAATGGTCCGAATTTAGCAGTATTAAATTATTTTCGATTGCATATAACTACCAAGGGGCAACGGTTGGTTTGCACAAGTTTCTCCTCGGCTAGATTATTCATAGCACTTCACATTCACCCTGTGACTAATGACTTTACAAATGCTTGCTTTACAAAGGCTTTTCTTGTTTAGTATCATAGTCGCATTCATCTGTTTAAGATTATTATAATTATCACAGAAAAACAAACATGGGTCACATATAACAAACCGGTACAGAGTCGTTCGCACAGATTCTAGGTACTTAATATTGTATGTACGTTCATACATAGTGTATATGTTAACGGAAATGTATGAAATCCGTCATTGTATACAATTCCTAGGAAATGTATACAATGCCTAAAATCGCCAGGAAATGTATGAAATAAATAATATTAGACACATTTCCTAGGAAATGTATACATTTCCTAAATAGCGATCGGAAATGTAATACATTCAAGATGTAAATTGGTAAGCGGAGCGAGGGGAGGCTATTGCAACAGAAGTATATAATAGTACTACTCGTACAGAAGGGAAATTTACCTCCCCGCACCAAAACAAGTTCCCCGACCGATATATTTCCACTCACTGCATCCCGTCGGCGCCGCCAAGCTCCAATGGATGGTTTTGCGTGGTATTCGATGAAGCATAAATACTATTTTTCTTTGATTTATATTCATATCTGGTGGTTGTCTGCTATAAAAGTTAGAACCACGTTGGTTCTTTGGAGTGTCCCACTTGTGGTATTGCGTCACCCAATCAGGCGAATTCTTGCGCTGCGCTAGTGCTGCTTAAATATTCAGTACCAGCCATAAATAAGAATAAATAGTTAAATTTTAGAGTGTAATGATTAATAAACCCTATATATATTTTATATTTATTTTACCTGGGTGGCTTTCTTTACATAGTTTTGCATTGTGGCGTAAACGAAAGACTGTTGACTAATCAAATTAAAAATTGAGCTTTACAAGCTTTTATTTATAGTTTTTGTGGTAGACACGCTGTAAAAAATAATAAATTGCAGATTTTTAAAGTATAACGCCTCGACGTCGAAAAGTGATTGTAAAATCTTACTTCGAATAAAACATAATTCATTTTAATTTAAGTAAGTAGTAGTAATAGTAGTAAGTAGTAGTAGTAGTAAGTATTTTACCGTATGATTGTTGCATTATATCAACAAGAGCCTTGAAAAAAATTCTAATTTTCAGTTTAACAAAGTGTTTCATTTGTAATATTCACAGATGACTCTGATTCTCAGTTAAACAGGGAGCTTTGTTCATTTTATTTGCAGTAAATCATTAGTTTTATACATTTCCTAGTACAAGTTCGGAATTTTATACAATTCCTAGTACAAGTTCGGAATTTTATACAATTCCTAGGAAATTCATACATTTCCTAGGATATGTGTGTAATATTTAATCTTTGTAACTTTATTTCATACATTTCCTAACGAGCTTCGGAATTGTATACATTTCCTAGGAATTGTATACAATTCCTGGATTTCACACATTTCCTGTAACATATATATTATTATAATAATATATTTCTACCCGTACACTATACGTCTATTATACAAACATATTTTCTTTACGGGTTTTATAAATTTATTGTTTCTATTTTTTATGTAAGTATATGCTACGGACAATGCCGTAGCCGTGGCGGAGTATTGGTCCTTTTCGTATCTAGTCGCCGAATCGATACGAAAAGAAGAAGATTACATAAATATACCTATCATTTTTCGTAGTGGGAATTAAGGTTTTGATTAATAAAATGCAGGTTTTTATATGTCCATTTTTAAACTTAATTAAATGCCAACTTTGCCTATTTAATAATTAAATAACAAATACCTATAACTTCGCATTTACTCAAGGATGTTTTAAGCACTAGCACTACGGTAGTACTTATGACATCCTTGCATTTACTTTAGAAACAATAGACAAGAACACTTCCAAGAAAAAGAGAGAACAAAATACAGACTAACCTCTTACTGAATAACATACAAAAGAACTCTTTAAGCAATACTAAAGAAAAAATATAAACACGAAAGCAGCGCACTTTAGATCGTCTAGTTTCCTGACCAATTACATAGAAGAGCACAATCTTGTATTGCCAGATTGCTATTATTTTTTTCCTACCAAGAGAAAAAATAATTCAAACAGGGGGATATACGCTATATAATAATTATTATTATTATTATTTTATATCAGACAAAAGTCCATATTTGCTATTGTTGAAGTAATAGACAATTTTTATTAATTCCAAATTTTAAATAAAAAAAGTTTTTATTCGAAGTAAGATTTTACAAATCACTTTTCGACGTCGAGGTCGATGTCTGTACTCTAAACCGCAGAATCGACTTTAATGTTTTTTTTTTGTGAATGTGTAATATTTTTTTAGCTCGTTATTACTTTTTTTATTCTTTCTTTACATTATGTATTATTACGTTATTTAAAATAGCGTCTGTAGCCTAGTGGCTAGGGCTGTTGCCTTACATTAGGAAAGCGCGGGTTCAAACCTCGGCACGTACCAATGTGTTTTAGATTTTTCGTTATTTGTTCATTGAGGAAACCTGCGAAGAATTTCACAGGTTAAGTGTGTAGTTGACTAACTCACACACACGCTGTCGACTAAGGCCTATTCACCCTGATTCAGTGTATGCTTGAGCCCCTCGGTAGGTACATAATAAATTAGTTTAATTAATTTGCAAGATTTGATTATATGCAAGCAGACAACGGGACAGGCGAAATTAAAATAATAGATTGTAAAAAAGTGTTTTTTGTTCAAGTTGGTGAGCTATACTCTCATGGCCAGTTGAGGGATGCTATTTAAGATGATAAACAAAACAATATACTGTATTACGATTTTTAGGAAAATGGAACGACAATAAAACGTAAAAAACTTTTAAAAAGCGTGTTTTACCAACTCAGAACTCCTAGTTTGACTGGCAACTTTCAACTTGAACTAATAATTACAGGCGTACCGTTTGAACAAAACAGCCGACTTTGCATTTGAAAGGTGAATGGAAATATTTTAGAATTGATTTAATCGGATTTGGTTCACAAATAGAGTGGTTGGGAGCGAGTGAATGAGACTGGCTGATTAGTTCACTCAGTAAACAGAGGATAAAACAACCTAATAAATAAAGATGCAACTTACTTGATATTGGCACAAAGATATCTAGTGCCATAACTTAAAAAAATAAAGTTGTAACTTTTTATAGCGTTATACAGGATGTGAGAAAAAGTGTCATTATTCTTTATACCCTGTATTTTGTTAGTGACGTGTAACACATTAGACAGACACATAAAAAATATTTTTGAAGATAACGAATTTTTAATTAATATGCATCGCTACGCATGGAAATGAGATAAAAAACTGTCTAGTTTTGGCTTTGGCAACGTACGAGTAGCGTTGTTTCACAAAGTACATACTATGCATCTCCGCCACGTGATTGTTTCCGAAAACGGTGTGATATGATTAGACTACGATACGCAGATTTCAAAAAATATATATTTAAAATGTAGAAATTCAATGGCATTTTTCTATGTATCGTACTTTGTACATAACTAACACTATAACTCGATGCGCTGATTTCAAAAAATATATATTTAAAATGTAGAAATTCAATGGCATTTTTTTATGTTTCGTACTTTGTACGCAACTAACACTATAACTAGTCTGAATGATAATGATACTTTTCCTAACACCCTGTATAATGCGCGCAGAATAAATCCTATGGATAAATCGGCTAAGAGATCGACTAAACAAAATAATATCTTATACTATTTTTAAGTTTTGAGTAGGTTTTCTTCTTTACTTAACTGCGTAGCCTTGTGGTTGATTTTCATTATTTTAGTTGCTAATACATAATAATATTATGTTTATTAGTTACCCGATATCCATAGTACAGGGTCAGATGACCGTATGCGAGATGTCCCCACATATAATTATTTTTTTAATAATTTACCTTTGGTGGCCTCCACAAAACTGAAATGTGTTTTTAAACCAAGATTAAAGAGTTTAAGTACAGTTCTGTTCACTTATTCAAAGCAAATTATTTAATCGACGATCAAGTTTTCGGCAAACTATACACTCGGCGAATAGTAAATAGGCCCAGGCCAATAATTATTTTGGCAAACCGTGCAGTCAGCAAACAATGATTCGGCAAACCGTGCTGTCGGCAAACAATGATTCGGCCAACCGTGCTGTCGGCAAACAATGATTCGGCGAACCGTGCTGTCGGCAAACAATAATTCGGCAAACCGTACAGTCGGCAAACAATGATTCGGCAAACCGTGCTGTCGGCAAACAATGATTCGGCAAACAATGCTATCGGTGAACCATGATATCGGCGAATAGAACTTTCGGCAAACAATTATAACGACGAAAGGTTTTTCGATATACCGTTCTGAGCTCAAAACTATTATATTGAAAAAGGTTAATTGTTTTATATTTTACGCGTTGAATTACAAAAAACACACAGGTCAGTCAAACAAAATTTTTTTCAATGTGATGACGTATGTAATAACTATATTTCAAATTTGAAAACTCAGACCGCCGCGAATTGAGATTTGATTCAGTGTTTTGATTTTGTGCGGCGTCCCCAGGGTTGCCGCTGCAAAATTCTAATCAACGCGATCTCATCTCGCCGCTTTAATCCCAATATCTCACCCATCTCGCCCTCGCCCCTCATATCGACTGCGTCATTACGTGACAATTTCGCCCGATCACCTCATCTACTCAACCAATCACAACTTTTCTTATCAACTCCATCTTACTTTGCTACGTACTCATGCTTTCGGATCGAAAAAGAATATGCTTGGTTATAGTTTGTGGTTTATTTTCATATGCTCGAAATATAAAGTGAAGCTTGATACGTCGAACAAAAGCGTAGGTCAATTCAAATTAAAATATTTTAATAACTAGCTGCCTGCCCGCGGCTGCTGCGCCCGCGTTGGTTTACGACTTTTCCGTAGTAATTTTTACTATCACACAGGAATTCTTTAATTGTCCGCAATTAAAAGTATCCTAGTTGTTGACCGGGGATATAAGGTACCTACCACCATGCAAAATTTAATTCAAATCGATCTACCAGTTTCAGAGACAAGCCCGCACAATGTGCTGAGCCGTATGAGTTACTTTATTTTTTTAGCTATCCCATGGGAACCTGTTATTTTTCCGGGATCTAAAGTATCTAAGATGTTGACCGGGAATATATAAGGTACCACCATGCAAAATTTCATTCAAATTGGTCCAATAGTTTCGGAGATTAGCCCGTACAATCAGACAAACAAAAAATTAGAAACAAATGTGGATAGTTTCTATAATACTTCTGACCTGACTCTGTTTTTTGCATACTTTTTTCTACAGTACAGATTTTCAACCTCTACAGTTTTATTATATAGGTGACAGTGAAGTACCTACTTCTAAAACCTCATTTACATCGAAGCAACAACAAGCAACATTATCGCACGCTACATAATTGTGGCATGCGACAATCTTGTGTTATGCTACAAACAGAAAATATTTGCGTCATCTCGGCAGCCTAATATACGCCTAGGCAAAATCGTGGCTAGATCATTTTCAAAAATACTGCTGTAAAATTTGTTTAATAATCTGCATTATCTTTTAAGCCGACCGAGTGAGAGCTTGTAAACCAACACAATAGGACTTCATTGAAGGACTGTGAAAGGCCTTAGCGCGCCATCCACATTCCGGCGGGCCAGGGTGTCACCTTACCTCACCTCCAATTTGAAGCCGCTCTAAATTACAAAGGTCTTCACATAAATTGTTCCAATATTCTGAGACGCCAGCGGCATGTTAAGTTTAAATAGGCTGGCGTTCACACCGATACAGAATTTTACGCAAAAGTAATAAAAAAAAGAGAAAGAGACAAAGAAAGGAAGAGAAAGAAAGTGTAAAAAAAATCACGTGCATAATCATAAACTGCGCTTAGATGTTACCCGCTAATCTTCATGAAATTGTCAGTCCGCTTTTTCAAGTCTCGTCTTTCGGTGCGACATAGCTATTGAGATATTTTTATCATCTTCCATCTAGTAATTTATTAGTCCACAAAATTTTTGTTTTAACGCACTAGCAGTATTTACTGAAGAGATGTTCTGCATCTTATTGTTCGCAGTACAATAATTCTGGATGCTTGCTTATCGTGTGAGTTTCGAGGTTAACCTACCTCACAAACCCTGGTGTCGGAATTATAGAGCCGCCACATTCTGGATTTGACCACCTAAATAACATACCATGGACTGAAATCTCTTGAATCCTTCGCGTTACACCACGGTGTAAATACGTCCACCTCAGTCACGTAACGTCGAAGATGCGTCAGCGTGGATCGATGCTCAGGAACGTGCTAATATTTTGCTTCCCTCTTACCGCCTGCAGCGCGTGGCTTTGCTCGCTCCTGCATAAACACAGCCGCTTCTATATTGAAGCTTAGTTCAATTTCTATACCATAAAAGCTTTCGCTGTCATATAATTCTTTTTCTTTTTATATTATAGGGATGGAAAATGACGATGAAGTCGGAGGTGAAACACACATAACAAGAAACATCCGGGCTACCGATAATTTAGCTGTTGAGGCGACAAATACATTGAGATTTTTTCCGATGCGTATTTTGTAGAGCACGTTTTTGGTTTATCCTCCCCTATAAGCCGACTGAAGTAAATATGTAACACTGTTTAAGAAAAGAGTTGGAGTTTGGAACTGAAATTTAAATTTATTTATTCATATCAAAACTATTTTACAACTCATGACGTCACAGTTACATTTACTGGCGATTTCAGCAGCACCCAAACCCACACGAAAAGCAAGCAAGCAAAGCTTGTGCGGTCTCCTGTATGGGGTAGAGCTAACCGAAAAAACTTCTTTTTACCACAGACTAAAGAAGATCTTCTCCTAAATCAGTCACGTGTTATGGGAACATTCATCGTCATCAAATGTTGCTGGCTATCTTGATTATACTGTGTTACAATAATATATATTTTTCTCTTGGTCTATCGCCACATCACAGAACAATCTAGCGTCTCGTGACTTATAATACCTAGCGCAGTATATTAGGTATGCTAAGTTGTATATAAATGTTGTTTATAGACGTATACACCTCAGTATACAGGTTAATATAAATATGGGTGCCGGCGCCAGCAGTCTTTACGACGGCGACGCGTCGGGCCGGCGGCGTCTGATGGCGTCACGCGGATAATTGCTCCACTGCCTATTTGCACGCACCCTGTATGTGTGGGCGATGCTAGGAATCTATGCGATCTCCATATAAACGAGCTTTGAAAGAAAATGTATGGTGGTTCGCTAGGTTTGATGGATTTTGTTTAGAAAATGTTATGGCTATGTGGCTTAGAAAACATACCTAATGATAAATCTATAACTAATACGACAAATACATAAATTCTAAGACTATCAATCTCTAGTGTATTTTGTGTTACATTTTTAGGCTAAAACCGCTTAAAATGGCTGAACAATTTTCAGTAACAATTGAATGATTAGTAGTGTTCTTTTTACTGTGGTAAATAGATTTTTCGGAATGTTTTTCTTTTAAGTTCATGTGCTTTCTAAAAATAAGTTGTAATCATCATTATGATCGCCAGATGAAATAATAAATCACTTAATGGGTAATTCGTACATTTAAAATAATAAAAAAAATTAAAACGTAACTAAAAAAGAAAAGCCTAAAATTGATAAAGCTTGATTTTAAAATACATTCGATTCAATAGACATTCCACGGCCGACAACCAAAACAACAAACAGTGCTTCATCTCACCAATACTCAATCCAATCCAATTCATTCCCAAACACTTTATTTGCGCCGCTAGATGTCGCTATAAAAACAGTATCGGCCACTCCACAGAATTGGCGGTACAGGTGCAAAAACAATCCAATATTGGGCAGCACAAAACATGGGAAAAACACGCCAAATGTAGGTGTTGCCATTTGTCATAGTCATTGATATGTCAATGCAAATGATAAATTTCTCCTTTTCGATTGTTACGGTTTGAGAACGAGTTTTTTTGCCAGTTTTGTATGTTGTAACATCACAAGTTTTGTATGACTTTCATATAGCTTTATTATATTTCAGACGACTCAGTTTTGAATTTCAAAACTGATTGAGGTAAAAACAATTGACAAATTTTTTCGTCATAAATCGTCGTCATTGGGAAAACAATGCAATGCATAGTATAAAAGTGAACAAAAAGCAAGCAAAAGTAGCAATTTCTACCAGAAAACCATTTGACATTTTGTGTTATTTTTCAAATACCCATCCTACACTGCGTCTTCTTAATAAAATAAATATGGCCACCCAGTAAAAACTAAACGTAAACATATTTTTAATATTAAACGCATCTATTTATAACGTTTAAAAACGTCAATATCAAAACTATGTTTTAGTAAACGCATTTTGGGCGTTATTCAATTACGCAGCAATATATTTGAGCCAAGCTTAATAACTTCATTAGATTTGACGTCGAAAAGTGATATGTAAAATCTTACTTCGAATAAAAAAAAACCTTTTGACTTTTTGACTTTTTAACTTTTATTATTAAAACTAAATTTTTGTACACTTACTGTTCTATCTTTATGTGAAACAAGGCCGCATAAGCCGTGACAGTCGCGAACAAGCTGGTACAAATGTCGAGGATTACGGAAGAGGCACTCCCTTAAACACTTTCAAGCGATGGATAAGGAAGAAGCGTAAAAATAAGCTCCCCCACTTTGTTTCGTATTCGCTCTTAATTGTCAGGGAAATTGGGCCTTAAATCAAATGCAAAAAAAGTTATTATTAAAGTTTTATGGTTTTTTTTATGTGTTACTAACTTTTTTTGTAATACATATTTCGTTATTTGAAAGGAATTAATAATAACAAAACTATTTTTTTATTGTATTTATATCATTTCCAAAAGATATGGAAATCGTACCATATTCACAAGAAGTAAAATTTTTCTCTTTTTGTATGAAATTGGTTTACAAACCTTTGCAGGATATTTACATTGACTTTATATTAAAGATTTTTTATTGCAAATCGAAGTAGGTAAGTAAATATTCTGTAAAATTAAACGATCGATTCATAGAAAAGGAATTCGCCACTGAATCTAATATTAATAAAAAGTAAAAAAATATATTATAACATTGTATTATTAAGTGTAACTTAGGTACTTATTATTTAGTTTAGTGATGTAGAATGTCCAAAAGTTACCGTTTGGTCTGTGAACACAACACTGCATTTCCGATTCCGCACGATGACAGTGCAAGCGCAAAGTGCAGACAGACAATGCGCTGAATTATCTATTGCCACCACAGTGGGCCACTTGAACCGATTTATCGGCCTAGCTAGTGTAATTGATAGCGTTTACATGCCAACAGATTCACACCGCTACTATGTTTCCGGAAGCGAATACCGGTGTTTTTAAACCGGTACTAAACCGAAACTACTCTACAACTAAACCATCAGTAAAACTGTGTCAAATATTTAGTCAACTTGTGTTTATTCCATGTTTTATCAATGTGATAAATCATGTCAGCTGCCAA
The DNA here is from genome assembly GCA_948473455.1 of Teleiodes luculella. Classification (NCBI taxonomy): domain Eukaryota; kingdom Metazoa; phylum Arthropoda; class Insecta; order Lepidoptera; family Gelechiidae; genus Teleiodes; species Teleiodes luculella. The sequence goes on from OX419587.1 coordinate 15,397,982, forward strand.
AACATATAATAGTTTAATATTATCAAAATATATAGTATTTTATAAATGGTAATAAAAAACATCTGGCTAAAAAGGTATAGACTATTTACTAGCTGACCACTTACGCGCACACTTACGATACACTTACTATTTATAGTCTGCCTTAATAATTAAAAAAAATGCGATCTAAAATGATATTTGAACGAAGATTTTAGAAAAAAGATACAAGTAAAAAAAGAACGCTATCCATCACCCCTACTAACTTCTTATTTTTTCCTGCTATCCTGATAATAAATATTCAGAAAGTTTGCTATCAAAATTAATTTCCATGCAGCAAAAAAAAAGAGTAATAAATACCGGTACACACCGTTATTTATGATAGGTACCGAAACATTTCGTAATATCTGCCCTGCCCCCTGAGGATTTCCTGGGACAGTATTTTACCGAATGGTGTAATTGTTGTTGACTTATCAAGTTTGTGAAATCTATTCTAATTGGAGAATCTGTTCGTGTTATTTAAGTATAGATATAGGACTTCGGTAAAAACATTCAATTAGCAAAAGATTTATTTATTACTGGTCATGTTTGAGCTATATTTTTCAGGGTAGTATCCCAGTAGCCAAAACCATTTATTACACGAACTAACAATATAACATATAATAACAACAAAGTAAGTTTTTCAATTCATTTCATATCTCCTAATATGACCAGGTTAAACAATAAAATTTAAATCGATTCGCGTTAGCTGTACACCTTGTAGCTTCACTCACATAAACTCACATTATACTAACAATCGACTTCTGGCTAAAAAAAACACATAAGAAGGTAACGATTCAATCCTGTGCAGCCGTTCTCAAGTGATGCGCGTACGTACATAAATTTCGGCGATTCATTTGTATTAATATAGATAAGTAAGATAGACATTAATCATTACACTCCTGATTCATCGTGTAATCATGTAAATATGGGGATATTTTTCAGACAGGCTACAAGGGAGGGAGCGACGCATCAAACTAGCTTAATAGGGCCCCGATACGGCTCGTGCGAAATTGAATACGTCCCCGGCCAATCTCCGGGATAGATGCATGGCTGGCAACCCAAGTCAGGAGATACATGAGGATGCAATAAAAAAAGCAAGTTACAGCATGGATGAGCAAGGACAACGTCGGTGGCCAAGTGGCAAGGAAAAACTAATTTGACTTCTCTACACAGACGGTCGTATGGAGTATCAGATTTTTTTCCTTTCCGAGATAAGTTTCTTTTTTGAATAAATGTCGGTTAATAATACAAAGCAAATAATACAAACACAGAAAACAACAGGTTTCTACAAGCGACCTTATTGCTAGGTAGCAATCCCTTCCAGGCAACCCGTTACAAAAGAAACGCTAAAAATAATTGAGTGGTGCGGGTTGGTGGCATATAAATCTAGTAAGGATTATTACCTATTCATTAGATACAATCAAAACATCATGCACGTTGTCTTTCCATCAAATTGTTTGTTTGGAAAAGTCTTCATATTCCAATCTCTTTTCGCAAGTCCCACGCAAGTGAATGTAAACTGTAATAGTGAAGCCTGGATTGAAGCAAGATTGTGAAACGTGGCTCTATAATGTGTACCGTAACAGCCCGAACTTTATTTCATGAGTAATGAAAATCAGATGCAAAGTTATAACGTGTGATGGTCATAAAGCGCATATTTCAAACAACCTTCTGAATATCTGTACTTTTACAGGTAGTAGCTCAAACGCAGTTTATTTCCCGGTTTAAGAGATCATCTTTCATCTAAAATGCTTCCACTGCAAGACTAAGGCCTCTCCCAAAGGCCTAACGATCAGTTCTGCTTGACTTGCGGCTTTCTGCGACCCTCACCAGATCTTCGGTCTACCTCCAAGAGGCCTGCCTACGCTACGCCTTCCAACGCGCGGTAACCATCTAAATCAAACTATAGTTATTATTTTTCTTAGTAAATTGACTACTTCAAGTCAAAAGTCAAAGTATTTATTATTAACTTTAGGATATTTACACCACTTAGTTAAGTTTTTTATAAAAATAAATTTATTTCTTTGCGAGTTCAAAAAATTTGACTGTCTTCTGTGGAGAAGAAATCGCCAGAAGAGACTCCACAGGCGTTGCATCTTTTCAAAATATTTTTACTATTGAAAATTACTTATATTCTTCTATTTTTTGCAATAAAAGGAATTGAAAGGGCCATGGATTTTTCTCCACTAAATAGTCTTTTATTTTATAATGCTAAATAATCAACTCCTCTTCTTTTGCTCAATCACAAAGGGAGAAGGATATTGGTTTAAATAAATTAAAACATTTTTTAGACGATATATATGATGTAAAATTACATTAATATAAAATTCCTTCTCAAATGGAAATGTAATATATCTTTTTTTATGTGGATACCTAGACCACCTAGGTAGCCGCAAGTAGGCTGGCTGCCAGTTCTGCTATCAGTGGGCGCACGCGCGCAATTTATAACGAAACTTGTTGGCAGCCTACCTAGATCTGGGACCACGTATTAGCTTACATACAGCCCGATCCTAAGTTCATTTTTCTCAAAAATGTTTTTAGAGAGAAGAGCTAACGTTCGAACTTTGAATTAGGAACTTATGCTATTTTTCAACCAAAAGAGAGGTTTTAGATCTGCACTGGATTGTTAAAGGATAACATAAACTGCTGTTTTGAAAAAAAACAGGTCAGTCTGTAGTACTCTATGCATTCTAGTTTGCTTAATGATATTAATAAATTTGAATGAAGTGAAAAAAGTAGGTATACCTGAATGTGCAAAAAGTAGTCTTTATCAGCAAAAAGGTGTTTAAATGTGTGTTAGAAATTGTTTAGTTCAATTAAAATTATAGACTTTAAAATATTAGGTATCCATGCTTAACAGAAAAATACATTTACGTTTAATAAATAGATAGCGAAGCAAACCATGATCGCTTTTTGAACCGATATCGGAAAGATACATTTAAAAATCATAAATTGTAACTTCGCTGAAACTGCCATGATTTACGAGTTGCAAAAAAGCTACAAGCAAACCTTTGCTTTTGATTGATACAATTTTAAAAATTCAATCCAATTTATGAATCACGCTGTACCTTAAAATCCCGGAATATAAAACCGCTCTGAAGTTGTTTTTGGCACAGGTTTAAATACTAGTTTTTAGTGAAATATTATCTGTTAGTAAAGTTTACTTGAACGTTTTGTTCAATTTATGAAATTGTCCTTCATTACTTATTCTGTCACTACAATGCTTTGTAAAACCATTGAAAGTTTTTTAATTGTATTTTGACACCATTAGTATATATTGTCTCAAACTGAAATACTAACCTAATAAAATTAAGTTCATATTATTCTTGACAGCCGTAGCTCGTAGCACATGTTGCTACGACGTAGGCCTTCCGTAGCAGATGCTACGAAGGTTTCAATTATCGCTGTACTGTGTTTCCATGTTGAGTGAGTCTATGTTATTTTGATGTGGATTGTGACGGTGAGTTTAAAAGGCATAGTTATTTTTCCTGCTACGTCTTTTAATGGAATTAAATATTAATTTGGTTTTATGGTGTTTTAATAACAAAACGGTACATTCAATAGACTTTGGGAAACAATTCAATAAACACTTTATTCATTACGCTCTGAAGAATACGGAGACAACAATTCTTAATAAAAAAAATATAATACCTACTAGTAAATATTCATTAACAGCTCACATTATGTCCCCACAGAGGGGCTCGAGCCTACCCTGAAATCAGGGTGAATAGGCCTTAGTCGACCGACAGTAAGTATTTTAAGAAAATAATCCAACGACTGTCCGATTGCTTTTGACATTAGTATCGTAGATAAATAAATTAAATTTATCAACATCCTCTTTGTTCAAGAGCTACTTAAATAGATATCTTATATAGAATACCGCGCATTTTGCAACTAACCACAACCACAGAAATCAAACTGTAAATTTTTCTCCTTGAATTTCCTCTCGGCTTCCTTTCAGCCCTAATCTCCGGCACTTCCATCTCAAATCTTGAAGTCGATGGAATCACATTTGCAACAAATGAATGGCTGCATCGGGCGCAGTAATCCCTGCGGAATTATTCATGCGGGGTCGCACCCGCCATAGTACTTTCAACCCACGCTTTGGACCTATATTAGGGCTGCCGATAAAGGTCAATTAAGGTTAGGATGAAATCTAGAGTCCTTGTAGTTAGTAGTAGAGTTTAGACTTTAATAGTCAAAACGCTAAAGCTCTCCTTACTAACAGGACTCTAGATTTATCATCCTAACCTTAATGATGACTCTACGTCTACGATATTATGTAATCCTACTAATATTTTAAACATGAATGTTTGTGAGGATGTTTGATGTTTTTAACTTTCACGCATACTACTGAATGGGTTTTGATGAAACTTTACAATAATATAACTTATACATCACAATACTACTATACTATACTCGCCACAGAAGAATGTGTAACTGACTTAACTAAGTGATGTAAATATCCTTAAGGTGATAATAAATACGTTGAACTTTTTTTAAATAACACATAAGTTACTTTTTACCGCAGGAAAATCCTTTCTTTTTAAGCACCAAATCGTCTTTATTTTGAAACTGGGGAATGTCTCATAAAGTGATATTTGCTTAACGACTGCATCAACGGGATTAAAGCTTAATGTTATTTTCTTAAGCTCCATGATTAGCAGGCGAATTGGGGATCACTGGTGCTAGTTACACAAGTGAACGCTATGTATTATGTTCTTTATCCCGTCATCACCATTCCTGGTGAAAAACTTCCACTGTGAACAAAATCCTCGCTCAAAGATCTCTACAAGGATCGGTCTTGCGCTATACGCATTAGATTTAGCCTTATATCTAGGTCTAGATTAGTCAAAAAAGAAGGTTGCTAGCTCTAAGGGTGGAGATATAAAGAAGCAGGTTTTCCGATACGGATTTGTCGGTGCGGGTCGGTACAGATCATATCCACCATAAAGAAACAGGTAAATTATTAGTCTCTATTGACCATCATTGCGCCGAGTTTGTCAGATATTTAAACCCGTATGAACCAACCCAAGTAGTCAGAACCGACAAGTGCCAATCCGTTTCTTTATTTGTGACCGCATATAATAACATTAGGATAATTTACCTGCACGCATCGGTACCTACCCGTACCGGTTTGTCTATGCCGGGAACCCGTTTCTTAATGTCCTTAAGCCGGGAATCACGCCGGGTAAATCACTTGACATTAAAATGAATAGTTGTAATGAGATTAAACCCTACATTTTTTCGCAAGGCAACCCTACGACCCGGTTATACCCGGGTGAACCCTTATAATGGTGACTGCAGCCACTTCGCAGTAATGACGTGATTGTTGCTTTTAAAAGACTTTATTTCGCTTATTGGGTGTTTAAGGAGGAAATGGAAACAGTATAATGCTCCTTGTTGTTTACGTAATAATACAAATATACAAATACGCTGGGGTGTAAGTAGATTGAGTGCTAAACGTTATTTGATACAATATGGAAAAAAATATGAAGTGTAATAAATAAAACTTAAAACAATCCGAAATGCTAAAATATTTGAAGATGATAGATTATTAACACCGTGACTGCGTTTAGACAAACAAAATATGGTCACTTACCGAATAGATAGAGCGATGATGATATAAATAAAGTGATCGGTAGGGAAGTGGCTGAGCGTGTAAAAGAGTATCAGGCCAAGGAATTTACGTTTTTTTTTTATTTTGACGTTTTCTAAGTACGTCACGTTCTATGTGAGTTATTTTCTGACTAGGTCATAGTGCAATGAGGTTGCTTGTGGGCCTTTGTCCAGCAGTGGACTGCGGACTGCCACAAACCCTTGTACTCAAAGATGCCCTAATCTTCATTCTGGTAGTCAATTCTTTGCAGAATTAAGAAGGAAGAATAAAGATGATGATGAGATTTTGAAGGGATAAACTCGCTTTGGCATAGTTCATTTACCACGAAACAATATATAAGGTAGAATATTTTTGTTTGATGTACATTAAACAAATTTGATGACTTTGATGAACATACCACATACCAATAAATAAATATAAATTTGATTAAATCTCGATCCCAAAATTATAATAATTATCCACACTGAGGTCAAAAACTTATATTTTCTAGCAAAAATTGCGATCTTTGCATTGTACTATTTGTCGCTAGCGAGTTTCAAAAAGTCATATTCATGAGGTATTATATTCGCTCTTTCAATAGAATAATTTGAAATTCATTCGGAATGCACTCCGAATCGAACCTCACTCCGTTTGAATAATTCCAATGAAAGGTGATGCAGGCCCGAGAGGCCAAGATAGCGTTAAGGCCTGCACAGACGAATCGCACGACCCGACAGCAAGCAATATGGCTGCCACGATGAAATTTTGAACAGAAATCATAAAAAAACAAAGGATATATTAGTATAGATCGAACAACTTGAGAAGCATTAATTTAATTTTTTTTAGTTTTTTTGCGTAGTTTTGAAGTTGATTCACATAATTATGTATTAAAAAAATAATTCACAAAAAAATATCTAGTCGTTTTTGATCATCAGCTATGCTAAGCCAGTTCTAAACGCTACTTTTGAGAAATGTTGTCAATAGTGAGGATATGGCAACATGTTAAAATAAAATAATGGCACAATAAAATAATAAATAAATAAATGTTACATATATTTGTATTCTACTCATGACTACGCCCTTCCATTCGAGATCCCACATGGAAAGCTTTTTTTTCGGCCGGCATATTTGATTTGATGCACAAGGAGTTAAAGGATATCATTCATTTTGGACCAAAAAAGTAAAAGTGCCGGCCAGCAAAAAAAAGTATAACTATCGGGTAGAGTAGAACACATGATTCCTGTATTCTTTTACTATGACACCAATCCTGTGCACCCCATGTTGTTAGAAGCTATTAATTTAATAATAAAAATGTTATTATAAATGTATTATTTTGATGCATGTCACAGCGCATGTATTCCTATTGTATTGAATATATTTTATTTATTTATTTTATGCAGTTTAACTTTTTTTTTATTATATAGGGGCCCACTTGGATTAAGTATGTATTTGTTTAATATAATTAAAAAATATATTATGAAAGTATTATTATGATGCATATATGATCATTCATCAACATTTTTTGTTTATTATTTAGAAAAAACGTTTCAAAAAAATAAAAAAAGATAAAGAAAATGTAAAAAAAAAGTAAAGAAATATGGAAACTACGACGTGTTCCATCCGAAAATTACATTTTTTTTTCTTGGCCGGCATTTTCACTTTTTTGGTCCAACATTGTATGAAACGTGAATGATGTCCTTTGGAATTGTTAATAGAGATTTTCGGATTTAGCGTTGTCTAAAACTCAGAAAAATCACTTTTAACGACTTTTCTTTCCTAGTCTATATTTACTAAAATTCGCAGTTGGGCGAATGCAGTCGGTTCGCAGCCCGCCTGCCCAGATATAGGCTTTCTTGGCACTCTGCCCCAATAACTGTACTCACTGAGTGGCTATTCTCGGAGACCTGAAAGAATGCCAATCGAAAATGCCATTTTTAATACATTGCTTTGAGAAATCTAAGGTCCATAGGTGTTTCTGTAAATTGTAAGAAATGTTACAACCAACTAACACTTAATATTATCATACAGGGTGTAATTAAGTTGCTGAAAAGACATGCTCAGATAACGGTTTAAATTTCATTATTATGTCTAAGCTAAACCACTTATGTATTTAATTTCACATCAATACCGTTATGTTATCCATTTGGGCTAAATATTTTGGTGTTTTTTCTAAAGCGGGCTACAGCTGTAAAGTTTTAAGTATCTAATAAATTTGCGATTAGATAAAACTGTTCAGTTTAAACTGAATGTGTGTAGTCCGCATAAAATGTTTGTACCAGTTATGAAATTCTGTCAACAGCGGTGATCGTAGTTAGACGTAGCAAAAACGATGCACGTGACAAGAAACAAGTTAAGTTTGAGATGAGATTGGATGGCTACATACAAACTCATACAATATGTGATGTAAGGCATTATAGAAGTTTAATTCACTGTTTTCTTGCCTTTCCCTTAGAACGGCATTAATAAAAAACAATCTGTTTAAAAAATACTGTCGTAATTGGTTCACGCGAAACACGTCCACCACTGGAAGGCCTCCCTGAAAGATCTCTCTAACAATCACACTGGATCTTGCGGTGATTTAGCTCTAACTTATTCCATTTGTCACGCCTGCGTCTCACCAAGACCTTGGCGAGCCGACAGGAGTGGCTGTAGACTGAAGGTTTCCCTAGGCTCTAGTAAAATACACGAGGAACTGTCCAACTGATTTATTTACATATATTTACATGGAAAACGAAACTCGTCGTTCAAAATTATATTCATAGTTATACTTTACAAAATTACAAACATTTTAATATAACCGTCAAGGCCGGTAATCAAGGAAAAAACTAAAGAACAATGGACGAGGATGACGTATGGATGACGAAGGAATTCCAAAATTGAATATTCGAGTTTAGCCGAGAAAGAAATGGAAAATTAGGTGAGAATGAGGTTGCAAAGCACCTCGTTACACAGTTATAGTCTTAAAGTATATTTCGCGACCCTGTTTTATATTGTAAAATCACATCCCAAGGGTCCATCCTTGGACCATTGTTATTTATTTTGTTCATTAATGATATTTCCGAATGCTTTGTTCATTGTCACTTCTTACTCTATGCTGATGACCTGAAGGTATTCCATAGTATTCGCTCTCTATCCGATTGTCTTAATGTCCAAAGTGATCTGAACAGGTTATCTGAGTATTGCCTGAGGAATAGGCTATATCTAAGTCTCCCTAAATGCAATAAAATGACATTCTCTAAAAAGACAAACATTATCAACTTCCCTTATAAACTCTGTAACACAACTTTATCATCTGTATCAGTAACTCGGGATTTGGGAGTATTCTTGGATTCAAAACTCCATTTCGATATTCATATAGATAAGATTGTTAGTAACGCGTTCCGAATGTATGGCTTCGTTATGCGAACTTGTTGTGATTTCAAAGTCCCATCAACTTTCGTTTGTCTTTATAATTCGCTAGTAACTAGCGAATTATAAAGACAAACTTATAAAGACAAACTAGCGGCTAGTTCGTCCCCAATTAGAATATGCATCTCAGATTTGGAATCCCCTGTACAATAAGTACATAGACAAAATTGAATTAGTTCAAAGGAAATTCATGCGCTCAATGCATTACAGATGTTTTCATAAAAGTCTGTCTTATAATGTATTAAAATATAAATACTCTTTAATGTCACTTCAATCTAGACGTGTTCTGCTGGATGCCTTGCTCTTCTATAAAATTTGCAATAATAAATTTGATTGTCCTAGTCTCACTATGCATATTGAGTACCGTGTTCCAACACGTCTCCAACGTAGCTGTAATACTCACCATCTTTTTAATACCAATATATGTAGAACCAATGCTGGTAAACGTTCTCCTATGAGACGTATTACATCTACCTACAATGACAAATTTACACACATTGACATCTTGTCCTTGTCTTATCACAGTTTCAGGAGTCTGCTTATTAAAGACCTTTTAGAATAATCTTAATTTTACTTTCTGTTTTATGATAATAGTATTGGCAGTTGGGTAGTGATTGTCGTTTTTTTTTTAATAGCCTTTTGATCTTTTATTTATGTGTACCCATAGTTTCGAAATCCTCATAGTTATTTGTTTTATTTTTTGATTTTTTACTCTCTTACACTCTGCAATCTTATCTGTGGATAATGTAGTTGGCAGTGTATTATGTATACTCAATTATTGTACTCTTTCTTGTGTATTTTTTCCTGTACATTGCTGTTTATTGTCCCAAATAAAATAAAATAAAATAAAAAATAAAATCCCTTCCAATCCGAACTAATTTTAGATTTAAAAATTGATTTAGTGCATGATTATATGATTCAAGGCCCAAGTCCGTAAAGCTTGTAACACAATATTGCAACACAAACGTAAGTCAATTTAAAAAATATATTGATGTCATGCATAGATATTCGAAAAGTCTTGCGTAGTTTCTTCAGCGAGTTTTTCTCCACAGCAGCGCACATTGCGCCCATTCTGTTCAAACTAATATCGCATCGCCTCTTTATATCACTCAGTTTATACCTTTTTGAGCATAGAGCAAAGCTTATTAACTCCTGATCTCAGAATTTTGTGTCAAAACCTATGATGATTAAATTATCGGGCCTTTTGAGTTTTGATTTTTATTCAAGGGCAATGCCATGTTATTTTATAAGTACAGCAAAGATAGAACGCATAGTATATTATTATGATGATCTCAGTTAAGACGTGCAGCGACTCATTAAGCTGGGTCGAGCCCGAATTGTTCCGACTTCCGGCTTCCAGACTTCACCGACCTGGAATGTTCGGGATATTAACCTCCTCAACCTGTGGGATAAGTCTTCAGATTACGAACTCACTCATAAGTCCAACCAATTTCAATTTCTACTTATCATAAATTTAATGGCTGAAGAAAATTGCAAGTCAACCGTCCGCATCATTCATTTTTCTCCTGTGGAATTATAAATTATTTTATTTTGTATCTCAATTTTTTGTAAAAACAAACTATTTTAGCCATTTGTTTCGTGTTGTATTTTAGTTTATGTTGTGGGTAATGTCAGTTTTTCAATACTCGTTATTAGGGCATTTCACGGAAAGATCAACTTTTGTCGCTTACGTGACACGTATTTGTGGGAAAAATCATCATTGTATTAATTAGGAGTCTGCTACATAGACAACCGACCTCCTCTTAGTCTAGTAGTAGTAGTAAAGGGGGTCAATTATCCCTGCAACTGACCGTACAAAAGCGTTACGTAAGCGATACTTCCGTGGAATGCTCCTATTTCTGATTGTAGACATCCACTGCTGGAGAATGATCCCAACAACCCTGCATCCAGCGAGTTTCCGTGACCCTAACTAGATCGTCGGTTCTCCTTTTGAATAAGCTTAAAATATGAAGGGATACAAATTTCACTGAGTTGAATATTGTCACTTATAACTTGGACCTGGTTTAAATAATTCCATAACTAACGCTAGATCGGTTACCTACTCTATTAAACCCGATAAGTTGACGCTGAATCGGGCTTGGAGTGTCTAACTTAGATATTACTTAATTAAATAGAATCCTTAGCTGAAATGTATCCGTATAAGTACGAACTAAGTTTTATTTCCAAGAGCTGGAAGCATCGTAATCTAATCACAGATAAATCTATTCATAGTAAGTAAATATGTAGAGATCTTCTATACTGTTACAAACAACATACATACAAACAATCATATTTACAGTGAGATAAATAAATAATTGCTTAAAATAAACAAGATCTGGACACTGACCAAATACAAATGTTCATCTTTTTGAATTGACCTATTCTTGTGTCGAAAAGGTACGACCAATCAAGCTTCCCTAGACTTGAGAATGTTCATCGTACTAAAAGTTCCTTTACTTTTAAAATACTTTTTTATTGATATTATTTCATTTAGTGTAGATAATTAGTTATCCTTATGAAGAATAGTTTGAATTCATTAATTCTAATTATATTTTAAAACCCTACAGACAAAAAACGTTTTACAAAACCTTAATTTTAAGGGAGTCATAAAAGGGAATTTACACTTCAGAAAAATGCTTGGAAGAATTTAGAAGTTGAAAAAAGGTGATTAAACTTTCCATATTTATTTCACTCTTTTGAGATATTAATGACAGTTTTGTGTGCGAAGTTATTTCAGTTTTCCATGTTGCGAAAACATTAACACGAGTGTGCGATTTGCATCACATTACACGGTGGGTGCAGGTGACGTTTAAAATTGTGGAGTAAACTAGTTAGAATGTTGCAGCTAGGTCGAAAAACCAAGCAAACCGAAAAATTTTCAGGATTTATCTTTTTCTTTTATAAAATATCGGGTTTTCACATGTTTTTTTCAGTTACTAATTATATGCACATTGTGTTACTCGCATTATGTTCAGAACGAACTTTAGAGCCATTTTAAATGTATATAATCACTCACATAGTATAAAATAAAGTCGCTTTCTCTGTCCCTATGTCCCTATGTCCCTATGTCCCTCCCTTTGTACGCTTAAATCTTTAAAACTACGCAACGGATTTTGATGCGGTTTTTTTTAATAGATAGAGTGATTCAAGAGGAAGGTTTATATGTATAATACATGCATAATTTACTGAAGGATAACCCACAATAACCATTTTCCCGTGCGGAGCCGGGGCGGGTCGCTAGTATATTATATACTTAAAAAAATGCAAGTTTTTATCGCATGAACTCTCCTTCGAAGAAATATTTCAAGGTGATTCTGAATAAGGAACACTCGAAAGGCTTGACTCATCTTAATATTTAGACAAAATAAGTTGATAGGTAGTAGCAATGTTTATAATATAATCCGATAGTAACAAAATCTCGTACGTTATGGTACAATAACTTCGGCGATGGCGAAACTTATTTGCTTCTTTGCATAAGCAGCTTTGCTTTATTGCTTCGAGTTTAGTCATATAATAGTCTAGTATCGAAATACTCCACTGTATTTATAACTAACTTGGTATTTGGTTTTGCAAAAATAGAATGAAAGTACCTATCGATATAATGTATACTTACAATTGTTGGCGCTTGTGTGCGTGTAATGTTTAATAAAAATGAAAGTATCATCTTCGCTGTATGTAATTATAACGTGGAAATATAACTGCTTGTTTAACATTCTATGCAGAAAGTATTATAACACTTTCACAGAGTGATAAGACAATCTAGGGTAGATAAACTTAGGTTACTTTTTAAGAAGATAGACGGAAAGACAACATCTTTATACGTGATTACCATTATAATTTTTTTTTACTTTACTAAACGGAATGAATTTAATATTTTTATTGGCCAGTAGTAAGTACATCTAAAAATATCACTTTAGAATTAAAACTTTTGCTACAACATGCATATGGTTACGACAGCCTAGTTTGACTTTTTTTTCCATTCTTCACCTGTAAAATTAATTGTTGTTACCATAGAATGGTTCACGTGTGAACATTTTTGTTCGCAAGTTTTTTAATTTAAATTGAAAATTTGCCTCTTTCATCAATCTTGCTCAACGCCTTGAATTTTGCATGGAAATTTAGGTTTCTTTATTAAAATTGTAGTTAATCATCAAATTGCCGATTCAAAATGTTTAAAGACATTTTCTCTGGAGTTCGATACCGTTTAATAAAAGCAAAGTTTCAAACTTTATGAAATATTTACGATTCTTGATTTGCTTTTTGCTTATTTTTATAGCATTTTTTAAATTAAAACCACTCATTAGTACAGAATTCACCTGTGTCAATAAACAAATATATCCTGTAAAACATGGGCGTCAGACAGCTAATAAACACACATCCAGACACAGGTAAATACAAGTGCTCATCACACGAAAGTTTGCGCTGGGCGGGGTTCGAACCCGCAACCCTTTGCTTCGAAGGTAGGCACGGCACTAGACTAAATAAAAATAAGTATCAAAAATAATCTAAATAAACCTTATAGTCCATGTGAGCTCATTGCAAAATTAGTCGCCTCAAAATTTGGGCAGTTAAAACATCGTCATTATGTCCCCACCGAGAGGCTCGAGCCTACCCTTTAATCACGGTGAATAGGCCTTAGTAGACCACGCTGGCCCAGCAGTAGTTCAACGTCACACATAACCTTTGAATTACTTCGCAGGTGCGTGCAGATTTTCTCACGATGAAGAAAAAGAATAAATGTAAAATGTAAGAGCAACGGAGAATGAAATGTGAAATGTAATGTAATGTGTCTGTCTGTATAAATTTAAGAGCTTTTAATAAACGTACATATGAATTTGAAAATCGAAAACATATTGGTACGTCATGAGAAGTCAACGGACCTAGCCACTTGGCCACCAAAAACATGTTTTATGCAAGAAATAATATCGAATGAATTGACTGTCGCTTGTTTTTAGTACACACGACTAGATAAGTATAATGTACGTACAGAGAGTCGCCTGGCCGTCCGTCGTGCCATCACGCAGCCGCCATTTGCATTTTATTAAAATCACAATTTTATTTTTGAGCCGTCGCGCGTCGTCGTCAGCAGTTTACTGGGGCGCTCCCATTCACCGGAGACTTTCAAAGGAATATTTTTATATTGGGGAAACGGCGGGCTTTGGGCTTTTTGTTTAATTAAAAATATTTTCACTACCTGCCTTCCCGTGTCTATGCTCACATTAAAATGAACATAAAACTACGTTACAAAAGAAAATTCTTCAAAGTGCCAGGCGGAATGTTTTTCTTAAACTCAACCAATTTACGCGAATCTTCCAATATTTAAAATAGATAAACTTGTTATTTCTTTGCCTGATAAAAAGTAGCCTATAATAATATTCATACATATAAACAGTAAAAAAACTAAATCGTTTTTGCTCTGCCATAAAAAAATACCCGCCGTAAACCTTATTCACCTGAGCTAATTCACCTAGGTGAATTATGTATAATAAAAGTATATTTATATTATACAAACACAAGACGTATTCGCGCTGATACGACACACCATAAGTGCCGAACTTACGCGGCAAAATAGTGTGTGCTCTATATAATAAGGTGCCGCCGAAATTACGCCCGACCAAAGTTCGATTGTACGCTATGCTCAACGTAATTTCGGCACAGTAGTGTGTCGTCAGTAATCAAATAGAATTGCGGGCGTAAACATGCCGAATTTCGGTCGCGTAAATTCGGTATTAGTGTGTTTAGACACTTTTAGTTAAACTTCTATTCTATTCTATTTTGTTGGATCGTATTCAAATACGTAGCTGGCTGGCAATGTTCCTCCCATACTACAAAATCACATCAGTTCGAATTTTAAAATTCCACGAAGTTTTTATAATGGACGCGACGCCATTACTCAGTCAGTCAGGAGTCGTCTTTGAAGAAGCGCTTCATAGCCAAAACAAATCATGAATCACTGCCAAATCCTGTGACGAGGGGGTTATGGCGGGTCGCATTAGGGGGGAGTGGGTTAATTCACTCACACAGACAGATAACATACTTGACTATGCATTAATGTCTACGAAATGTAAAAAAAACGGGGTAGGAAATTATTTGTCTTATTAATCTTCTGTTACTGTTTTTTTTGTTATTATTATTTGTTTTGCACGACTGTGTGAAATAAGAAAGGAGTATTTCATATGACTTTAATTTTACTGAACAAATATGATAAGTGCAATAAATATTTAAATCTTTAAAAATAAAAATGAATCTAATAATAAGTTCGTAGAGCTCTGCAAGCCACAGTAAATTTGCTAGATTATTAGTATTAATGACTAGACGTAAATATTAGATCACCTATAATTTAAACTTGTCATTACCAAAGCTATGAAAATTAATAATCTGTGATTATGCCATTTCTGCAAGGATAGGATTTCCAAAATGATAAAATGAAAACTATTACTTTAGGATGTATAAAATGTTTATAGGCATTACTAGCTATTCGCCCCGCGGCTCCGCCCGCTCTCAAGGGTATGAAAAGTAGATGTTGGCCGATTCTCAGACCTACTGAATACGCTCACAAAATTTCATGAGAATCGGTTTAGCCGTTTCGGAGGAGTATGGGAACGAAAACTGTGACACGAAAATTTTATATATAAGATTAAAACGTATTCAAACATTTATTATTTCGAAAAATAATTTTACTGTAAATAAATATTTTTTTCGTGTGAGTTATTTCATTCTAATGGTAATAATAAATAGCATTTATTGTTTTCAAGTACCATAATATTACATCATAATGGCCGCCAAACTGCAGGACAGTTAACTAGTACCTTGCCGTGATACGCGTTCTTACAATTGAAAGAAAGAAGAAGGAAACATTTTTAGTAATGTAGAGCGAGTAACTAGGTGTAAAAACTTTCACATCCCTGTGAGATAATGAAAAAGTGTGTGAATGACCAATTCACTGACGGTGATGTTGGCTGTTTGTTGTCTAATATCATACTTGATACTAATAATATAAAGAGGAAAGATTTGTATTATTGCGTGTATGTTTGTAATAAATAAACTCAAAAACTATTGCCGGTAATAAATAGTGCCAATTTCAAAAATTCTTTCACCATTAGAAAGCTATATTCACCCTGAGTAACAAATTATTTTTTATTGCGGGAAAATGCCTCATATCCACGGGAAAAACTGTTAGCGGCGGAAAGCTGGTAAATAATACAATAATATACAAATAAACAGTAGATACTTTACCTTAGCATGTCTGCTAGCAATCTAGACTTCCCAAAAACATTAGATGCGATCACTTATCTAATTGATCAGACAATAGTTCCAGATTTAGCAGTTTAGGGTGACCCAATGGGCGACATTTATTGGCAAGAGTAATGTAAAGCGTTTGCAAAACAGATTTAGGACATGCAAAATTCGAATCTTTTGCATTATAAATGGAAGATTAAACTATTGTCAATATAATAGGTACATGATTTTATAGTCATACCAAATCCCCTGAATAAGATTTTAGAGACACTTCTATCTTGTCACATAGTAAAAAAGTTTTTGGAAAATACAAAACACCAGACTGCGTACAAATTTAAATCTATTTATAAAATACCAAAAAATAGCAACGGGTTTTTAGTTGTAAGTTACATACCTACATAACTAAGTTGAAAAACCTCATATTCCTACTAATATACAACTTCCATATATTTAATAAACTTTAGTCATTGATGATACCGCTAAATACATTCAAGTTATTTCATACTGGCAGTTATGTAAGCACAGTCATTATACCACCAAAATATTGCCCTTAACCTTTCAAATGCCATAATATAGGTCACAGATATGGCGAGACTTCAATATTTTTACGTAAAATGATAAGAATAACTTGAAGTCCCCCATTTTCTATAAAAAGTCTATGCACGTTGAGGGACTTGACGACAAGACTCGGTAGAGCAATATCATGTCAACTTTATGTGATGGTTCTACCATAATGTTTAGTTCATAAGTCCCATTCACTTGATATCTAAACAAATGGTACAACCACAAGCCTGATAAGTTTAATATTTCCAGAGGAAATTGGTCTCTGTGGCTATTGGAATAAGAATAGTGCAGCTTCTTTTTGTTGTGACTTGACTCGACTCAAACTACGGGTCTCGAGTTTTGACGACAAATTGCATATCATTTTAGATCTTGATGTGATACTAGAATCATATTGAGCTCTAAAAATGTCTCCGATAACATTTATGTACCTAGCAAACATTTGGAATCATAGAATTTTAGAAGGATAGTTTTTATTGACGAACAGAGGAACAAAAAACAAACTAAAAATATGTATGACATGTCTCAAATAAGAGTTACAAATTTATTTGCGCTTGTTAATCTATATAATAAAACAGTAGAGGTCGAAAATCTGTACATTGAAAAAAAAAGCTAAAGACCGAGTCAGGGGGATGTAAGAAGTGATATAGAACTTATCCAGATTTTTTGATTTTTTTGTTTCTCTGTTTGTCTGTTTAACTGTTTATCTGTTTGTCTGTTTGTCTGTTTGTACGGGCTAATCTCCGAAACTATTGGACCGATTCAAATAAAATTTTGCATGGTGGTTCTTTACATCCCTGGTCAATATCTTGGATACATTAAATCGCGAAAAGTAAAGATTTCCCGTGGGAAAGTTAAAAATTACTACGGAAAAGTCGGAAAGTCGGTCGAAAAGTCGGTAGCCGCGGGCAGACAGCTAGTTCTTTTATAATATTGGTTCATTGTGGTCGTAGAGCGGCAGTAAAAACAACTTTGCAATACAAAGGTATTTTTGCCACTTCGATTATCTAATTTGCTTCCGCACTGTTAGGAAAGAGTGCGCTCTTGGCTGTGAATAAACTTGGGAATCATGTGCACGTTAACTTGAAACAGTGATTAAAGTAATGCGCCTATGTAAAAAAGTTGATGAAAATTTTCATTTCTGCTTTGATATTAAAATTTGTTTAGTTTATATTGTAGTGCCTTTCGGATTTGTATGGAAATATTGCCGGTCATTCAAAGTAATAAAATAACAGTACTAGACGCTTTGTTTTACTATCTTAATCTATCGCCGACTTTTTTCCTACCCGCTTGCTTTGTTGGTCTATTCGACTATATCTTTAGTTCAACGTCTATAATATGCGTGGATTTTCGAATACGTTTTGGGAATAAGAGATGTTTGTCAGGAGTGGCCCGTCGGGAAATACCCGGAGTTTAGATAAGAAATGGAATGGATGACGTAAAAATATAAGCACTTAATCTCCATTTAACGAGAATGGAGCTATAGGAAAAGCTAGTAAGAAGCTTTGACGGATTTAAAACCATACGAAACAAATTAACCTTTTTCTACAAAGAAGATTCGTTATCATAATAATATGCTGGAATAGTATAAATACACTGTGATATTTAACTGGTTATTTATCCGCATCATGGTAGTATTCATGAAACTGGTCAATTTTCTTTAATGAAGTTAGGTTGAAATATCAAAATTCAAATTCAAATTAGGGTAGGCTCGAGCCTCTTAGTAAGGACACACATGGGCTGTTAACGATGAAACTCCATTTAACAAAGAGAAGAACAGAAGAGTGGCAAGCAGCTTTTCCGGCTTTGATTCGTTTGTATAACAAACTGTATTGAATTTAAAAAGAAACAAGATAGGGTTAATCCTTTTTAACCTCCAGCGCAAACGGGGGGTTGTTGTTTGAAGTTTGACGTGTGTGTCTGTATTTAAGTTCGTATTGTAAAGTATAAAACGTTTTTTCGTAAAGTTTGATTTTTGCAGTTACAAGTGTTTGGTTCTTAAGCATTATACGTAGCTCCGTAAATGTGTTTATGAAAAATCGATATAAATTGTATTTAGTCTTTTTTTCAGAGATTCAAAAATCCGTCGTAAATATTATAATTAATCCTAATATTAACCTATCATCACTAATATTATAAACGCGAAAATTTAAAAAGATGGGTGTATGGATGTATGGATTTATAGAAGTTTGTACCAGTAAAAACAAGAAATACAGTCGACAACAAAAAACGTAAACAAATCTTGCTATGTACTATTAATTATTCTGTGGCTATGGTACGAATTGCGAACAAAAATGATAATTTTCGTCGTATTTTTTACATCTCTATTTTTTATGTGCAGTGTAGGTATTTTACTTTATTGCTACGGAATATTTCTTTGTAACTAACGGAATTTATTTTTACTGTGATGAAATGTATATTTTTTAATTTCCCTAAACATTTTCCCCGCTGCATACTCCCCAGTCCCCACTCCCCACTGCACCTATCATACTTAGCATTAGCGCAGCGCATATTTGCCCAGCTGCCATGCTGAAACGCAAACAACACCGTATTTACATAATCCTGCTAAATCTTTGCATAGATTTTACAGCACAAAATTACTAAAATTGTGTATTAAAACTGTGTGATTACTCTACAGAACAATAACAGAATGCCCTCTAGTAGGAAATACCCTTCAGGTAACAATTTTCCTTCAGGTACCCGACAGCGGTGGGGGCGCGGCCAAAATCAAAATCAAAACTAATAACCAAAGACGGAGCCCCTCAGGCTTCTTTTTTTTTTTAATCGACCTATGCTTGTGTCAAAAAAGTACGACCAATCAAGCTTCACCGGACTTGAAGGCCCCTCAGGCATCGTCGTCTTCTTCATTATGTTTATCCGTATCAACGCGCTAGGCCTAGGTTCGAGGCTCCCTCAAGCCGCCCCTAGACGCGTTGGTACATAACTACTCTGGAGTAGAGCCTTCCGCTCCCCCGCAAGTCCAGTGAAAAGGTACGACCAATCAAGCTTCACCGGACTTAAAATTATTTGGTCCAATCCTAAATTGAAAACTTTATAACTACGAGTAGCAATGAAAACCAGTATTTTTTTTAAATATCATAATATATTTATACACATTTTATTTGCACCATTCAATAACTGAAGTTCTCGTCTGACTAGGTCCGTCAGGTCAGGCATTTGTGTACATAGACCAAAGAATATTTCAGTCCAAATAAACCCTTTAATTTCAATCGTTCAAAACTAAACACTGACTCTATCTGTTTGTTTAAAACATTTTAGGAAACATTATTCTTTACTAGCTTTCCTTTCCCGTGAGAAAGAAATATTTTTCCGCAGTAAAAAGTAGTCTATGTGTTATTCTGATGTATAAGCTATATTATTGTAAAGTCTCATAAAAATCCATTGAGTAGTTTTTGCATGTAAGAGTAACAAACATATACATCCATCCATACTCTTTCGTGTTTATAATATTAGTATTTTAATAGTTTTTATGAGTTATCCTATAGTTTTGTAATTTCAAGCAGGTTGCCCTTATTAAAATGCTTTTAATATGTAGTAGTGTCCATCTGAACTCGTAGCTTTTCAATTCGTTCTAGCAATTGCTATTACAAATACAACAAAAAAATCCTTTACACAGTCATTGAACATCTAAAATGCCATGACTTGCTTGTAGACATCATCAGCTGTATCATAAGTCGTCAACCTTTGAAATAAGAATAACTTAGTAAATAAGTAAGTACATACTAGGCACATACTATGAAACTTATATAGCCTGTGACGATAAAAAATCCAAAACCCCTTCCTTAAAAAGGTTGGTATTGACAAACAGATTAGGGATCGCAGTTGCTGTTAATTACACAGATAAACAATGCTGCCATTCCACTTTATTAAACAGGTGTGTACGGAGAACACACCGCGATTCTGTTCCTTATTCGATGGATATAAAAACTGAATCCAATATGTTTATCTAAGCGAGCTCTTAATTCTTTGCGAATTAATGACAAATCGAACTATGTGTACTAATGTATTGAACTTATTTTATATAAACAAAAGACTTCATCAATACTAATACTAAACTAACATCCTTAATTACTTATTACTTACAACGCTTACGTTCAATTCTCTCTTTAAGATATGTTTAACTTTTCACTACAAGTTACAAACAAAACGCCATCATAACAATCAACCCAAGAACATCAAAACGCGGTAACTAGGAAATGTAAACAGACACGGCGTGGCGTGGCGTGGCTGTTGCGTGGCTAGTGACACGCCACGCGTGGCGTGGCCGCCTGTCCGCGCGGTACTGAAAGCCATCACTCGTTTCAGTCAGATACGGTTGCTGACAGTCAAAACTTTGTATCTCAACTATTTTATCTTTGCTGGCTATATTAATCCAATTGCTTTAAATATTTACTTACAGTTGAGGTATTTTTTTCATTCATAGTACGAGTAACATTGGTACATACAATACGGTATCTACGTTTATTTATTTATTTATTCGATGATCTAACGGTGAAGGAAAACATCGTGAAGAAACCTGCACACACTTGTGAGATATTCAAATATTGTGTGTGAAGTTGACTAACCCGCACTGCGCCAGCGTGGTTAAAGGCCTATTCACCCTGATTTCAGGGTGATATACATAATACATACTTATATGAGCTGTAAATCGAAATTTTTCAGATATTTTAACATTAACCCATTCACACAGTTTCCAGTTCGTAAATGATACGAGTATCACTGCGTTAGATACGAAGTTATCTCACTCGTCAATAATGGAGTCTGGCAGACGCGCCAGCCACTATCGAACTAAAGTAGGCATATAATATATTCCTTTCCGCATTTTCATCGTTTCAAGGGTAAATGGGAAGCGTTTTCTGAGAGATTATCTTTACAAGTATTTTACAAGTATTTTGACCCTCGTAATACAATCATATAGGTACATAATATGTTTTCTTTTTCTCAGCACGCATCAACTTTCATTTCGTTGGTTTTATAGAGGTGATGAATACACCATCTAGCCGAATGATATATTTTTTTAATAATTTCAGCTCAATCCAAGATCGATATTAGCAGTTTGATATTTGTACTGGAAAATATTTTGGATTATTCCATATTGTAGTAGTAGTTAGTATTGTGGCCGTCGTCTGTGTAATAAATCATACTAATATTATAAAGAGGAAAGATTTGATTGTTTGTTTATTTGTTTGCATCGAATAGGCTCCGAAACTACTGAACCTATTTCGAAAATTCTTTTACTGTTGAGAAGCTACCATGATCCCTTAGTAACATAGGCTATATTTAATTATTTTTTTAATGGGGATATTGGCTAAATCTTCAATAATGTAACCCAAGGTGAACCCAACCTAACCTAACCTAATTATTGAATAGGGTCCGAAAGTATTGCACCAATTTTGGTGAAACTTGGCACAAAGATAGAATAGACCTTGAAAAAGAATATAGGCTTACTTTTACCGCGGGAAAATATCTCATTCCCACGGGAAAAACTATTAACGCGAGCGGAGTCGCGGCGGGAAGCTAGTAATAAATATATGGGGACATCTCACACAAGGCTATCTGACCCCTGCCTAGGCAGAGCCTGTACTATGGGTGTCAGACAGCTGATATACGTACATAGTAGATAAATATACAACATCCAGACACAAGGCAAACACAAGTGCTCATCACACGAATGTTTCCCTGGGCGGGATTCGAAGCCGCGACACTGTGCTTCGAAGGCAGACGTACTACCAACTAGGCTATGGGGTCGTCTATCTGCAAATAGTTTTAGCTTAGCTTTAGCTTTTTCTGAAATATTATAAATACGCGGAAAGGCTGCCAGTAAGAAGGTGATGTTTAATCAGTATGCATTAGTTTGCCTTTGCCACATACACCCTACTTTTTGTTTGTATCATTGTAAGAAATAAGATTTTATTGTATTTTTGTTGGTTTGCATCGTAACCACTGAACCAATTTTGATGAAACTTGTCACAAAGATAGGAAAGAATTTAGAAAATGATATAGGTGATTTTTCAGCGATTCAATAAATTATTATTGATCCTACTTATATTATAAAAGCGAAAGTGTGTGAGGATGGATGTATAGATATATGGATAATATTATTACTTTTTCATGCAAAAGCTACTGAATGCATTTTAATAAAACTTTACAATAATATAGCTTATACATCAGAATAAGAAATAAGCTACCTTTTACCACAGGAAAATTCCTCATTCTCACGGGAAACAACTGCTAACGCGGGCAGGGCCGCGACGGAAAGTTAGTGTGCAATAAAGCCAAGTCTAAAACATCCTCATTTTCCACCACTCCACTTTGAGTACTTCACACTCAATACAACATAAAAGTGTTCTCCCCTTAAGCACAAAACAGCCACAAAATGAACGGAACGCGATTTGAATATCTAAATTGGCGATCCGGCGCTCGCTCATTACTGGGCTTCACCTGCCTCCACCTAATTTTTCCCCAAGATGCTCAATTCTCCCACTCAAGATTTAGGGTACCGCGTTCAAATATTAGTAACTCAGAATTTGCATTATGTAACAGCGTAGATAACCTTTCGAATGTCGAAAAAATGGGAACAACAGTTACAAAATTAAATTCAGGGAATTACCACAAAAATCTCATAACATTAAAAGTACAATTCCAGTTGTATACAGTTACTATATTATGTTAACATAGTTTAAATAGTATTTTTTTGTGATCTAACTCAAATTTACATCAAACATAAAAAAATAAACCTAGACTAAACAAAAAAATACCGTATTGATTATATTCAAAGATTTGGCATCATTTTATCTTAGGCAAAAAAAACAACATAATTACTCGTATAATACGAGTAAAAGCTCTCTAGGCCATGGCTACACGCAGCCAATCTTTGCATAGACGGGACCCTTTTCCATTTATAT
The DNA here is from genome assembly GCA_948473455.1 of Teleiodes luculella. Lineage (NCBI taxonomy): Eukaryota > Metazoa > Arthropoda > Insecta > Lepidoptera > Gelechiidae > Teleiodes > Teleiodes luculella. Next base: position 15,421,733 of record OX419587.1, read on the forward strand.
TTTTCTCGCATTTGACCAATATTTTATTAAAATTTATTGAAGACGCGTGACTAGGCACTTTTAGAAGTTCGTTATAATAATACTTAGTATCTTGTGGAAAAAATGTGCATAATGTGGGAGAAATGCATTAGGGGAGCGTTGCTATGTGTCTAAGCTTCACATTTATCTAGAAACTATGGAGAACTTTATACATTTTAATTTATTACCTTGTCTGCTTTCCCAAAAGAGTAATAGGGACCTTTATAGTTAGGGTGCAGCCGTGCAGCTTTCGCATCAGTAACAACTGTGGTCCCCAACCCGTCTAATAAGTAGGTACGTATTGTTCTGGTTCGTGGGAAACTTAGCCTAGCAATGGACTTTTGTAGTAAGTAATGTAGGTAATTAATAATTTTAAACACATGTTTGTCTGTAAAGTAAAATAATTTCTTGTTTCGGAATACAAGCAGCACAGGACTGTAACCAGACTACTGCTCAAACAACTAAAAAAGCCTAAAAAGTTTTAAGCGAAATGAAAACTTATTCATCACACTAAAAAAGTGAAACAAAATAAAACTTAGCCTATAAACTAACGCAGTGAATTTTACGGACTATGAACGTAACGGGCTATTATTTAGCCGTCACTAGGCATGTCGCGTTTTCACAAAACTGGCAAACTACACGTTTTGCGACGGAGTTAACTCAGCTAAACTTATCACAAAAACTTAGCGCAACTCGCCCGAGTAAGTGCAGAGCTGACATTCAAACTGTAGCGCCATGTCTTTAAAACATTTATATCATAATTCTGTCTTCCTTAAGCTATAATTCCGTTAGGTATCTACAAAAACTTCCAAGTGAAAAAATACAATAACTACTCATATTTCGGGGCGGAAGGAAACTTTGAATTTCGTTATCTCGGCCTTGGTTTGCGCAAAGTTTCTATAACTTCTGATTTCATATTATTGTTTTTGTCAAGTGGTAGACGTCATTCGGTTGAAATTATGATTGATGATGTTGGATACTTCTTCGGATTTGTTCATAACTGTTTGTATACGCAACAGCCAGTACAGAGAGTGGGAAAATCTAGGTATATAAATCTTATCAATCGATGGAAATATGACAGCTGTCATAATATTAAACTACTATTGTACTTGCGTACATAGAAACGACACCCACGAACCGCACTCATAGTATTGTGAATTGAAGGTCGCGACCTCCAACTCCTATGTCGTTTGTCTTTTGTTTTTCTTCTCGCCGCGCATTCCGCCTGCCTCCCGCTGCCGCCATGTTGTTGCGTAAAATATATTCGACGTGTCTTCTCTAGCACTTGTACGTAATTCCTCAACATCCTAATCCATCAACCCATATAGAGTCGCAAACTGTCAGTACTCAGTACTTCCATTGCGCGCCATAAACAATGTTATCGTCATTATTCTGCCGGTCGTTACTGGCTGGCTAGACGGCCCCGTAAAACGTTTTATGATGCTACAATATGAAAACCAAGTACGTTTACATTTTAATTTTTGTTTTTATTTTTTCTGTTGATGCAGTTGCGACTGTAAATATTTATTAAAATAGCCTTGAACTTGCTTATATATTTACAAGAAATAATGGCATTTTGATTTTAGAGTCGAAAATACGCAATTAAGACATTTGAAATGTAAAATATGTCACGGATCTTGAACCCGCAACCTCTCCAAAACCAAAGCCAACTTCTTACCGCCCGGAGAATGTGCTTCATATTATACGGCAGTCATTAGAAGGCTTTGGCGCTAAAATGGGGACGTTTTATTATCTAGGGCTCGTATATTTTCGCTCTTGATTAAAATTTATGTCAGCCCCGTGACAGTGTTCTCGTATCATATTTTTATGCGTTTTTAGTTTCAGATGAAAGCATAATATTTTATCAGATATTAAAAATATAGTAACGAAAAATAACATCCTCTCAATTTTATCTAAGTTTTATAAATTCTACTTCTGTGGTAAAAAAACATTTATTTAATGGATGAATTATAGAAATAATTTAAAAAAATATAGATGGTAGTCGCCACGATTAAAATGTGGTAATCACTGAAAATAGTTATTCAATCACACTCATCTCAACCCTGAAGTAAGAGATAAGGGTTGTCTAGACCGGGTGAACTTCTTACGCAATTCTTCAAATTTCTTCGCAGTTATGTGCTGGGTTTTTTACGATATTTTACGTCAATGTTAGAGTATCGAGTAGTCTAAAATAGAATCAAAAGGGAATTGAATTGGCACTCTAAGATGTTATGTAAGTCACCTCTACAGAAAACGTTTGAATATGTTACATTCTTAAAGTATTATATTCTTTAAGATTTTACGAGAGATTTTACGTATTATTCTAAAATTGTTCAACACTTTCCCCGTTTACAAAAAACTTAATTTATTTTATAAAACCGCTACTTCAACCCTCGCTCAATTAAAATCGGTTGTAAAACGAAACTCAATATCCTGAAAGTGATTAATTAAAAATAACAAAATAAAAATATTTTTGTGCTTCGTTAAACCTTAACAAAGCTCCTGAAATGCGATATTTATTAAGATGAAGCTGGGCTGCTTCGTAAAGTAAACTCTTCACTATGGAAAAAAAGCCTCTCTTTACGAATAATGTACAAATATAAAATGTAATTAAATCTGTCAGAGAATCGAAGTTACCGACATAGCCACTTGAATTAGCAAGGTACACAAAAAGAAGAGAGAGACATAAACATAGACATTTATTTGCATAGGCACAAGGTGCATTATCACTAGCCAGCACATCGTGTTAAACACAGTTGCATTCTAATAGATGCTTTATTGCAATGTGAATACATAACTTGATGAGTTGCCCAGTGTAGGTACATACATAATGTCATTCGCAAATGATTGATTGGTTATATACATAGTTTAGTTTTTCTACTTTGGCTGGTTGCCTTCCTCTAATTGTATATTTCGTTTGTATTCTTTGTTATAAAAAATAATAATTTATGATTTTGTAAAAATATTTTAAAAAGATGCAACGCCTGTGGAGTTTCTTCCGGCGAGTTCTTCTCCACAGAAGACAGTCAAATTTCTGAACTCGCCACAAAAGAATATGGTAACTGACTTAACTAAGAGATGTAAATATCCTAAAGGTAAAAATAAATACTTTAAACTTTGATTTATTTGCATGGGCTTATGGTGCATTATCACTAGCCAGCACATCATGGTAAACACAGCGGTATTCAAATAGATGCGTTTTTACAATGCGAATAGATAACTTGATGAGCTTCCCAGTGTATGTACACTAAATATATGCACTGATTCAAAAGTAACCCTGTATTTTGAATCAGTGCATATATTTTGTGTAGGTACATAGTCAGTACCGATGAGAGGAAAAATTTTTTTTTATTTTTTTGTTCAAATTATGACACTATTTTTAACCCGTCTAAGGCACGAATTTCAAAAAACGCCATAATATGTGTCCAATTCATTATGCCAATGAGTGTTAATACGAAGTTTCAAGAAAATTGGCGCGTATTAAATTTCTTCCCATACAAAATTTAATACAATATTTAGATTTTTTTGTATGAAACCTGATAAAATAAAAATATACGGATTTTTTTATGTTTTTTAATCTATGCCTACCTAAAATATGTGCACTAATTAAAAAATAACTCTGTATTGTCAATCGCAAATGATTGTTTCGGTACCCTTTACAGTAGAAGTTCAGCTGTGGTTCAGTCCAGCAAATGTCAACGCCACAGATCACGGTTACGTAGAGTGCGCGTATCGTCTGAGCGCTATAAACAACAATATCGCTTACGCGGTTTACAAGCGTATATTCTCATTTCAGTGGCAAACCGACCTAGGGCTGGTAAAAAATACTTTTAAAGTCGATTGGGTCAGACTAAATAAGTACACCGCTATTGTTACATACCTAATGAAATGAAACAATGTAATACAATTAGAATTAGATTTGTTTTCCATAATTTTATACTACCATGACAATATGTACAATAGCCAATACATGCGGCTGGACATGTTGACCTTGAAAGCGCCCGTATTCCGTGGCGTTAGGGGCGAATTTTGTAGTACGAATGGCCAACCGCATGTTCTGGCTTCTGTACATCAATATTGGTGAGATGTAGCTTTAATCCCCACAACTGACAGAAGTATTCGAGATTATAACAGTTATATCTAATAACACAAGTGATACTTTTTTCACTTCTTAGGACACATAAAGGAAGAATTGGGTTCATCCAATAGATACCAAACCGCCATATACAAATTTTCACTAAATCCTTTTTAGAAAATATTATTTCTTAACAAACTAGAAGTCGTTCTGAAAGTCACAGACAAACAGACATTAATTCCTTCACAACTGAAAACAATTAGGCTCACATCGAAGGATGTAACCGCTAAAGTTTAAAGTGCAGTTTGCCAGCCCTGTAGCCACAGCACGGCTGGCGATATTTCATAATTCCACCATTGAAGTGTAAAATATTTCCAAAGCTAGAATTACCCGGGAGGTATGATTTATATTTTGAAGTGGGCGCGTGGATAGGTGCGCGAATTTTTATGAGCTTCTCAGGTGCTCTTAGTACTAACACTTGTTCATTAAACGGCTTAATAAGTTGACTTACTGTTGGAACTAGTATGGTATTCTAATTCCCTTGTGTTACAAACTTGCTTTAGCCCAAAATTATTGTATGGCTTTTGATTTTGGCTTTTTATAAGAGTACCTATTACTAGTAAATTCCGATTTTATAGTATAACTAGCCGCCGCCCGCAGCTACGCCCGAGTTGTTTACTAACTTTTCCGTGCAGTTTCCCGTAGGAATGAGATATTTTGTCGCGGTAAAAACTATCTAAGATGTTGACTGGAGATTTAAGGTACCATCATACAAAACTTCATTCAAATCGGTCCAACAGTTTCGAAGATTAGTCCGTACCAACAGACAAACAAATAAAAAAGAGAAACAAAAAAAGTATATGGATATGTTCTACATCATTTCTTACATGCCCCTGACTTGGTTTTTAGCTTTTTTTTTTCTATGTACAGATTTTTGACCTCTAAGTTGTATTACAAGATAGCTTCTTGTAATAAGCTATGCTTAGCTTGTCGTCATCGAATGCGCTGTGAGGTCATCGAATGCCTCCTATGGTTTCCGATATGGTTTTGCTTATAATAAATTAATAGTACCAATTCAATAAGAAACATTATATTATAACTATGGTCAACCGAAAAAATGTATTTGATTTTTTTTTAAATAACTGCTGATATCCATTAAGCATATCTTTCCAGTGTTTGCCAAACCGCCTATTACGAATACTTATTCTGCGACTACATCCTACCGTAATAAAAAAATTTTTTTAAACGTTTCAGAGATATTCACGATGCGAACGTGACGAAACGTGCTCCGAGTCTAGTTTTTAGTCACACTGAGTACTAAGTATTTTAGTCACACCGTTACGACCTGGGTAATGAACCCAATTTGTCGGCGTCGTACTAAGTAATTCTTTTATTACGTGTTTGCTTTACGAATTGTTTTTATTAGTCGCACTTGATTGACAGTCAGTGGATCATTTTTTTTTAATGAAAGTTACTTTAAGTTTTATTACAGATTATATTATGTCTCCACCTAGGGGCTCGAGCCTACTCTGAAATTAGGGTGAATAGGCCTTAGCCGACTACGCTTGCCCAATAAGTGTTATAGTGTTATTTTTGTTAAGTAGTCACTTTGGGAACGAAAACGAAATTCGTATGAAACAGGAATTTTCATCGGACAATTTGCAGGAAGGGATTTCTTTTCAGTTCTGAGAAATTTTTCTTTGCGAAAGTGATTCATCTTTTCACTGAGAATGTATTTTCAGTATTTGCTAAGCCATCACTTACTTATCTATCTAATCTTTTTCTATCTATCTTCTATCTTCTTCTTACTATAATAAAACTGAAGAATCGGCGTGTCTGTACATTGATTTATTTTACAAAAAACTGATTGTAGGGGAGTGTAGCTGAACACAAAAATATAAGTTTCGAAAAAAAAATCGGTCTGTCTATCTGTCTGTTTGTACACGCTAATCTCTGGAACTACTAGATGGATTTTAAATAACTTTACAATAATAATAGCTTATACATCAGTATAACACATAGGCTACTTTTTACCGCGGGAAAATACTTCTTTCCCACGGGAAAACCTGTTAACGCGGGCGGAGCCGAGGGGCGGAAAGCTAGTGTTACATAAATACACTTCAGTCATATGATAAGTACATACGACAGCAGTAAAATTTAGGGAAAAACAAAATCGTAAAAGGAATTTGTTGCGTACAGGCGTTAGCATACATTGTAAAGTAGTCAAACGACTTTTACTAGCGCTCATAAAAACATCTGGGTGTATTCGAGGTAGTGGATTTGCCTGCGTATAAGAATTTTATTTTATCTACTCCGAATCATGAAATTTGAATGTAGTATTTACCAAAAATTTAACAAAGAACCTTTTTTTTTAATCTTTACACTATTGTAATTATTACGGACGACTTTTTGCTGAAATGTTAACATAGTTAAAGTTGTATGAAACCTTTGTAAAATCGCAGCAAAAAGCTTTAGCTAGATATTTTCAGTAGGAAGTCACATGTTTTGTATGTTTTGACTTTACAGTTGTGCTTTTTTTGTTGTAGTTTAGGTTACGATCACCCTTTCTATCTGCCTACGAAACCTAATTTAAATCCGTTCAGCCATTACAGCGTAAAAGCTCAACAAACATACTTTCATGTTTATAAACATTAGTCAAACATAACTAAGTCGAACCCACTTACACCGAGTCAAAAGACATCGCACAGCAAATAACATGAACAGTTCGCTCCATAAAAATGTCTATTACAAACGGATAATAAAGTACAGCTTCCTGCTATAGGTTTCCCTCCCAGCCTTTAACTTTTCCATTTTAAGTTCCTGGGTTTGGCTTGGGCCCAACGGCGGGTCACTTACATCGGCTGAATTTTATTTAACAAGGCTTATTCAAAACCGAAACGGGTTGATAGAACGCCAAGTCGGAGTAATCTTCACCTGAAAGGTTTTTCGAAGCTTGTAACTTGGCACGGGCTCTTAAGCTTCTAGAAGATCTGAGGTTAGTGCTGTGAATAGGTGCTAAATGTGCATAGCTCGGTCTAGATTTCTTGCTTTTCGTAGGTTAATGCTAAGCAAGTAAAAATAAAACTATAAACTTAATTTTAAACATAAACTCAAAATAATCATCCAATACGAAATAGTAATTTTAATCAGGCAGCTTGCATAGAGAAGACACTCGCTTTTTCCCATTTCCTTAAAAAGTTTCTGTGGCTGGCTGGACACTCGCATTACGAAATTAACCCCTACTACTACGGAATACGGGCACTTGCAAGGTCAAAGTGACCAGCCGCATGGCTTCTAAACCATTGTTTGAGCATGTCTTGTATTGCAATACTATCCGAATATTGAATTTGCAAACCCGCCACCTATCTGTATAATCCTTGATAAAAATTGTAGAGTTTCTTTCGGCGAGTTCTTCTCCACAGAAGACAGCCAAATCGTGAACTCGCCTCGACGTCCAAAAATGATTTGCAAAATCTTACTTGGAATAAACACTTTTTGAAATTTTGATTTTGAACATTTAATATAAAATATCCGATTGTGTACGAACACGTTTAAACTAGTCCGCTGGCAAACTTACTGGAAGACAGTAGTCGGTAATGACTCTTGTGCGAGTTGGCAACACTCGTTAACTCATTACCTACCTGCTTTAACACTTCAACTTCGAGCTCAACTTGTTACTTGCAGACAAAGAAATTAGTTTATACTCGACAGCCTTTACCTTTCTGATAAAAAAAATAACAATCAGTAACCACGAGCATTAGAAAATTATATACCTAAAGCACTCAAAATCTTTTTCATTTTAAATTATTAATTGGAAGTTAGACATGGAGAAGAGAATTCGAAATTTTGTTCTATCCATCTGAACAAACTTTACTATTTTCTAAAAAAAATACTATGACGACACACCTATTTTATATCTAGATATTAGCGCCATAATACCTAGATGATGTTTAGTTTAACTAAACACGTTTAGTTTACACGATAAGAATAATAAGATTTAATTATTTTTTCCGAAACAACTGCGCAAAGGCATTTATCAAGTTAATTTCTGAAAGAAAAGGGTAATATTTTCAGACGAAATTCATTCTCATTACCTATGGACGTCGCGTACTGTATCTTCGTGGCTCTAATTAAATATAGTCGTTAAAAATATTTATAACTGCTAGGCGGCGGCCTTTGCATTTTTATGGGTTTTTAAAAGATAGAAGGATTAGGGTGTCCTTAAGAGTCTGTCAAATATGTTTTTCTTACGGCCATTGGGGCAGAATGGTTCTTGAATGGCAAGCGCGCCAGAAGGCTAGATGTCGCTGGATGAGAGCAGCACCGGACCGGTCGTTGTGAAGTTCTTTTGAGAGGGCTTTTGTCCAGCAGTAGATGTATTTCTGCTGAAATTACGATGATAGTCTTGGCACTCTGAAGTTAGTAATTTTATTGATCACTACATGAGATATACAATAAACTGACGAATTTTCTTTCATTTTGCCTATATTGGGTTTATTTCCAATCCCAGTAAAAGCTCCGCGACTACACACGCAATCTATAATTTCTTCTATATGTGCGCAAGTTACCTTGAATTTTTTTTGTTTGACTTTACGTGGTTTACTTTAACATAGAGCTTCCTATCCTATCTCGTTTCTTTTTATGCTTCTACATTATGAATTCAAAAATGGATCATCTACAATTATGTAGTGGTTAAATTTTAACGGCATTAAATTAAATAGTAAATTTATTTAGCCTTTTTCTTTGTAAGATGATGGTCACCCTACTCCCACCCGCTCGAATGAGAATAGCCCGCATAATTACGACAGAATAAGATGTTTTTAAAATTATAATGAAGGAGACTTGGCAGTCCTCGTGTGTGAAAGGAATTTCAGCCATTTGTTTGTAACGGACGAGATTTCACTTCCATTTCTTTTTCATTCATTGTTATAAATACCTAAATAAGTAAGTAACATTTCAAACATTATATTTGTTTTGTTTGTTTGTTTTCTATAATAATGTCTACTTTAAAACTGCTTTTTGGAACCCTACCTTACTTTTGAGTCTGTTGGTCCACTTTATTCTCGTAACATAAATTCATAGAGTAAGGATGATTATTTTTTGTAGTATAGAGACGCGTAATACATGCAAATCTAAAAGAAAGAAATTCTGTCAACGAGCTGAGGTACGGGGGGGTTTATCTCGGGGTTGTGATTGGTCCAAATGTCATGCAGCCTCCTATTGGTGACTTTCTATTGGTCGAAACTGATGGAAAACAAAAATATATCAGTACGAAATCACATATGTATTGACAGGATCGGTTCGACTAATATTACATCTTTGAAACATATTTAGGTTATATTTATAACACATCTCTCACAATGCAGTACCTTTTAACTATATATATAATTATCACTACTTAGTATAAAACAAAGTCTCTTTCTCTGTCCCTATACATAGGGATATGTATGATTAAATATTTAAAACTACGCAACGGATTTTGATGCGGTTTTTTTTATAGATAGAGTGATTCAAGAGGAAGGTTTATATGTATAATACATGCATAATATACTTAAGGATAACCCACAATAATCATTTTTCCCGTGCGGAGCCGGGGCGGGTCGCTAGTAATATATAATTTCTAAAATTTTTAACCGACTTCAAAACACGACTTTCTCATTATTTATACATAATCTGCGTATTGTTTTAACACGCAACCTTTACTCTCTGTTCAGGTAAATTATTTATGCATAGTGTTGAGTACCTCCCTATGTATCCTACCTACAAAAGCCACAGAATATATAATAGTACTACCTCACATACCTATGCCTTCAAGATAGTCTGATATTAATTTCGTCAGTATTGAATTTTGGACTCCTAAGCACAAAAATTCTGAAAATGTACGAACAAACCTGTTAGAGTTTGGCTATTGAAAGTAGACAATGGAAAAACGCGGCAAATTTGAAAAAAATCATCGTGGCAACTCCGATTCTATGGATTTACCTAATTTTATACTTTTTTTTTCTATGTAACTATGTTGCCAGTACAATGTTTTCCAATTTCATCGATTTTCTACTTTCAATAGCCAAACTCTAGTGATTAACTTTATTTCTGAAACTCGCGTGTGTATTTTTTTTAATCCAGAAGACATAAACCCTTTATAAGGCAAAACAACTTATTAAATTCATTCGTTTTCGACTTTATGTTGAGGGTTTAGGGCTAAAACTAAGATGGCAATATAGTAGACACTGCCTTGTAATAAATCAATGAGGAAATCCAATCACAATTATACAAATTGATATTGGCAACATTGAAATATTTTGTAATATTGTATTCAAAATGTTCGGATCCAGAATTACTTGGCATAACGACTCTCATTTCGTTCAGTCCCGTGAATGAATTGCTGTTGTCCATCTTCTTTCTTTTAATTTCGCTTCGGAAAATCCAATAATTTACACTGAAATTTACTCTTTTTTTTGTATTAAATTAAAACTGAGGGACCGGCGGATTTTGATTAATTTACCTGAGAATTCGAGATATCTAAATATTTGTTTTTGTTTACAAAGAGTTTAATTACGATCAAAAACATTATACATTGTTAGATTAAACCAAAGAGCTGGGAAGATATGCGCGAGAGCAAACTTTGGACAAAATCTAATTTCAATTCAAGAAAAAAGGAAAAGGGTAAAAGGACTAGATCAGAAAAAACGTTATTCAATAAACAAATTATAGAATGTTGCATTGACAAATAGATAAAATTTTGTATTGTCTTAATGTACTCTGTTATCAACAATATTTCTGTGAATACTTTAACAATTTTAAATGGAATTCCAAATGACTAAATACCTGTAGTAGTACTAGTAGTTTTAGCGCAGATACTTAATTCTATTCCTCGGTAACTCTTTGACCAAATCCCATACAAAGATAGTACCTACGTACGTTCTTTATTATCATTTGAAAGCTTAGCCTTATTATTTTATTATTTTAAAGTGAAAATAACTATTAACAATTCAGTTACCTACCATTTCTATCCACATACTAGCACAATGTCAGTCAGTCTGTTCGTCATAGTTGAGTGTTTCGTTAATACATTATTTTGGGTGATAAACTGGCAACACAGTTGCTGTTATAATATTGGCGGAGTACAGTACGATGCAGATAAAGATGTAAGTACTAGAGGTATACATACAGTCTTCTAGATTGTGTAACCTGAAATTAGGAAACTTTGCAATAACTAAATCCTCCATCAAAACATAATAGAAATTCCTCTTCAAATTTATAACCCAATCACTACATAGTATAAAACAAAGTCGCTTTCTCTGTCCCTATATCCCTATGTATGCTTAAATCTTTAAAACTACGCAACGGATTTTGATGCGGTTTCTTTTAATAGATAGAGTGATTCAAGAGGAAGGTTTATATGTATGTATAATACATGCATAATATACTTAGGGATAACCCACAGTAACCATTTTCCTGTGCGAAGCCGGGGCGGGTCGCTAGTCTTTCGATAAACCCAACTCTTCCCCTTTTTGTCGACACAACCTTACCCAGGAAATTAACAGTAGCATTCACTATTGTAACCAACAACAATGTTACGTGGCGGGGATCAAACCCGTGCCACCTGAATCGGAAGCGCCAAACGTAGCCACTGCGTCACATCATATAATTATAAATATTTTTAATTAACCTTTGGTATTTTTTCATCAACTGAAAGCGTTCATTGTTGAAATAGAAAAATACAATACACAACGGTAAAAGTGTACAAATGGGCGGAATTATTTCTAAGCAAGCAATGTCTACCAGGCAAACTATAATCTCCACAACTACTCCAATCCAAGTTCGGTGAAGCTTGCATGGTCGTACTTTTTCGACACAAGCATAGGTCAAATAAAAAAAAATACTCCAATCCAAACATCTCTGTCAGAACTTTAGAATATCAACTATGCCTTATTATAGCAATATTTGTACATTAAATTATATTCTATTCTACTTAATACACATTTTTGCTAGACGTTTTGCCTGACAATACAACGCAGCAACTTTACAAACACAAATTTTGTATAGTCGGGTCATAAAACTGGTATCAACCTCCGTCCCGCAGACAAAGCCACGCGATAAACATATGCTCGACAAATAGCGAGTAAACTTGACGGCGGCGCGGCGGCGAACTGAATTACGGCATTTCACGTACTCTAGATAGCCCAAATGGAATGGGTATAAAACGAAGACATACTTTTTACTACTTGCTACTTTGTGAAACTCTATTTGATGTGTAAGAAGAAATAAATACATAACGTTTTGAAATTTTGGTATAAATGCTAAAATATTACCTACATAGCGACGAACTCAATGTTTCAAACAATTGTGCTGGTCAACTGTACCATTATCCATCATTACTATCTCTAATTCTTTACTCTTCCTCATTTTAACGATTTCGTTGCATAGCAATGTTTTGTTGCTTTTTAAATGAGATTGTATTTCTAGTAGGTATGCCTCCAAGTTCAAGTAAATACGAAATACGAGTACGTTTTCCAACCACTCTATTAAATCATTGATATCTTTCATAAGAGGTTTTAAAAAATATGTCATATTTCATTTAATTTTTTTTTATTCCGCTTGCCATCTCTAAACCATGCCTAAAACACATCCTAAAGTAAAAAAACAACGCAGGCGTAGCCGCAGCCGGACAGCTAGTAGGTACATTATATATATAACTACTCTTCATAGCTAAAGAATATCCAAATTACACGTTTTATCATTCAGCAGACCTTCCTCATAATTCAACTAAAAACTGAAAAATGGTCTTAAACAGAAAAGATTAAGGATTATAGTGGGGCGATATATCAAAGCCAGTTGGTAAGGCTCAACCCCCTATAGTTCCGGTCCGAGGCTGCCAACTCATAATAGCTAGTCAGCCTACAGATATTGACAGTTTCTTGGCAAGCCCAATTTAATTACCCACCAGTTTTTACTGACGCGAACGCAGCCCGCCAAGGAACGGAATATACGGGGCTGTATTAGCACGCAAAACGCAACAAATAATAATAATAAATTATTTATTTTCACCCATACAGTTGATATTACATTACAATTGGCAAGTAGGTAAATAGACATTTAGATACAATTCATAATAAGGTAAAGGTGGCAAGATTCGTAGCTAAAATTTTTTTTTTAACACAAAATTTATCTATTAAAATTCGATTCGTAAATGTGTAAAATAATTGACTAGCTTTTAAAGAAAGCATATTATAGATTATACGAGTAATATTGTTATTGTGGCACATAAAGAAATAGAGAAATAATCACACTGTTTATCCATCCATCATCATCGTATTTAAAAGCTGTGCTCTTGTTGGTGGAGTCTACGCCGTTCCATTCTATTCTCCGTCTGCAGTTAGATACATAGTGTACATTATTTTATTTACTTCGAATACAGTCAAGTACCCAATTAATACCGGAACTTAATTGCGTTTTCATCAAAAAGCGATGCCGCGCGCATCACCCTCCCGTATGTTTCCCGCCATTTTTCTGGCGCGTCCAAATCGCTGTCACGGATGTTTGCGCCATGTAATTTATTCCTATTGTCTCTATTTGCTGACTGCAACTGTTGCTGCAATTCAATCTGGCCTGCTCGCGTTTTATGACTGCCTGGTAAACGGTTCCATTCCGGTGTCTATCTAGCCAGTTTTTAAATTGGAATCGACGATTTATTTGGTATTTATTGAATCTACTACTTTGCCCCAATATGGTACAGTGACGTTCGAATTTCAGTCGCACTGTAGATGGATCAGTATAAATTTTTAAAATTGTATAAAATGAATTGTATCTTCATGTCATGATGACTGATGAGATGGATATCTCTTATTAGATTGACATTATTTAAGTCTTTCTATAATGTTTTTTCTTTATGTTACGCTATCTCGGTGAAACGGCTGAACGGTTTTGATATTTGGATTAAGGAAATATGATCCGAGGGAAATTTAAAACAACAAACTGGGCATTACCATAGGGGTAATGCTGGTTCTATGCCTTTATCTTTTACGAAACTTTGTTTTTTGTTTTCAAAGCGAATTTCAGTTCTAATTCACTGGCGCAAAAACTGCCCACAGTTGAACGCGACCTTACCTCTGCATGCAGTTGATCCCGTCGTGGTCATTACACCGCCACAGAGTATTTATAGTGACCCGTCAGGTAGACACATCGCCTTACCTAGTCCAGCTGCTGCGGTCATAGATAAAGCAAAAAAATCTAGGTTCCTCTATGGCTGCGGTAGCATTCGACTGTCAAAAGGTAATGAAAAACTCGCCAAATTGAAATTCCCGCCAATATGATTTGCATGACTTGCTCAGGAAAGAGAGAGGTGGAAAGTTGGGGTTTTTGAGGCTTTTGCCCAGCAGTGGACAAAATATAAACAGGACAAAACTAAGGTACCTATATCTTGTCATTTGTGAGACTTCATGGCAGTAATTGTAAGATGTCAGAGCAACTAGCCAATAATTTATTACTCTTCTTCTACATACACCTCGTCGTCTAATCAAGCTTCGTCGGACTTGTTCTTGTACATCCGTAAAAACGGCTTTATGTGTCCTCCGTCTGAAGAACGGAATAATCTTTCCTGCCGTCTTGAATACTTGTTTAACTATTTCAGGGGCTCTAGGCTCAAATACATTAAAATAGGGAAAATATACTAATTAATTTCAATACAATATTTAATAAGGAAAATTAAAGGGAGTACGATTTATGACGCTTTTTGACGTCGGTGTACGATTTTTTTAAGATAATAAAATCCCAATTAAATCGTATTAAGGCAAACAATACCAGCCAGTGTGTGCAAATTTCCTAGCCGCGATAAATAGTCGGTTGCGCGGAGGATCGGTTCGCAGTCCGTCACGTCGGCCGCCGGATTAATTGTGTGTCGGACTGGTGTAATGGCCGACCGCATCAGCTGCGGACCGATTGATTGGTCGCAAGTCGCGGCATGGCCATGAATTGATTGGTCGCAAGTCGCAGCGCGGCTACGGATTTGTTAAAACTAAACTCCTGGTTAGTGAGTCTTTTGTTGGAGCTGAGTGAGATTTACCTTTTCAGTTCTTATTTCCGCAGCCTACTATAACAGCAGCTACTGTCTTCTACAAGAATAATCTTGGTAAGGATGTATTGATATAACCCTCATGCTTGGCAGTCGGATTGGGGATCGCAGTTGATGATGATTGATTACTCGATCTGATGAAGCTTGATAAGTCGATTTTGTTGCACGGCACATACAGCGAAATCAAATGATTACACACAGTGTATTAATTTAATTTATTTACATTTTAATTTGTACCTCCTTGGCTGAAGTGTGCATCAAGGTACGTTTAAGATACGTTTAAGTAAAGGCTCTTTAAGTGAATTTAAATTTCGAACAACATTTTGGCACGTCCACGCGAGTTGTCATGGGCATCTTGGGGTAGCACAGAGTGTAGAAATAGGGAGATAAGCGTATGTAGCGTGCCAAAATAACTTAAACAAAAAACTGATCGATGCGATGCTTTAATCGGTGCTAAGCACAAACGATAATAATAATTAAATAATGACGTCTGGTCTTCCCCTTCCAATTAAATACTCATAGGTATGATAGGAAACACGTTTTCTGAAAATTACACCGTTAAAAAAGTCGCGCCAAAGTGACACCTTCAATTATCTTTTTTTACTTCTTAAATAGGTAAATGGCAACGTATTAGATGTTGAAACTTTGTCACAAGTATGGTATTCAACCTTACAAAATTCTAGTATTGAATCATTTTTATTAATATGTAGTACTTTTTGTATATATGGGCAAATACGAACTTGGCACGTACGCCGTTCTAGCGCGCAAACAGCATGCTTTTCTCTGTTCCACATGGTACGGCACGCTTAGCGCTATTACTTTCCTGCATTGCCATCAGTGGTCCGTTTACTTTGCCGCGCAGATAAACCACGCCTCTAGGTACAGCGATTTCAAGTTTTTCGAGGTGTCATGCCGCTGTACTATTTGGTATTCTGTGGCTTAGGCGCCTTAATGAATACGCGGCATGTTTCCCGTGGTTTCCGTTACCTATGATTTAAGAAGACACCGCCCGTGTTTGGACGGTCGCCACACGCGCGGGACAATGTGACGATTTACACCCCTCTCGTGACGATTCAACTTCTATTCTTCAAAAGAAAGCTTTTAAGACCGTATTTGGTAACAAATAAGTACTATTATAAAAAACATATTTGGGGTATTTATATCAATGCTAATATGATTACTGTTGTGAAAAGAAAAACTATATGATTGTGTCAGTTAATTATTGATCAGAAATCAACACAGGATTTCCAGTCTGTGAAGAAATCCTATAGACAATAGGTTCTGCAGTGTGGTTCAATACATCCGTAGAAGTAGCCGGGATCAACGAATTCACATATGCCTTCTGGAGCATTGATTCATCTTTTGTTTTGGAAGAATCAGGTTTAGGCAATTTGGGAAAGCTTCACAAAATTATTTTGTTAGAAAAGTGTCTTAATGGGATTCGAAACCGGAACCTCAGCAACGTAAGACTGCTGTGTTAATTTGTTATCTAGATAATACTACAAACCTCTGAGGGACTTGAACCTTCCCCGTATTTAGGGCCAACAGGAAATAAAAAGTTGGTCGACAAAACTTTTAAATTTCTTCGCGGATAGTAGTAAAAAATATAAGCAAAAATCAGAAACACTGAAGATATATCAAACATTTTGCGCTTACGAACCCGTGTCACTTCAAAAACTTTTTTATCAAGTGACTTCCCCGCTTCCCTGAGCCATCCCATTTGACAGACATCCTAATTTGTCAAGCAACGCTGAGGGCGGTGCCCGCGTTAAAATATTCCGCGCGAGTTCGCTCTTAACTTAAATTACTTAAGTTTCACGTAAGTTTTGCGTGAGTCACCTCAGACGTAATGTGCAAAAAGTGAGCCTTAGGCACATACACTTGAGATGCAAAGTATAGTGTGCCGTTGCTAGGGATGGGATGATTAGGCTGATTTTTTCAAAACATTTATGTACTAGCTTCCGAGTCCGTAACCCTGATTCGAAATACAAATGTGCGATAAATAGTAATTCGAAATATCGTTTTATCGAGGATTCATTATGCGAAAGAATGCTCCTTCGGTGAACGTTAGTGCGAAATATTGTTAGTGCTATACATAATAATATATTCTCTTTCGATAATACTTACTCCGACCGCGTTGTTTTTTTTTCTCAGAGGAAACAAGTACTTTCTCTCTCGAAAAGTGATTTGTAAAATCTTACTTAGAATAAACACATTTTGAACTTTGAACTTTGAACTCTTGATTTACCGTTCGTATTTTGTGGTTAATATAAGCTCCTCCCGATATTATAGGCAAGCGTGTGTTGTAGATAAATTATTTTCTATTCTATTTAACTTGTATTATGTGAACCCGATTCGCACTTTAATCTATACCTAGCCTAGGTAAAGCCTGAACAGAAATTAAAAGCCTGCTCTGGGAGTGCGATATTTTTTTTGTCTCCGGCAACAATCGCTTCTATAAAGTTTGCTTCATTCTATTTCCTACATGTTGCGAGTTTTATTATTTTTCTAATATTTTTTGTAGTTCCTGCTACTCGATTTATTCTCATCACTACACAATCTCCTCTTTAACATACTGAGAGACCGTTTGCTCCAGACGCCGGGAGCTGCAAAACTAACAGTTTTTCTCCGAAGTCAACGGTTTCTTGACTAAATAGCAGATTTACAGGCAAATCGGAAAATGTTGATGAAGAAATATAAAACTGGGATTTAAGAAGAGGAAAGTGGGAAATATGGAGAAAAATCAGACACGAGGTTTTTGAGACAGCGATCTAATTCTAAAATAACACATTGAAGAGTTTTTAGAAAGGAAAAAAATAATAAGAGATAATAACTAAAGTACTTAATGCAAGTATGTTATGAGATTAAGTTAGTTGTGGTAACGCAAGTATGTGGGACTAGACAAGTCCATTC
Organism: Teleiodes luculella; assembly: GCA_948473455.1. Classification (NCBI taxonomy): domain Eukaryota; kingdom Metazoa; phylum Arthropoda; class Insecta; order Lepidoptera; family Gelechiidae; genus Teleiodes; species Teleiodes luculella. The sequence goes on from OX419587.1 coordinate 15,439,810, forward strand.
TAGGTTGATAATGCCTTTCATTGAAGATCATGATTGACTAATTTAGTTCGCATCCCACCTAGGGTAAATATTCTTGTGAACAACTTTTTCTTTTCGCTTTGTTGATCATGTTTATTTAGATAGGTTTATTTTTACCCGACTACGGCGCAGCAAAAAGGAGGGTTATGATTTTGACCGGTATGTATGTATGTATGTATGTGGTTATGTTCATCTGTTCCCTCATATCTCCAAAACTAGCAGTCGTATTTTAACAATTGGGGTGTAATTTGATGCGTCTTAATCGTCCGCTGGTTATAGGATATGTGGCGTCACACTAAATTTAATATGGCGCCCTCTACAGGACATAAAGTCGAGAACTAAAAAAATATTTTTTTAATTGGTACCGTGTGGGGTATCAAATTTGAGGGCTCAACTGGCACAGTTCAAATATATATAAATATCATTAGTTAGTGCTCGCGGTTTCGCTTGCGAGTATCGAAAAATTGAAAATAATTTATATAATCTTGACTCAGATGTGAGCCAGGTATGTCTTATCTCCACATGAGCTTGGAGTACTACCACCAAATGCTGAAGGTGGTAACAGCAATTCTGCTGGCTTAAACTCCCATTTTATATTGTATCTGTTTGTACGGGTTACTTATAACTGTTGCACCGATTTAAATGAAACTTTGCATGGTGGTATCCACAGAACATTTAAAAGAGGACCTCTTTTAAATGTTCTGTGGTGGTATCTTACATCCCCGGTCAACATTTTATTAGTCAGCTGCAATTTGAGCCTGAAACAAAGACGATCGACTTAACCTTTTTGCAGATATTTAAAAAGTCAGAACGAAATTTTCACATTACAGATTCACATACAATGTGCTCGATAAAAACAAATATATATTATATACGTCGTCTAGCTTACTAAAAAAAAAACAGTAAATATAAATATCTTTCAAATCACCGACGTTACAAAACATTTGGCATGTTTTTCACTAAGCCGTTTCCTACCTGGAGGAGCCCGAACTTGGTATGTACAGAAGCCAGCACATGCGGTTGGACATTCGCACAACGAAATTCACCCGCTAAGGAATACGGGCGCTCCGAAGGTCGACATGTCCAGCCGCATATGCTGGCTACTGTACAATAAGTACCTACATATTGAAAACATTTCATGCATTTTTATAAGTAAGTGTATAGAGTGCCGCAAACGGCTTTGCATCGCGATCTGTTTGGGAACCGAAAAGTTTTACGGTAAAATAGTGACGCCGTTTAATAAGCCGTAAAGTGTCCGCACGGCAAAATAACGCGTCCGTTTAAAGAGCCGTAAGGTTTTTTTTATCATCCTTTGTCTAATCAACAAATCCGGTCAACAAAATACAAAGCCAACGGGCTAATGTTAATAGTTTTTGAGTAAATTGACTCTAAAAATCTGAATTTCCGGCGAAAATCTGAATTTCCGGTGCCCCTGCCGCGGCACGCTCGCTCCGCTCGCTCGGCTCCCTCCGCTCTGTTATTGACATCAGTTTAACCTAACCTAATCAACCGATTTGTTTCTGGGTAGAAAAATATTTTGATTAAGCGGGGGGCTGTGCCCCCCGAACCCCCCCTTGTGGAGGGGCCCTAACCCCCCGTCCCCCACTTCGGTTAACGCCCTGAGTCTATACACTCCCTCCGCTCTGTTATTGACATCAGTCTAACCTAACCTAACCAACCGATTTGTTTCTGGGTAGCAAAATATTTTGATTAAGCGGGGGGCTGCGCCCCCCGAACCCCCCCCCTATAGTGGGGGCTTCGCCCCCCATCCCCCGCTTCGGTTAACGTCCTGACTCTATACACTCCCTCCGCTATGTTATTGACATCAGTCTAACGTAACCTAACCAACCGATTTGTTTCTGGGTAGAAAAATATTTCGATGAAGCGGGGGGCTGCGCCCCCCGAACCCCCCCCTGTAGGGGGCTGCCCCCCCTCACTCGCTTCGGTTAACGCCCTGACCTGTATTTTCATAGCCAGTGACCTTTGAGGTCTGTGTCGTTTTTGAGGTCGATGACCTTTTAAAGAAGCGAGTTATTTAAAATAATGTACTAGTGTGCCGTAAGCTTACGGCATCATAACCAATTGTTTTATGTTACTTACCGCTTGCGGCACTCTATACACTTTCTTTTTATAAAACTGATGACGGAAATCATGCGCTTTATTCTAGGAATGGCTTATGGAGCCCTCTTATTAGAAACAACACACAATAGGTACCACTACCGGAAAACAAATTTTTTTTTCCTGACCCACAATAAAATAATGACGACATAACTGTCCCCCCATGGGAATATTTTTGGGAACTGCCGGTCAAAATGATTGTTTGGACCTAAACCTGTGTACCAAACGACTATCCTGTACATCGATTTGCGTTTTTTTAGCGTTAAGCTACGCACAGAACGGACCTGAAAAGTAATTATTATAACCCCAAAATTATTTAAATAAAAATAAGTTCAAAAACTAAAACCCGACTACTGATAATTCGAGCTCTAAAAAGTAAGAAACAAGAAAATATTTTCATCAGGAATCATTATGCACAAATTATTCAATATTTTATCTTTCATGCAATAAAAATGTTTTACGTAGGTAAAGGGAATATTTCAATGTACTTATAACTTATTCGTAGTGATGTTCAGTCAGAGGATAGCCGTGGTCGTATGCCATTTTGCCTTAATTAAACAATAGATAATAATTTAAATTATATTAGCATTCGGTCTTTGGGGCCTTTGTCCAGCAGTGGTCGTCTTTCGGCTGAAATAATGATGATGATGATGAAAGCATTCATACATTTCATGGCTTCCTTGATTAAACAATAGATTCTATTTGAATAGTAGACCATTCATAAATTTCATATCAAAATGGCATACGACCACGGCTATCCTCTGACTGAACATCACTACGAATAAGTTATAAGTACATTGAAATATTCCCTTTACCTACGTAAAACATTTTTATTGCATGAAAGATAAAATATTGAATAATTTGTGCATAATGATTCCTGATGAAAATATTTTCTTGTTTCTTACTTTTTAGAGCTCGAATTATCAGTAGTCGGGTTTTAGTTTTTGAACTTATTTTTATTAATCATTTGTAGCAGGTATAGTGATAGGTATCATTTGAGATCAAATAGCTTTACACTTTATATTATATCCAGCCAGTCATAAATTAAATTATTCAGCTCTCTTTCCACGCCCATCCTTATATGCTGCTGTTATCTGTGTCGTTACTTCATTAAATAAACTAAGATTTTAATTTCTCGCAGCAAAATGTAGCTCTTCGCAAAACGCATGCTCATACGAGTGTCTCATCCTGACGCCCGGTGCTCGAGTTTCTCTCTAATTAAAATTAAACTAGTGTTAGGCTTATGAATTAAATATAATCACATCACATCTTGTATTTCGCTGGTGCTTTCCACCCTCGTTAGTTTAAGTGGGAACGTAAAATGTTTTGTTTTAATTTAATTTTTATTGTTACAGCTTTTTCGTGTGGTCTCCAAGGATTTAGAACCTAACTTGTCTTTTAGTAAGACGACAAAGGGTGAGTAACGCAGGTATTGGACAATCTCCCAATGAAATGATTAGCTTAGGTTCAGGTAATATATTGGACTAGACTAGACCAATAGCTGGCAATAGTTGACCCAATGGCGGCCACGCGCCGGAAGACGTAGCGTGGGCAGGCCCCCTACAAGGTGGACCGACGATCTAGTGAGGGTCGCGGGAAGCCGCTGGATACGGGCAGCGCAGGACTGATTGTTGTGTAGATCTTTGGGGGAGGCCTTTGTCCAGCAGTGGACGCCTACTGGCTGAAATGATGACCAATAGTTGATTTGTTACTTATATCAGGGAAATAGAGTTAACTAAAATAAAGATTATTTATGTTATGAGTAATTTTGTTATCTAATAAGGTGATCTTTTCAATACTATGCATGCAGAAAATGACAAACAGAACAGAAAATAATATCCAATTTGGTGTAGCTATTTTGAAGAGATGTATGAACATAAAAATTCTTCTATGCATATTTTGTTTACCCTGATTTCAGGTTAGGCTCGAGCCCCTCGAAGGGGCAATGTATGAGCTATTATCGATCATTTACGAGTATTTAAAGATAGATTATTAAGTGTCTAGGCTAGTTAAGATGTTAAGTACCTATAAAGGTTGCAGTAATAATTCTAGAACCTACATTAAACATGACAGCCCCGTCCATAGCCTAATTGGTAGTATGTCTACTTTCGAAGCACATGGTCGCGGGTTCGAATCCCCCCTAAGACAAACATTCGTGTGATGAGCACTTGTATTTGCCTTGTATCTGGATGTTGTATATTTACATAATATGTATGTATCAGCTGTCTGACACCCGTAGTAAACGCACTGCCTAGTTTGGAGTCAGATGGCCATGTGTAAAGATCACCCATACATGTAACATTATTCCTATTGTCAATAGGTGTATGTGTATCTATGTAAAGTCTTCCGAGATTTATATTTGAGTGACATGTCTTAGGCCCGCTTCCCCCCGTCACGCCGAGGGGTAAGGGGCGATGGGCGAGGGGCGGGGGGTGAGGGGCGACGACGTGTGGCGTCCGGCCAAATCCCAACACTTGTCATTGTCTCCCCACGCTGCGTCTGAGATCTGTCCCGGCGCGAGACATGCTAGCCTGACGTGAATGAATGAATGAATGGAGTGATCTTCATAGCATACAAACTTATAGAGTATAAATAGAAAATTTTCTGGGATACAAAGTAAAGCCTGACCAAAGAAATAAGAAACCTGCTCTGGGGCGCCACGTGTATATTTTTACGAATATGGCAACAATTTCCCTTATAAAATTAGTTCCATTGAAATTCCGCAATATGGCGAGGTTTCTTACTGCTTTGGTCGGGCTTTAATACAAAACAAAAAATAGCGGTCTTATTGTTAGGGTAGGTAACTAATTTGATGTAGGTACAGAGACGACAGAAGCTTGATTGTTCTTAGAGAAATACATTTGTCTAAGGTAAGATAAATTTTGTTTCAATAAACTTAATCTAAAACACAGAATAAGGTATACCATCGAAATAGAAATAACATTTCGATGGGTATAGGTACGTACCTAATATAAAACTATTGGTCACAAAAATATGCCTAAACCACAGATAATATAACGCTAGTTACACTAGCCTAAACTAAGTAAATTTACGTGTATCTTAGGCATAAGAGTAAAATATAAAATTAGAGTTGATAATTCATTTCAAGTATATTTTAAGCTAGGTTTTACGATAAAATCAATTTAAAAACTATAAAACTAAACCACAATGAGGAAAGTGGACCTATCTAGTTGATACAGGCGTCATCTTGCGGAAGTCACCGGAAGTCATGCGGACCTAGCATGGGTAGACCGACGATCAGTAGGCCTACTACGTAAGAAGCGACAAGCTCGAGAAGCTGTCAAACGCGACATATTGACAGAACTGCTATGACCCTAATGTCACTATGTCGCGTTTGACAGCCTCTCGAGCTTGTCGCTTCTTACATAGACCTACTGGTGAGAGTAGCGAGAAACCTTTGAATACGGGCAGCGCAGACCGATCGTCGTGGAGATCTGTGGGGAGGCCTTTGTCCAGCAGTAGATGTCTTTCGCCTGAAATGATTGCGGAAGTCCATAATACTAACGTTCTTAGATTTTCGCGGTTGCCAATTACAACGCGGAGATAACTCGTAAAAAATGTTGCTACTGGTTGTCATGAATCTTTACTTTCTTGTACACTTATGATGCTTGGTCATACGATGTGCAGCAAGGCACCGCCCGCCCACCACATCATGCCGAAGATACGCGACCGCAAGTTTATTGTAGGCAGGTATGTATGTATCATTTGTTTGCACAGGCGATGACACCACACCATAACATAATAATATTATGATGATGACCATCTGCACCAAATACCTACACTTAGGTATTCAGTAGACAGAATGACAACTCCTGATAATGCTTCGTGGTGGGGCGAAATGTGGATCCAACTATTCAGTGAACTTAATGTTGCACTTTTATAAACGAACAGTTTCAGCTTTAGTTACATTTAAGAAATTTACTCAGTTTGCTAGGAACGAAAATAAAGGAGAAATAAAATCTAGAACGCTAGAACCCCCAGTTTGTAGCGTACAAAGAGACTTGTAAATAAACTGTATAATGTTAAGGATTCGTTACCTGTCCAGCAACAAACGCATTATCTATGGTCACAGAGACTGACTTAGGTTAGGGCGGCTATACTTATAGGTCGCGAAAATAATAAAATGTTTACCAACTAAGGTAATAAGTAACAATCTACGTATGGTTGCAATAATAAATTAATTCTAAACTCCCTGAAAAGTACAGAAAATATTTAATTGATCTTTATAAACACTAAATTCATACATGTAAAATATTCTGTTTAAAAAAAATTGTGATCATCGCATTAGATTGAAAGTTGTTTTCTGTGTTTTGATGTCCTGTGAATAAAAATTTCTGTACCTATTCTAAGACTTTTTGATCGTCAAATATAGTCACGCAATAATGAATTTTAAGTATTGAACAAGTAGTTCAAACTTGTGCACAGAATTCAGCATTTTGTGATTTTCCACAGTAAATTAAAAAATATAAATTCTATTTCGAAGGAGCGAAAAATAAAAAAACATTGTGCCCGGGAAGGGACTTATTAGTCCATGGAAATCGTACCATAAAAGGGGTCTTCACTTGCATCAAATCGGGCAGTTCTGATTTTTTTATATGTTGTATGTAATGAGGTGGTAATGACAAATATATTTTTTCCAACTCGAAAGCCTTCCGGAACATTGTAAAATTCATGAAAAACCATTAAATTTTTCAGTTTTTGCCATTTTTTACCACCAAGGACCCGTTTTACGGTAGAAGTCACTATGAATTCTTTTAAAGTAGACTAAATTTGCAACAAAATGAGAATAGTTGGGTCTCGATAAGCTGAATAGTTTCAAAGATACAAGCTGTTCAAATGTTTGCAAAATTTCTTAAATAATACAATTTAGAGTTTAGGGTGTCTGTCAAAAATATTTTTCTACTAAAGGTGTGCTTTTTATTATTTTTATATATAGTATAGGGTATATAATTATTTATAATAAAAAAAAACAAAACCATAATACAAATTTTTTGCAAACATTTGAACAGCTGTTATCTTTGAAACTATTCAGCTTATCGAGACCCAACTATTCTCATTTTGTTGCAAATTTAGTCTACTTTAAAAGAATTCATAGTGACTTCTACCGTAAAACGGGTCCTTGGTGGTAAAAAATGGCAAAAACTGAAAAATTTAATTGTTTTTCATGAATTTTACAATGTTCCGGAAGGCTTTCGAGTTGGAAAAATTATATTTGTCATTACCACCTCATTATATACAACATATAAAAAAATCAGAACTGCCCGATTTGATGCAACTCAAAATGTACCAATTCCATGTATCATATAACCGCATATCTGACGGTATCTGTTGAAAACGTAATAAAACTAATAGAAAAACTTTAATTTTAAACTATCGCCCTGAGTCCATCCCTGCTGCGTATTCCTCAGTGCCAAGACGCGGGACACGGTGGGACATGGCGGGACAATGGCAAAATGAATGTAATGTCATCGGCGGGACATTGTGAGAAATGGACCTCCATCCCGCCGTCTAGAACTCGCTTCAGCCACTCACAGCGCCGTGGTGACTGATCGTATCACTTTGTCGCGAAGGAACGAACTTTGAATTTATTTGTTCATTTTTATTTGATTTACTGCCTTTCCGGCAAATACATTAAACTACCAAGCCGGGTCGTAGTCCAGCCCTGGACGTATTTTGACCGAAATTATACCTCATGATATGATCCAATCAGTACCTACGGTTTTACAAAATTCATGTGGGACATCTCACATACGGCTATTTTACCCAAAACTAGGCAGAGAGTCTGTGCAGAGAGCCTATACTACGGCGGGTATGAGGCAATTGACCTATATACATACATAATACATACTTAGATAAAATAAACATTAGGTATTGTACTATAGGTACATAAAATGCAGAAGGCATGACAATCGACTTTCCTATTCCCTAGTATGGCCATCAGCGATCATCTATGAAACCAACAACAACTGCAAACCCCATTTCTGAAGAAAAAAAGTAAATGAATGGTGAAAGAAATATGAATCTAATCTATTTTAAATTCAACGCTAGAGAGCAAACAGGCGTTGAAAACGCAGACAGTTCATTGCAAACCAAATTATTGCACTACGATTTACTATCCGCCGGTTCTCGCGAATCTGAACCGTGTTCGCTTTGTTTTAGAGAAGCTTTTGCATTATTAGTCACAGCTGTTTTATAAGAGCATTTTCTTGAATGTGATGATTTTCTTTGTTTTTCGCGTTAGCTAGACAACCTACTGCTTTTCAACTGCACTTTGACCAAATCTGCAGTGAAACTGAACTAAACCAACCTCGCAGTCCGGATACTCGTAGGTATTTACTACCGGTGGCTGCATACAGTTTCAAATCAAATCCAAATAATGAAAAACTAGAATAAATGTACCGGTCTTAGAATATAAATTTAAAAAAATTCTGCATTATTACCTATTATACATATACAAAATGAGTTTAATACTCCCGACCAGAGAAATAAAAACCTCGCCATATTGCGGAATTTCAATGGAACTTATTTTATAAGGGAAATTTTTGCCATAGTCTTAAAAATATACACGACCGAGCAAGTTTTTTATTTCTTTTGTCAGGCTTTACAAAAATAAATTAATCGTTACTAAGCTGTAAGTTCCTATAGCAATAAGAATCTCGATCAGCATAATCAGCAGATTTATTACGAGGAGATTTGAAGGGGGAAACCTGCGGCTATTGGTTGAACCAACTGTATTGAGACTTTTGGATACTTTTGGTATAATATATTTACAGGTTGGAATTCCTACACTATTGTGCTATTATCGACGGTCATTGGACTGCACGGATAGTTAGCAGTCTTATTGCAGTCCGTGACAACTGCATTTCAACTGCGTTTAGTAGTCCGTCTGTTTAGTCTCACTATCTTACGTGTTAAGACTTGGTGCTTTTCACAAAACACAATTTTCCCTTCCTCTTAAATTACAAGAAGTAAATACCTAGTGGTTTACTATTTTTACGTGTGATATTGTTCTATTTTGTAATATTTTTTTGATATTGTATGGTGTTAGTAAGGGAGCTATATTTCGCCTACAAACTATTATGTAGTTTGGCGGGGCAAAAGTTAAAAAAAAAAACTTAGTATGAATAAACGATTTATTTATTTATTATTTGGTTCTTGACTTAGAATTTGTCCAATAACCTTCCTGAAAAACTGAAATTGTATAATTTGTCAGAAAGGTACTAAGAAAACACATAGGTAGGTAAGTATAGACGTAATTGTGATTTCCTTTTAAATAAATTTACAAACAACGCGGGTATATGTACTTAAGAGAGCTATTTCAATATAATAAGTAATTAAACAAGAAACTTTAACAGTATATTAATCAGCCCAGTCTATTACAGACAAAAGGACAGTTGATGCGATCGCTGTGCCGCAAACTCTTCGGTGTTCGGTAGGGTGACCACTTCATACCAATTTCAACAGGAAACGTTCAAGGATAAGGCGGTTGCATCCTATTCTCTTTGGTTGCATTGCATCTCACTTAGACTATAATATACAGGCGGCATGGACTCCAACCCCATCACGTAATTTCGAATTCTAGTTGTTTAATCATTTAGCCATAGTTTATATAAATTTTATTTCTGACTGAAGTCCTACATTTTAAAATGTGTGTATAAAAACTGCAATCTAAGTATGTTTCATTTATTAATTTAAAAGTATCAACTAAAACAAAATCTGATAAGTGAGCGTCTCTAATTATAAATCAATAAACGGGTCCACATGCGTGCCGTGTTTGCCAAACACCAACAAACATTCAGACTGAATAATATACGATCATCTATGTATACTTATATCTAATTTAAAGTCTAGGTATTGCATATAATTCGATTTTATCTTTTTTATTAATCTGTGTTTATGTTTCACAAAAATTACTGTGACATTTGATGAACAGAAAAAAAAAACAAAAGAATACAAACAATAATAAAGCCCGACCAAAGAAATAAGAAACCTCGCCATATTGCGGAATTTCAATGGAACTAATTTTATAAGGGAAATTTTTGCCATAGTCGTAAAAATATACACGTGGCGCCCCCAGAGCAGGTTTCTTATTTCTTTGGTCAAGCTTTAATTAGAAATATTGCTTTTTGATGGTCACCCTACGCAGTCATCTTCAAAGAGCCAGTGATGGATGAGGCTCGTTTGCTCGTCTCTAACCGCTGCGGTTGCTTGCGTCACCAGCGACGTCACAAGCTAATTTTGATGACGACATGAATTACGGAGAGCCGACGGTTTGACAGCCAGCTATGTTTAAATTTTGATGGAGTGCGCGTTTAAGCGAAACCATTTTATGGTTTTCTCATCATCCTATATTTGTTTAAGTGTCCAATCACGGCATAGAAAAAGAAAGGGTGTGAGGATTTGATGATCTATTGCATTTTATAGAGCTGCGTTCTTCTGTCGAGAGAATTACAATACAAATTAATATACATATTGACATGAATACAACACATACTTATAAGTACAGAAAAACAGACCAAAACATTAGAGCCAAAAGGCGGCCTTACTACTAAAGGTAGCAATTTCTACCAGGCAACCTTTGGGTATGGAATTTTTGCTTTACCTATTTAGTCTGATAAAATTAGATTCGTCGTTTTTTAAAATCTCAATGAATTTTGTTTGGACTTAGCATCGGGACTTAGACAAAAAATGGCAGACAAGATATTTTTCTAAGCACTACTAGTAAAGTGAATAAATAAAACCTAACAAGAAGGTATATTGAAGTAGGTAAATTAAAATATATAATACTAGCGACCCGCCCCGGCTCCGCACGGGAAAATGGTTATTGTGGGTTATCCATCAGTATATTATGCATGTATTATACATATAAACCTTCCTCTTGAATCACTCTATCTATTAAAAAAAACCGCATCAAAATCCGTTGCGTAGTTTTAAAGATTTAAGCGTACAAAGGGACATAGGGACATAGGGACATAGGGACATAGGGACGGAGAAAGCGACTTTATTTTATACTATGTAGTGATATAGTAAATTTTTACAATAGGGTCCCAACTGATATAGGTACTTACAAAATTTAACACTAGAGAAATTAAAAATTATTGTTAAGGAGAAATGGATTAAGAAAGCCTATTATAAAATAACAGATTACTTAGAGGATAAACATCCATGGGAATAGTTGCTTGGGTGACAGGCTTTTTCAATCGTATTTTACAAAACATTGTTATTAGTAATTATTATCATAATAATTGTAAAAATATATTTAAAAGATGCAACGCCTGTGGAGTTTCTTCGGCGAGCTCTTCTCCACAGAAGACAGCCAAATTTTTGAACTCGCCAGAAAAGATAATTATATGACTTAACTAAGCGATGTAATAATATCCAAAAGTTAAAAAATAAATTCTTTGAACTAGGTATGTAGGTACCTACCTAACCTATCGCTCTAAAAGGCGAGCGGAGTTCAGTTCAGAGTTATTTATTTTTACTACGCATATCCTTTTTCTTGGAAAGTACCAAACTTCAACTGAACATATTTGAACTGGGATTTACTTACGATTTCCGAGAAAACCATTTAAGTTGCACATCTGTTCTGGCCCCAGACGTCGAATCGACAGATTCTTGGCACGCCCTGATTTAATTACAAGACATCCGACTAGCCAGTAACTGGCACCAGTTCTGGCTGCTGGCACGACTCTCCTGCCACCGTTTTTGGCACCCCCTAACATCCTGTTGAACGACAGTTTTCGCCTGACCATTATTGCACGTTGAGCATTTTGTGAATTTTTATGCACACTGAAATGTATACCTAACTATTTGGGTAGTTAGAGTTAGAAATTAAACAAGAACATGTTGGTAAAAGTAAAAGTTATATTGAAAAAGTCAGTTCGAGACTTTCAGTATTTGCCCACAACTTAAGCAATACAATACAACAAAATCAATAAATTATTATTATGAACAAAGAAATTGACAAGCAATATACTTACAATATGAAAGGCGTTTCATTTGAACATTCCATCAAAAATAAAAATATTTAGGTAAAAGCCTGACCAAAGAAATAAAAAACCTCACCACGGAATTTCAATGGAACTAATTTTATAATGGAAATGATTGCCATAAACAAAAATATACACGTGTCGCGTTTATTTCATTGGTCAGGCAGGCAGGCCATCGTGAAATTAACTGACCTCCAACACTGGCGTCTTTTGAGCGCCTCGGCGACGACGACGCCAGCGCTGCGTTTTTTTGGAACACAATTTTTTTTTTGCGAACTCAAGTTGTTTCGTTTCGCTCGTCTTTCTGCCTACGATTGTATGCGCAACATAGAGGTAGGTGTCCTAATGAAACTGAACAACTTTTCCTATGGAAGATAGGTTTAAATCTCAAAATTAAAATTCAACTTTTTATACAAGTACCTAGCCACGTGACTGAAGTTTACACGAAAAGATGAAAATTATTTTTGAGATTTCAACCGATGTTCCTTAGGGAAAGTTGTTTAGTGTCATGGGTATTACCACTATGCTGATGTCCCCAGGATCTCAAGCGTACCCTGAAATCGTGGTGACTAAGCTTTAGTCGACCACACACAACAATTTTAATTACTTCGCAAATGGGTTAGGTTTCCTCCAGAGAGTTTGGAAGAGCCGCAGCGGCTCTTCCAAACTCTCTGGTTTCCTCACTGTTTTCCTTCCCGTAAGAATGTCAAATATACTACATTATGAATTCGGAAATCGATAACACGCCGTAGCTTGAACCAGACTAACCACTTGGAAATAAAAAATGGGATTTATTTTGGAAAAAACTCTAGTCCCGCTATTTCTATTTTGTATTTCCATTGAAATTGAAATAATGGGATACACCCGCCACCGACGCTCTGCAGAATATTGACTAGTCAGTGTTTCATAAGAGGATAGTTAATAAAACACAATAATTAATTATAATATAATTATAATATAATATATACAGGGTGGCCCTTTGGTAGACGTCCAAAAGAAAAATTTAGAAGCCTTATATTAAGGGGTATCTGAATCACCCCCATGTATGTTCCGCGATTATTGATAGTTTAGGAGCTACGAATGTTCAAAGATTATTTTAGAAATTTCCACCTTTCCTTGGTTTATTTCTTTTATCTCTTGATAGATAACCGTTATGGGTGGAGTTTTTTATGATAATCAATTATTGTAACATCGGCTACTACCCAAAAAAATACGGTTAACCTAGGCATTACGAAACTTAATTAAAACTTGGTCCAAAGTTGAAAATTACTGTTCGAGCTCAGTAGGTAAAAAAGTTGAGGGTTTGAAAAAATAATCATTTAGAGGTGCCAGGGATTTCTAAGTGTATTTAAAAACTTCTCAGGACTTTCATAAGCTAAAATCATCAATAAAAAACAGACCTTAATGGGAGTTTCTTTTATGTTATTCGCCTTGAAAGCAATAAAGGTAGATATCACAAAAAAATGTTTGAATTTTATTTATCATTTTTAGTGTAGCTAATGACGAATATGCATTGTCTTATGAATTATTTTATTTCGTAATGAGTATCTGGTTTGTTTAAGGTCATCTAAACTGGTCACTAAGGAGTTAGTCAAACTTTAATCAATCCCTATTTTTAAGGTATTTCTTTTTCTCGCAGGTAAAAAAAAACTTTTTAATAATAATAATCAAGTTGTACTTGTTCATTGTTACACCTAGTGATGTACCGTTCCCGGGAATATTCCCACACTAAGTTTTGAGGCCAACTAGAACGAGTCAGTGAGATCTGTTGGGTTGGTCGGTTCGTTAGATCCTAAAACACCTACCCGGTCTACCACATTTAGCGAGCATGAACAGCAAATTTCGTTGGGAATATTCCTGGGAACGGAATTTTCCCGGGAATGGTGGGAATATTCCCGGGAACGGCACATCACTAGTTACACCCCAATGAACAATGGAACCATCTCTCGTTGTTAAATATTTTTTTCCTGAGAGTGCTTTTAAGAGAAAATGGGTCGATAAGAGTTTTGACTAATTGCTTAATGACCAGTTTAGACGACCTTAAACATAACAGATAGTCATTACGAAATAAAATAATTCATAAGACAATGCATATTCGTCATTAGTTACACAAAAAAAGATAAATAAAATTCAAACGTTTTTTAGTGATAATCTACCTTTATTGCTTTCAAGGCGAATAACATAAAATAAACTCCCATTAAGGTCTGTTTTTTATTGATGATTTTAGCTTATGAAAGTCCTGAGAAGTTTTTAAATACACTTAGAAATCCCTGGCACCTCTAAATTATTATTTTATCAAACCCTCAACTTTTTAGACTACTGAGTTTGAACAGTAATTTTCAACTTTGGGTCAAGTTTTAATGAGGTTTCGTAATGTCTAGATTAACCGTATTTTTTTGGGTAGTAGCCGATGCTACAATAATTGATTATCATAAAAAACACCACCCATAACGGTTATCTATCAAGAGATAAAAGAAATAAACCAAGGAAAGGTGGAAATTTCGAAAATAATCTTTGAACATTCGTAGCTCCTAAACTATCAATAATCGCGGAACATACATGGGGGTGATTCAGATACCCCTAAATATAAGGCTTCTAAATTTTTCTTTTGGACGTCAATCAATGGGCCACCCTGTATAAGTATAGTAATACTTAGTACTTGGTATTTGTTTTATCACAAAATAATATTACAATAATATTCACCATATACATCGTGATAAATTTTAAATTACTTAAATTTAACAACTTTAACTAAAACTGATTGATTATACTATCTGTAAGAAGAGCTGCTTTTGTAACAGACTGTAACAAATTTTATTTAAAAAACTATAGTCTGTATGTATAGCTATAACTCAAAATGAAGTAAAAGACACTCTGAATTCAAGTAATTAATTTACTTTTTTGTGAACCGAGTAATTTATGATTATAAAAATGTAAAATAATTTATTTAAATGCTATTTTGAAATAGTCATTTCATTTTAAGTTATTGAATTAAATTATTGTAATAAAATATATTTAATGAATTCCCCATAAAGAACCAACCTTATTTAAAATTTAAACACATACAATTTTCATTTTCATTTGTGGGTTTATTAAGTAGTTGTCTCACGCACGCATGCTTTGATTAGTTCTTCAAATATTTAAGTATATACATTACATACATAATACCCAATGTAAACCATGTACAGAAGCCAGCACATTGGACATTCGCATTCGCACTACGAAATTCACCCCTACCGCTACGGAATACGGGCGCTCTTAAGGTCAATATGACCAGCCGCATGTGCTGGCTACTGTACATTATAATGGTTTTTATTTTCATCTCGCTCGATATGCAGTATCATCATACTAATATTATGAAGAAAGATTTGTATTTTTGTGCGTGTGTATTGTAATAAATAAACTCAAAAACTACAGTGCCGATTACAAAAATTCTTTCACCATTAGAAAGCTACATGCACCCTGAGTAACATAAGCTACCTATCACCGCGGGAAAATGCCTCATTCCCACGGGAAAAACTGTTATCGCGGGCGGGGCCGCGGCGGAAAGCTAGTCAGTTATAAAAGTGAGTAGGTCAACTATATTTTGTATCTCAAAATATAGTGATAAAATATTAATATACTTTTTTGACGCCAAAAATTTACAACACTGAAGAAATAGGTAAGTCAATAGGCGGCCTTACTGCTAAGGTAACAATTTCTTCCAATAAATAACTGTCTTGCCACAAATGAAACTGCTGCTAGCCCGGCCGCTTGACTATTTATAGTAGAAGGACAAAAGTGAAGCCCGACTAAAAAAATAAGAAACCTCGCGGAATTTCAATGGAACTGATTTAATAATGGAAATTGTTGCCATAAAACAAAAATATACTCGTGACGCCCCCAAAACTGGATTTTTATTTTTCTGGTCGGGCTTTATAAAAGGTTTTTTTATTCGAAGTAAGATTTTACAAATCACTTTTCGACGTCATAGTAATGTTTTTTAGTGTGTTTTCTATGAGGCTCCTTTTGTTTTCCTAGGTCGAGACAGGGGAGCCAACATAACGCGTAACGCCATAGGTACTATTCGTTGAAACGATCTCTAAATCGTGTTAGTTTTTTTAAGTTGCCGAGTGTGGTAGAAGCACAGAAGAAAATAATAGTACTAACCCGTACAGAAAGGACACTCACCCCCCCGCGCCAAAACGAGTTTCCGCCCGACATAGCGCCTCACGCCCCGCACCCCGCAGGCACCGCGGGACTCCGCCGGTGGTGTTCGGGGGTGTTTTACATAGCGCCTAGCGCCATTGACTTGTAGCGGATATTCAGTTGTTAGTAGGTTGTCAAAATGCGTTTTCTGTATGGAGTGACCGCCCAGTGGTAGAAGTATAAATTAGTTCGTATAACTTGTAAAATGTAGTATAGTCTATAGTATAGTGAGCACGGCGTCTTTCTCGTGGTCTGTGAAGTGCAGTACGGCGGCGATGGCGTTGAGCATGTGTTTTCGTCCGGTGTAGTCAGTTGACATAAGGTACGCCATCACTACGTTCTTCAAATACTCCAGGTTCGCACCCTCGCGCGATTGTATCCTTCTTAGCCTGTAAATACAAAAAGAAACATTAAAGTTATAAAAATACGTAAAATTAATATATATAGTTATTTTAAATAACTAGTCGTTATTTCTCCTTTTTTTAATGTTTAGTTTAGTTAAAAAAGCCAAAATCTAATGTTCAACACACAACTTAAAGTAAGTACAAACAAATGCGCGCGCATATGACAGTTGCCGCTAACTATATGCATTTCGTCAGGTATACACGAAAAAACTTCTGATTGGAAACGAATCGCTAGAGAGAAAAAAAACGATAAATATAAATACAAAGAAAATTGTATTAATTTTTCTACTTCTCCAATCGTTGGGAAAGCTTTTGTGTAGCAGTGGACGTATTTCAGCTGAAATGATGATGAAAAAACTAAATTCAAGACCTTGAATCGATGGTAAATGACTGACCTGTCAATTTCTTCTTTCAGTGTGCGGATAACTTCTTTGAATCGCTCCTTTTCTATTGTTGCATCCCGTTGACTATCCCTGGAATAAAAACATATTACATTTTTATTTAAGTTGTTTTACTATTAAAAATATAAAAAAAAGTCTAAATAAAAGATAAAGTACATTCGCAGAGAATATTATTACAAGTGTAATATAAAGTATATACTATTCTATAAAATTTACGAATTGTGGTGTACACACATTTTTAACTGACCGGTTTTATCTCATGAAATTTCGAACAGATAAAACTGTCAGTTAAAACTGAGCGAACATTGCCTTCCTTAATTTTGAGAAATATTTTCTTTTTATTAAAATTGAGAAAATATCTTTTACAGCCAAAATTGTCTCAAAAATATAGATATGTCCCCTCAGACGTCGCCTCCACGATGTTTTTCAATATCAACTCGCTAGGCCTAGGTCCGAGGCTCCCTCGAGCCGCCCCTAGACGCGTTGGTACATGACTACTTTGTGGTAGAGCGGATACTGCTTCGTAGCCTAGTTGGTAGTATACCTGCCTACAAAGCACAGGGTCGCGGGTTCGAATCCCGCCAACACTTGTGCTTGCCTTGTGTCTGGATGTTGTATATTTATATATGTATGTATATCAGCTCCCTGACCCCCATAGTACAGGCTCTGCCTAGTTTGGGGTCAGGTGGCCGTGTGTGAGCACTACAAACCAGTGGTTCACCCCATTAGTCCACCTGGTGTACCAAGGGCGTTTTTTCCTTCCCATAGTTCTCCTCTAAATAACTGAGTGTCCCCACATAATTATCTCTTATCCCCTGGGTGTCCCTACATATAAATATATCTTCTGTGTCTATATCATTATAATTATATGTGGGGAAAAAATAATTATAATGTTATAGAAACAGAAGACTCAGAACAGTAAGTTATCTCCATACCAACTGGCCGCATCGGTTTGAATGTGAGCGCGCCGTGTAGGCACGCTTTGCACACGCTTGCATTGAGCCCATACTGCCGCCCCTGTATTCCCCTTATTGTATGCTAGTGTGTGCGTGACAGCGCGTGCCTACACGGCGCGCGGCGCGGACGCACACATTCAAACCGACAGCGGCACGTTTGTATGACGATAACTTACTGGTTTGTAGTGCAGCATGTGTCACCTCCTACACAATATATACATAGATACATGTGTGAGTGACCTGAGCAGTCCTTCAATGTGGTGTTTCTCCTTGCGCAGCTGCGTGATGTCGAGGTCCTTGCGCGCCAGCTCGTGCGCGTAGTGCAGCATGTGTGGAGGCGCCGTTACCTCCTGCATACAAACACTATTATTAGTTTAAGGGGCTTACAGGTGCTAAGTGGCGTACAAAGATTTAATATTTGTTAACAGCTCATTATATTTTGTCCCCACTGAAGGGTCCGAGCCTACTCAAAAATCAGTGTGAAAAGGCCTTAATCGACCACAATAACTCACTGCGGGCTGGTAACGATAAAAACATGTTACAATGAAAATCAACAACTCTAGTCGCCCTATTAACCCCACATAAAAAAAACAGGCCAACTTTTAATCAAAGATCATAACGATGAATTAAGGGGCCTACAGGAGCTAAGTGGCGCTGAAAAGTGGCCGTTATCCGCAATTGTTCCATCTTTAACTACTAGCGAGATATAATAAATAAAGTTAATGTCTTCTATATATCCTACAGAACACCGTATAGTTCCTCGCCGTTTTATATTTTTGAAATATTGATTATTTTTCGAGTTATTATTTTTTAATGGTTAGGGGCGCCACTTAGCACCTGTAGGCCCCTTAATGAAGTAAATTGTTCTCACAGCCAGCAGATGTCCGTCCTTCCAGTTGTCTTCGCTGCTGACCCTGCGCTGCCGCTCGCTCCGCGCTCGTATGAGGTTATCTGTTTCCTGCAGCAGCGCGGCGTAGCGGTCTCTTTGGGTTTGCACTTGTTTCTCTAAACTCTGGTTGCGAGTTTTCAAATCGGATATGATTTCCTTGTGATAGTCTTTCTCGTTTTTCAGTTTCTGTTGAAAAAAGCTTTTTTTTAATTTGATATGAACGATAAAGTACGAGTTTAAGTAAGCTATTTAGTTTAAACAGCTAATTGGAGATTCTTAGATTTCTGAGGTTGTTAATTGCACTAACACACATTTTCACGGGTGGGTGGGTTTCTTTCGGTGTAACCCGGTCGAAATATCAGTAAGCTCAATTGTGGAGAAAACCTGTGAAAATATGTGTTAGGTAATTGGAGGTCAAATTACGGTTTAATATTTTTATATAAAAAAATAAAAATATAATCAGTCACCCCATGATCTCCCGATTTTCATATAATAAAGACTTATTTTTATGAAGTCTAGTCAGGACGTAGAAAGGTGAAAAAACTAAAATGATTAGATTAGCGTGCTCTTTTTTAAAAATTGACATATGCTTGAGTCGAAAAGTACGACAAATCAAGCTTTACCGGACTTGCGGGGGAGCGGATGGCTCTACCCCAAGTTTAGCTTGCTCTTGAATGTACAATCGAATTATTATTAGACCTAGTGATGATGTAAAATGGACTTATAATACCCTTAATTTCACGCCTAAAAAGCCAAACAAAATACTAGCATGATAAGTGAATGTGATATAGCGTAGTAACAGGGACGAAACTGCAAGACAAAAAGCAAACCAATAACAAAAAGAAAGTTGAATACATACATCCTCATACAATTTCATCGTATCCGCCTTATCTTGCTTCTCTTCGTCTATAACCATCTTGTACGTCTCGATTCTTTCCTTCAACACCTCCACTTCGCTTTTCAAAACACCAATTTCACTCAACAAGTCCGCTTTGTCATCTACAGGATTCACATTCAGTTTTTTATAAGCTTCAAATTCCTGTTTCAAATCTTCGTATTGTTCCATACATTTAGTATGCACGTTTTCATAGTTTTCAAATTTGAATATACTTGTAATGTCGATAGGGTTGCCAAGTTTGGCATTTTCGGCGATAAGTTCTTTTTTCAAAATGTGAATTTTGTCTATTAACGTTTGTAGGTACTCGCTGTCAGCCAATTTCTCGTTGTCCGTCTCGCTTTTTTGTTGAGTCTCTTCTGGAATAATAAATATCTAAACTGGAATCAATATTACAAAAGTAATGAGTATCTCTGTCTGTTACACTTTCACTTGCAAATGACTGATTTAATTGGGATTCAAATTTTGCAGTGATATATTCCTGGAGAAGAAGGGACATTAAAATGGTTTTAACACAGTATGATAATGCCCAATACATTGGCAATTTTCACTTGAGGACAAGTATTTTTTGTGAAAATATACTATGAATAAATCGCGGTCAGAGCAATGGGGTGAAAAGCTAGTCCATGAAAGTAACTTATCCATCTTGGATGATGCTATCTCATCCAGGAGTCTTCTTTCTTCTACTTGCGTCTGGTAGAAGATTTTCTGGTCTTTTCTTCTCCCTAAGTCGTATTTTCTTACCTAGAATTCCAGATATATTGTCCAGCAGTCTCCCGATGAAGGTCTAGGAGATTTTTTGGTCTATTATCCTTCTTAAGTAGTTTCCTACTTAGAGTGCAAGTGTTATCCACACATCCATCCATACATCCATCACCTTCACTATTATTAATGTATAGTATCAGATATATTACCAGTGTTGTGCACGTTGGGTGGTGCGATCTTGTGGAGCAGCCTCCCGTTGAGTGTGTCCCGCAGCTGGTGTATGAGCAGCTGGTCGCGGCGCCTGCGCTGGTCGTACTGTACCATGTATAGTATCAGATATATTACCAGTGTTGTGCACGTTGGGTGGTGCGATCTTGTGGAGCAGCCTCCCGTTGAGTGTGTCCCGCAGCTGGTGTATGAGGTGCTGGTCGCGGCGCCTGCGCTGGTCGTACTGTACCATGTATAGTATCAGATATATTACCAGTGTTGTGCACGTTGGGTGGTGCGATCTTGTGGAGCAGCCTCCCGTTGAGTGTGTCCCGCAGCTGGTGTATGAGGTGCTGGTCGCGGCGCCTGCGCTGGTCGTACTGTACCATGTATAGTATCAGATATATTACCAGTGTTGTGCACGTTGGGTGGTGCGATCTTGTGGAGCAGCCTCCCGTTGAGTGTGTCCCGCAGCTGGTGTATGAGGTGCTGGTCGCGGCGCCTGCGCTGGTCGTACTGTACCATGTATAGTATCAGATATATTACCAGTGTTGTGCACGTTGGGTGGTGCGATCTTGTGGAGCAGCCTCCCGTTGAGTGTGTCCCGCAGCTGGTGTATGAGGTGCTGGTCGCGGCGCCTGCGCTGGTCGTACTGTACCATGTATAGTATCAGATATATTACCAGTGTTGTGCACGTTGGGTGGTGCGATCTTGTGGAGCAGCCTCCCGTTGAGTGTGTCCCGCAGCTGGTGTATGAGCAGCTGGTCGCGGCGCCTGCGCTGGTCGTACTGTACCATGTATAGTATCAGATATATTACCAGTGTTGTGCACGTTGGGTGGTGCGATCTTGTGGAGCAGCCTCCCGTTGAGTGTGTCCCGCAGCTGGTGTATGAGCAGCTGGTCGCGGCGCCTGCGCTGGTCGTACTGTACCATGTATAGTATCAGATATATTACCAGTGTTGTGCACGTTGGGTGGTGCGATCTTGTGGAGCAGCCTCCCGTTGAGTGTGTCCCGCAGCTGGTGTATGAGGTGCTGGTCGCGGCGCCTGCGCTGGTCGTACTGTACCATGTATAGTATCAGATATATTACCAGTGTTGTGCACGTTGGGTGGTGCGATCTTGTGGAGCAGCCTCCCGTTGAGTGTGTCCCGCAGCTGGTGTATGAGGTGCTGGTCGCGGCGCCTGCGCTGGTCGTACTGTACCATGTATAGTATCAGATATATTACCAGTGTTGTGCACGTTGGGTGGTGCGATCTTGTGGAGCAGCCTCCCGTTGAGTGTGTCCCGCAGCTGGTGTATGAGGTGCTGGTCGCGGCGCCTGCGCTGGTCGTACTGTCCGACGGTGTGCGACAGCTCGGCGAGCCTGCCCTCCAGCAGCGCGACCCTCTCCTCCTGGCGCGCGCAGGCCTTGCGGGCGGCCTCTTCGGCGCGTTTCGCTTTTATTTGTTCCTGTAAGGTTGTGACGTGCTCAGTCAGAGGTAGGGACGTTATTGCTTATCTTTACATTATTAATCTTCATAATATTATAAGTCTTCACTACATAGTATAAAACAAAGTCGCTTTCTCTGTCCCTATCTCCCTATGTATGCTTAAATCTTTAAAACTACGCAACGGATTTTGTTGCGTTTTTTTTTTAATAGATAGAGTGATTCAAGAGGAAAGTTTATAATATAAAATATTATTTTATGTATAATACATGCATAATTTAATTACGATAACCCACAATAACCATTTTCCCGTGCGGAACCGAGGCGGGTCGCTAGTAACATTATAAATTGGATAACATAGCTAACTAAATGCATTTAGGTAAAAATTACAGAAACTAAAACCGGTAAGGTCCCTTTTTAGCCCCCGAAGAAAAAGAGGAGTGTTATAAGTTTGACGTGTGTGTCTGTCTGTCTGTGGCATCGTAGCTCCTAAACGGATGAGCTTATTATTATGCAGTTTTTTTTTGTTAGCGAGTTTTTTTTTTTTTTTTTTTTCTCATTTTTATCTGCAATCAGTCCTTAGACTATAAACAGATTGGTTGTAAGCTTCAGGGCGTTCAGAGGCGGCCCCCCAGTGGGAGCTTCTCTTCTTCAGACTTGGCCACTTTATAAGGCAGGATCCATAACTTCACGTCTTTTTAGACGTCTTGTGAATGTAGGTTTAGTCAGTTGGCTGGCCAGTCTGTTTGGATGGTTTGTCAGCCGTTTTTTGTATCTCTCTGTCTGGTTTTTAATTTCTTGTGCCACGGTGTTTATGCACAAGTGTTCATGGAGTTCATTAGTTGTTATAAACCATGGTGCATTCGAGATTTTCCTCAGGATACCATTCTGAGCTCTTTGGATGATGGTTGCATTTGAGGTGCTAGCTACTCCCCAGAGTTGGATACCATAAAGCCAGATTGTTAGCAAGATGTTAGTAACTATTTATTAATCTGTGGCAAAATGTCACAATCGAAGGTGTTCTTAGCTATGATCCAAGAAAATATATTTAGCCATCTGAAGATTATCAGCTCTTTTCTAGTTGTTGAAAGGATCAAGTAGCGGTTTTGTGTCAGGGGTTTTTGAAATTTTTAATTTAATGTTATCATAGAGAACATCAATATTTTTTTGAACTACACATTACCTTTTAACAGCTTATATATGTCCCCACCGAGGGACTCGAGCCTACCCTGAAATCAGGGTGAATAAGCCTTAGTCGACCACGCTGGCCCAGTGCGGGTTGGTCACCAACACAGGTGTGTGCAGGTTTCCTCACAATATTTTCCATTGTCGTAAGAGTTTCTTCCCTGATAAGGCTTGTGGTAGATTAACCTCGAAACCCACGTGATAGATAAGTAAGATATTGTCACCTACTGACCATAGATTTTAGCCCTTTCCTCTTTCATAAAATGAGTGATTTTCAACCGTCCAATAAGAGTACAAAGTTAAAACTAAGGCAGCAGTGTTGTAGCTACTTACAACTTTAAAACTGTCATACCTCTCTAATAGCAACGGAATGTGACTGTTCAACCAGAGCCAGTTTCTGCTGTAGCCTGACCAGCAAAGCTGGTGTTTCCACCGTCCTCTCCTCAGCCCTCTTTAGCTTCCTCCGTTCAGCCTCCAGCGAGCTGCTGAGGTCTCTCACCCTCTTCTCGAGCTCCGCTTGAGAGGTCTGGGCTTCCGAGCTGGTCACTACTTTGTCTTCCAGTCTTTCTTTTGTCTTCCGTTCACTGTTTAGTTTCATGTGTAGTTCTCTGAAAGTAAATATTATTATTAGCTAATAGTGTAGTCTTGTGGCAGTGAGTAGGGCACATTACACGTAGAATCGACGGCCGTTGGGGCAAAAAGGTTTTTGTAAAGGGCCGCGCGCCGGAAGACGTAACGTGGGCAGGCCCCCCGCAAGGTGATTACCAACGATCTATCGATCCCGATTTCAACCCAATGCAATACCAGTAAATTTTAGACCGCTACTCTTAAAAATCTGCCCGCCAAGAGTTGATAGAAGTGTTAGTAAGCTTGACCAGAAATATAAAAATCTTGCTCTGGGGGCGCCACAAGTATTTCCTTATATTTCTTCTGGCAACAATTGCTATTATAACATTAGTTCCATTGAGATTTCAGGCTTTTTTAATGTTGGCCTTTAAAGCCTAACTAAAGAAATGAAAACCTCGCCATATTGCGGAATTTCAATGGAACTAATTTTATAATATAAATTGTTGCCTTATACTTCGATCAGATATAAAAAAGATATACGAACGCCGCTCAAAAAACGGCACCGGCAAAGAAAGGCCATAATCTAACGTGTGGCCTTGGTGGCCTTGCTTCTGCCTCAGTCGCTTATTGGCCGCGCGCCGGCGCAAACGTCTGACGTAGACGACAATGCCTAGGTGTGCAGTACAAATGTGCAAAAACCACACAATAAAACTGAAAAAAAAAATTGTTTCAGTAAGTATGGTTTTTTAATCACGATGTATTTAGTATTTATTGAATTACGTGTTATTTAAACACACTTTTTTAATATTTTTAGGCATATTGGGATAGACTGCCATCTAGTGAAGAATAGCAAAACTTTTTCCGATAACAGATAAGTGAACTTCAATAGGTTGCTTTTTAAAATTCGACTACTCGCTTCTAGAGGGCACTGGCATGCAAAAACCCCTCGCTTGTGGCAATTTCATACTTTATTGCAATGGTCTAGAGTTCATTTTGATATATTTAAAAATCAAATTATGTTATTTTATTACTGGAAAACGTACTTGTTGATATCGTTAGCGGAAAAAGATGATTTGTCAGTAACTTGCACAAATAGATTTGTACATTATTGTCTAAGCATTAGGGACTAAATTTATAATTAAGCCAACCACTTAAAGGCTGTTTTGCACATAGTTTCAACGGTACGATATCTGTATAGGTATGTATATGTCGATAGTTGACGCGGTGCCGTGTTTCGCGTTTGATTTTGTATGAGATCGTGGATCTATGTTTATCATACATCTATGGCCATAAACATAAAAATTAGACATGTGGCGCCACCAGAGCAGGTTTTTTATTTCTTTGGACAGGCTTTACATAAAGTTTATGGATTCTTAAGGGTAAGAGCGTCGTCGGTGGCTAGGGCCGTTAACTTCCATTCGAAAGATCGCGGGTTCGAACCTCGGCACGTACTAATGTGTTTTCGATCTTCGAATTCATTTGTAGGTACGTTTATTCGACGCTCTTATGGTGAAGGAAAACGTCGTAAGGAAACCTGCACACACCTGCGAAGTAATTCAAGGGTTGTGTGTGAAGTTCACTAACCCGCACTGGGCCGCTGGGCCCAGTGTGGTCAACTAAGGGTAGGCTCAAGCCCCTCGGTGGGGACATGTATGAGCCCAAAGCTATCCCAGTAAGTTTGATTTGTTAGTCAAATGATGTTGATCAGAATGTACTAACTTCATCATAGCAGTGTAGTCTGCCCTCTCCCTCTCTCTTTCTTGGATCTCGTATGCTATTTTAGCCTTCAAGTTGTTTACTTCGGCCAAATGTTGCTGCACCAGTGTTCTAGTTTCCTCCCTCATTAACGCTATTTGGTTCTCGTACTGGAATTGGAAAACAAATTTTTTTTTCTAATTGAAGCGTCAGAAAATCGTATATCCAGAATGCAGATAAATATAATAGGACGTTGTTAAAGCAGCACCTCAAAAAGATTAAAATCACTGTAGAGGTGTGGTTTATTTGCGCGGCAAAGTAAACAGACCACTGATTGCAATGCAGGAAAGTAATAGCACTAAGCGGTACTGTACATGTGGAACAGAGAAAGGTATGCAGTAGTGACCTAACCTTATCTCTGGTAACTTTCTTGTCAGCCTGGAAAGCTTCCTCCATTCGAGCCTTCTCCGCCGTCAGGGTGGATAGAGACAAAGTGAGAGCTGCCACTGAGTCACCTGTAATAGATAGTTACAACCATACAAAAAATAAAGACTTAAAAATCAAAATTTAAGCATTTTCGTCATCTACACAGCTTCTTTATCTATTACTAGCTTTCCGCCCGCGTTAACAATTTTTCCCGTGGGAAATGTGGGAATGAGGCATTCTCCCGCGGTAAAAGGTAGCTTATGTTACTCAGGGTGAATGTAGCTTTCTAATGGTGAAAGAATTTTAAAAATCGGTTGAGTAGTTTTTGAGTTTATTCATTACAAACATATACACACACACACACACACACACACACACACACACACACACACACATCTTGGTTTTGTCATCCTAATATTATTTACATCTTATTGGAGGAAATTTGAATATGGTGGATTTTCTTAGCTCTATGATGGTTAAATAAATGTGAGATACTCTCTCTCTTGTCATAGAGCTTCACAATACCGCTGCAGATTGTTGACCCTCTTTTCATATGCACACTCTTTATTTGCTGTGTTGCTAATTTAAAAAATATTAATTAATTAGGCAAAAATTATTCTATACATGTCTTATGTTTTGTTTTACATAGACATTTTTGGACTATGTTGGTAACTTTGCTTTAGGTTAAATAATTACAATGAAGGAAAACACAGTAAGGAAACCTGTAAGTACACAACTTGGAAGACATTCTAAGTATGTACTAGAAAAAGAAAGTGCTTTACAATTTTTAATGACAATTTGTATAATAGTAATATTTCTCTAAGGCTCAGTGTATTAACATATTGGTTGGCAAGCCAATATAAACCCTGTTGTTTTAATATGTTCAAACAATAATATATCTTACAATGGTAAACAAATTTTTTGATACCTTTGTTATCTTCCCCTGTCGGTGCATCAGTCTTGTTTAGAGCCTTCAAGCTAATCTCTAAAGCCTCTTTCTCTTTAGCCAGTCCTTTGTATGCTGCAACTACATCTAAAATATATAAAAAAAACATTACATTTTAGTACAATGTCAAGTGCTCTGAAGATCAACATGTCCAGCCGCTTGTGCAGCTTACTGTACTTATACAAAAAACATGCAATTTGTCCATGGGGACTGAAAGTTACTGCCTCCATAGACAGGATGGAAGAAGCTATCTTTCATTATTGCCCAATTGTTACACACACAACCAACTTATTTTTATTTCAATGTGGTATGGTGCTCCTAGCTGATTCACCTAATTATGTAGGTACCTACTTTTAGCTTCGAGAGTCAATCATGGAGTGAATGGTGCTAACCATTTCTATAATTATCAGATTAGCTGTTACCAGAGCCCTATAAATCCCAGGACCCTCTCCACTACTTTGCTAATTCAAGCACATCAAATGGCACTTGCAATCTATCTATTATGGCAAACAAACTTAACGTTCAAGGGGCCTTAGTCTAGCAGTTGACTGGATGTGTTTTGATAAGTGAAACATATGTTTGACTGTAATAAGCAAAACTCTCTTTCCACAGATGATATTATAATGTTGGCTGTTAATTTACCTCTAAGACGTGCTTCGTATCTCTTGATCTGGTCCGCTTGCTTCGTAATTGTAGAAATTAACTCTTGTTTAGACAGAGATTCCATTATGAACAAATTTCTTCTACCATTCCACTGAAAATTTAGCTTAGGTACTAGTCTTTCTTGAACTAGATAGGTACGTAAGTACCTAAATTTCAAGAACTAAAACTTTATAGTTACAGAAGCATTGAAATAGAAATTAATTAGAAAAACAGCGCGTTTATTTATGTGGAAAAAGATATTGAATTTCTCACTCAACTCGCAAGCAAGCAAAGTTCTCTGCATGACATTAATGTACGACTCAATAATTTATGTTCCAATTCGTCACAGAGTTGTCTTGTCTTGTCACACGGTATGGCCGGCCTGAAATTAGTTGAGACTGTTGAGATTGAGACATTTCATTATCTACCTACATGATTTTCGAATTTTCTGTGCTTTCCTGGCTTCGTTTGGCTACGGTAGCTTACGTCCGTCTAATATTATGCGACACAATAATAATAATGTACTTTTACTTATGCACTACAAAATTCACCCCTACCTCTGCGGAATACGAGCGTTTTCAAGGTCAACATTTCCAGCTGCATAATGTTGGCTACTGGTACAGTACAGCCAAACACTTCCGTCCCATATATTTTTTCATCAAATCGCACCGATAAATTAGTCTATTATCTCATAAATAGTTTATTTTTATCTACTCAGAAAAATAAAGTAAATAATATTGTAGGTACTTATTCATAGTCATATTCGTATATCAAAGCGCAGTCGGTAATGTACGCTGCCACTCTGCTTCCTGGATGCACGCACATTATACAAACACCCGCAATAACTGTTTATAATTAAATTAATTTGGCAATTCAAAAGTAAGCTACGAGAGAAAAGTTGCCACGCGTTATAAGTCTGCTTCCCTTTATAGGTCTGTGGGCTGTAGTGTAGGTACTTTATGTACCTACCTACAGCCTACAGACATAGTAGTCGTCATAGTAGACATAGTCTACTCGGCCCGATATTGTACGAAAGCGCAACACGTATTTCAAAACTCTACACGGAATATTGGGCAAGCTATTATCAGGGTGTGCAAACATTCTACACGAATTATTGGGTCGTACGTTATATTATTTTTAAAAGGTACATCGTTGACAGATGACAGATCCTTCGAAAAAAGTACAAGTACATAGGTATGTACTTGTACTTTTTTCGGTACATTAGCACAGCAGTATAAATAGTATGTACAATAGGTACCTAGCAAATTATGAAAAAAAAAACTTACAAAACGGCTCAACAGATGGCACTAATAAATAGTGAGGTAATAAATGCGGAAGTATTGGATTGTAAAAAAACATTAATTATTAATCAACTAATTATCCTAAAATTAATCTCAGTCAGAACCATGCACAATCTGACAAAAAAGTCAAGAAGGCGTCATCTATGGAAATCTTTAAAAACGCTCGTTTTTTTTTTCAAGCTGTCAGAAAATCTCCCTTGCGGATGTCCCATTATTTTTCTAATTAGACCACTGACTGAGCCATAGATGCATGAACTCTAGCAGCTATGGACGCTTAGTACCGGTACCACCAGGGTTCGAGCTAAAATCAATAGCTGGCTGCTCACTTTTTGAACATTAGAAGTAAAGCCTGAGACCAAAACAATAAAAAGCTTGCTCTGGGGGCGCCACTTGTATATTCTTGTTTCTGAAAGAAAATCCTATATAAGATTAGTTCCATTAAACTCCGCAATATGGCGACGAAGTTCTTTATTTTTTTAGTCGGGTTTTATTTGGGTGTTCCAGAAAACAATTTAACTAGCATCAAAATCTTAAAACAAATCCTACTCTCAAAACCTCTACTACAAAATTCATAGAAGTAGGTACCTAGCTACTTATCAGGTTTTTTGGAACACCGCAGAGGATAAAAACGTGGCGAAATAAAACAATATTTTATTACATATTATTATTGCTAATGTCAATATTTAATGTCTATTCAATATTATTCCCTACATCAGATTACATTCGTTGACGTTTCAAAATTATAAAATGTAAGTAAGCCAAAAGATTTCCATACATCATATAAATCGGCGCTTTGTACTCTGTCTTACAATAACACTAGCTAAATCCTAGGCCAAACCCTTACGATACCCCAACCTGCCCAGCGATAAACAAAAAAGAAAAATTATTAATAAAACAAATTGTTAAATGTGGTTAAGATAAATAATGTAGATAAGTAACACTAAAAAATCGAAAAATGTTAATTAAAATTAACTGAAACTATTCTAACACAAAATACCACATTCAGAACAATAAAACAAAACAATACGACAAATGGGTCAGGTGTGCAGTACTGGACCAATATAAGCTATCGGTGGAAAAGCATGTTATAAAGTTATAAATCTTGGACGACACAACACAAACTATGATATAGGTAATAAATGCCCTAAATCTTTAAAACGCTAATCTAAATACAAACGAGCCATACAACTAGACAAATTTTAATTGTAATTCATGGAAAATTTATTCAAATTCTTATATGAATATTTTTGCGCAAAGATTCAGGACATAATCTAGATTATAGCATATTTTACTGAGAGGTACATTTTGCCTGTGACTAGGTTTACATACTTACACACCATTTCGTATATATTATTGTTATGTATTGTGTGCTTTGTAAGGGTACAGTACACTTATATGTTAAACCAAACACCACACAAACATAATTTAAACTCATGCCTAAACTATGTTTAAATTAGAGAACACAGTTTTTAAATACTTAAATAAGTTGCTACACCTAAAAATTTATGTTGCGCAAATTATATAACTGACTAGTTTCATGTAGTTAAGTACTTTAAATAAATAATTATTAATCTTATTGAAACATTTATCCTTAGCAGTAGGTATTAGACATTGAAAAAAAAAATCTTATTTTAAAATGCATTACTTATACAAGCCCATTGTTTGAAAATTCAATACTTCTGGGATTTTTTAATATGATATGCATTTTATTTTTTTATACTTACTATGAATAAATTTAACCATATAAAGTAGTTACAGAAACTACAAATATAGATAGTTGGAACAAGATATAAGGACTTGAAACAATCCATTTTTTTGCCAATTATGATTAATGAGAAATCAGTCACTTCAGACTGGTTCAGTTCAGATACAGTTTTGATTTAGAAATAATGAGTTTCAAGCCCTACAAGATTATACGAATGATGATGAGATACAATAACTTTGATACCTTTTGATACATAGAAAGATTACTAAACTAATTTTGAACTTACATTAATATTTAAATATATTAATTTTAACATCGAAATGAAATCTATATTTCTATTACGATTATTATGTATGACAATAAATTATGTTTATTATAATAATAATGAATTATAAATTACTTAAATTTAATAATAAATAGATGATTATACAATTAAAAGAATTAGAGAGACAATATTATGATGTTGAAGTCAAATATTGTTCATTATGTATAGTGCACAATGCAAGTAATGCAACAGTTCTTTTTTAATGATGATGTATGTATATAAGTAAGTATATGAAGAATGGAACATTGTAATATAATAATGTAATGGAGTAAGTACACGACACTTGACTTCTACTACCTAATATTAATGCCCACACTGTTACGACAATACAATACAAAATTTAGTTCAATAAAATGTTGATCATTGCCTAGAAAAGTCTAGTGATTTTCTTTGTCATGGTCCGAAAATTTCAGAAATTGATTGAGATTTATGATTCACATGGAACTGCTTAGCATTGCTGTTATATTTTGTGATATAATTATAACTAAAATAATTTAATTAAATACCAAAGTATATAATGATTTTCAGCAAAGGCTACGTCATATAAGTAAACAAAACAAATAAATGAAAATAAATGGATACAGCAGTAGTATTTTGAAGATACTACTTACTTACTAATCATAATTTTGAAGATATCACTCTACATATAGAGTTATAAACAAACCAATATAAGAGTGAGAGAATCACATATTCATAATATTTCCTAACATATTAATGAAAGTTAATTTGTTATAGTTATTACAATATAATTTTCACCTTGAAGAGTGAACCATGAATCATGAATGATAGACGTTATATAAACCTGTTTAGTAATTTTTTTTATTAAGTGTATGAGATGAGCAAATATATAAAATAATAAATAACTCATCATTTACTACATTTTAACCCAGGAAAATATGATTACATAATATTGATTGATTGAATTGAACAGTTAATTTAAGATTACAATATTGGTAAGTGATTAATGTGATTATAATATATTTTTAAGGTAAGTATTTAACAATTTTGTGCATGAATTGATTAGACTCTTAGAACTGAAAATATTAATGAGTATTATAAATTCTGCTGTATTGGTAAACAAATTATTTTACCAAATTTTTTAAAATGTAAACTCTGACCAAAAATAGAACTTTTTTTGGGGGCGCCACATGTATTGGTGTTTTGGGCAACAGCTGCTTTTTGAAATATGTTGAGGAATTTTATTTTTCTGGTCAGGTTCTAACAAGAATGATGTCCAGTCACCCATATTTTGAATATATGGGGTAAATAATTGATTAACTATGTATGTATAATTGATGAATGTATGGAAGAAATCACTACTTATACAAATGTTGCTTATTTCATTCATAATAACTTTACCATGTAATCAGTCACAATGTTTAATATTCATTCTGACTCTTTGGTAGATTGCAAAATTGTATACATAATTTTTACTATTCCTGGTAATAAGTATACTATATTTATTCTTCTGGAATATATATATATAGATGTGGGGTATAATTGCACAAGTTATATTATGACACCTACATAAAATTGTTTTAGGTAATTCTTTTACATAAATTTTCATTTTACTTAGGTTTATTCATAGTTTATTGCACTGTTGTTGCTAGAAATACATGTATTGGTTTATTATTGCCAAATATCCGGTATTAAATTACCACTGGCCTTAAAAACTCGACAACTTTCATGAACATTATCAGTATATTCATTTAAGTAGTCTCGGTAAAATCCTATCAACTTTTTTGAACATTCTTATAATGTTCATTAAAGTAGTACTTATTGATACTATCAAAATGTGACCATTATTTACACAGAATGTTTCTCTATTATAATTAAGTATGAAAAAAAAAACTATACATACTTAGTTCCTTGTTTTTGTGACCGAAATAATTTTTTCCTTAAACACAGAATGCGTACATCCAATTGAATTTATTTAAATTTAACTTATTAGTTAAGGAAATAAGTTAACATTATTATCTGTTACAAAATGTGTGCACGACTTTAACTAAACAGTCTTTGTAACAAACTGTTATAAAAATGCATTATCTAACTGAAACACTGAACTAAATCATTAAATTCTCAAAAAGTTAATTAATGCACAATGTCTTGCTTTTACTTTTCAAATGATAAGTTGGTAATGGGTAAGTAGATAATTAGGTTTAGACAAAACCATATTATTAATTAATATAAAACAGGGTTTTAGTATTCAGTCACATGTAAATGTAAAATACTTGAAAAGATAATGTTTGTTTTTTTGGGATTTTTTTATCCCGTAACTTATCCAGCAAGTATGGATTGGAATTCCCACAAAATTCTTGGGTGGCAAAAAGTGGAACTGCTTAAAAAATTGTTCATAGAAATTTGACACATTGATAAAAAAAATCTCATAACATATTACAGGTTTGTACTTCTCACACTGTTTCGGATCTGCCATGTTATGTATGCATACTATTGTTTTTAATCTGCAACTAATATCAAACCACGACTGAGTGGTGATCAACATTTTCGCAATTAGCTAAAATTTATTGACTAGATATTGCAGTGCTTAAGATTTACTTTTATTTGTTTTGAAGCTGACTTGTAACACTTGGCCATTCAGCGAATATCCATTCAAAGACTGGATGGCAACAACAGCTTCATCGTAATTGGTCATAGTGACAAAGCCATAACCTTTGCACTTATTTGTTGTGGGATCTCTTATAATTTTAACACTCTGGACAGCACCGAAGGGGCCAAAAAGCTGCCATAGGATGCTTTCTTCAGTGTCAGCTCCAATGTTGTACACGAAAATACACCATCCTGAGCCTCCTAGAGCATTACCTTGGATCAGTGGGTCTGCCAGTGGGGAAAATCGTTGTAGGCCCTTGTTGATAGCTAGGAGTGCTTTACCCGCTGGACCTACGAAGCGACGTGACGCGGCTGGGGCCAGATAAGCAGCTAAAGGTGCCAGTGCTTTGTTTTGGTTGCTTGGATTGTTTGCACACTTAACTGTAATTGGCTGAGTGCCTCCTGGGGGTATAGTACCATTTAACTCACGTATAGCATTCTCTGCTTCAGTCCGCTGATCGTAGCGGATAAAAGCAACGCCTCTGGACGGTCCCTGGATGTTTGACTCATCTCCTCCTCCTTGCAGTAAGTGACCAACGTTAACATTCTCATGAAGAATACGAGAGCTGATTATCGTGCCATAAGGACTGAATAGCTTCTCCAAGTCATGCTGAGACATATTTTTCGGTAGACCCGACACATACAAATTTGCACCCTTAATAGCATCAGAACTGGGACGAGCATATGAGACTTTAATAATCTTGTTCTGTAATCTTAGACCATTCAATGTGTTTACTGCTTTCTCAGCATCTTCGGCCTTGTGGTAGTTGACGAAAGCGTAGCCAAGACTCTGTCCATTGAGGATATGATCAGGAAATACTGTAACTTTATCTCTAATCAGCTTGCAACTTTCTACTTCACCCACACTTGAGAACAGTGATCTGATCTCCTCCTGGGTCATTGTTTGTGGCAAATAGTTGACTATCAAATTCGTCTTGGACTCACCATTACCAGGCTGCACCTTGCTACCATTTTGCGTGGGTTGATTCGCGTTCATAGAGTCTAGTGAATTCATCATTTTCACAGATTTCTGTTTACACCGAATTGGGTAAAATGTCACACGATTCAGTGACTTGTTACATAAATGCAATTGGATTCCAATTGGATCACTAGTTTCTCGCTAGCCGTAATAACACCACTTCGCGTTGGTTGAAAGCAAGCAAGGAAAGAAAATCAATAAGATGCTCTCTACTCTCTTAGTATCTTGCGTCCGGTGTTACGGCACCGAGACCCCCTGACACAAAATATAACCAGGAATATAAAACAAATAGAGTTTATTAGATCTTACGGAGAATATGAAAGCAAAGTGAAAAGGAAATCAACCAAAAATCTATGCGACCTATTCTCGTAAATCCATTTCTTTCACCACTTCACTCACTTTCTTTTTAAAATGTTGCCATTTTTTAGAGATTAGTTACCCAATTTTGCAGCTGTTCCTAGGACTGAACATGAATGTACGATGACGACGATGAACGACAATTTATAATAATATCCACCAAAATCTTTTTTAAGTTTTAGATTAATAATAATATTATGTATATTATTATTTTGTGCTGCTTTGGGGGCGCCACGCACTGTTTTTGGTGTTTCTGGCAAAAAAAACTGTTATAATATAAGTTCCATAGTGGAAATTGTTTTTAATCATAAAAAAATATATATTATTATACATATACACGTGACGTGGCGCCCCTAGAGCAGGTTTTTTATTTTTCTGGTCAGGCATTACTTTTCAGTTTTATGCGCTTATTATTTGTTTATTTAACTGCAATGTCGTAAAAATGTATGATAATAGGTATGATATAATATAAATATACCTAAATGTTAGTTAGTTATATCCGTGTTTTGGTAGTTAGATAGATATATAAATGTTAGTAAATCATATCCATGTTTTGGTAGCTTTAAATAAAGACAAAGTTTGGTTTGTTAGGATTCAAAATGATTTGGTTTCGACAAAATGTAAGGAAATGCAGAAAATGATAACATTATTGTAAAGAAAAGAGAGGTTCGTTAACGTAAGTAACATTTTGAATAGTTACCTACTTACATTAAAAACTAAAAATAAAACTTTATAATAATGTTACGTTACGTCTGTTTAAATTACTCTTAGCTGTTAAGTAAATAACTTTTAAGTTAGTTAATTAGTTACTGTTAGGTTTTGACATAACTTGAAAATTAAAAAAACCTGCTGTATGAGTGCTACATTCTAAATGAGTGCGTCTAGAAACTGACATACAATAGCCGCGATTAGACTACACAATTTGTAGGACACTTTTTCAGTTAGGATCCTTAGTTAGGACAAGTGTAAATGCAGTTAGTGTCCTAATTATCGGAGCCTTACTGCAATTACACTTACTCCAATTTGTAGAACGCCAATTTGTAGGTGGCTAACAATTGTGTAGTCTAATCGCGGCTTATGATGACAAACCAAATATATTTTCCCGAAATTTCGGTACTTATAATTTACTAACAACACCAAAACAGTTATGCCAACCTAACTAGCCCCTCAATGCTGCCAACATGAAGATCTTAACTAAGCGTTTACGAAGTTAGTTACTCTTCTTTAGCAACTTTCTTTTTTTTATTATTTGCACGAAAATAAAATGAAATGAAATAAATAAAATAAAGTTTACAGTTTATTAAAGATTGATTTCAAGCCATTATATTTTTCTTAATTCGCTCTGGGACAACAAAAAAAATGGTTTGTAAAATCTGGAATATTTACTCAATTTATTTTATTTATTTATTTATTTACTCATAAAATACATGCGGTTTACAGAATTTTGTTCCAAAACACCTGCACATTACAATTTTAACAAAATAGTTGTACACAAATTATTCTTGGCAAACAAATATATTATCTTGAACATATCTATAGCTAATATCTTAATGTACATAAATAAACATACAACTTAGTCATAAATATAGTAATTTTATCAGCGAATATGTCAATCATTGGCTAAAAAATATTTTTTTGTAATTTTTTATTGATTTGATGTAAAATCATTTTCCACGGAATATCTTTAATTTTCCGGGATTGAAAGTAGGTATATCTAAGATGTTGACCAGGGATGTAAAGAACCACCATGCAAAATTTCATTCAAATCGGTCCAATAGTTTCGGAGATTAGCCCGTACAAACAGACAGTTTTACTTCTTACATCTTCCTGACTCGGATTTCATCTTTTTTTCTATGTACAGACATTTGACCTTTACAGTTTTATTATATAGGTAGGTATCTAGATTATTTACAAAACACTTCAATTAATTAAATTAAAATGAATGTTTTCCGTTGCAGTAGGGGTGAATTTCGTAGTGCAAATTATGTCGAACCGCATGTGCTGACTTGTGTACATTATTATGCGAACTTCAGAAATTGAATTTGAACGGCTTGTATTGTATGTAGGATGAACTTGAAGGTAGGACCACAAATTTCGTATAGCGGCGGCGGCGTAAAGATTTTGATGTGGACGAAGGACCTATGTCATGTCTGTGTTTGTCTCTCTCTACTATTATAGTGCCCTATAATAGGGCACAGAATACCAAATCGTATACCACATAGTACTAGGAACTAGTACACATTTTGTATTTTGTATTAGCCTTTTGTATTTTGTGTCTCTACCTAGGTACTTACGTACGTGCGTGGTGTGGCTCAACCAACTTCGTTTCGTCTCGTTTATTTACTTAAACTCTACTTGCAGGCAGGTATGCGATAGGTAAGTAGGTACGATGTAGAGGTTGTTTTTAGGATAATTTATTATACCTACCATATATCTTCCAAGTGTTTCTTTTGGCGGCGGCAGCGGTACCAACGACATGTAATAATAACCCTCCTTTTTGCTGCGCCCCGTAGCCTACAATCTGGAAAACCTACCTATAGCACAGACCTATAGTTACTTTGTTGAGCTAACATTTCACTCGATCGTATCAATAAGCGCAACACTTACTTTACCCTACCCAAAACGGAATTTGTTCTTTTTTTTCTGTGCTTGTTATTATGAGGCCATTTACAAAATCAACATCTAACATAAACTGGTCCCAAGTTAGGTACCTATTCAACGGACGAACACAGTGCCACGGCTAAATTATTCGTGTCAGCGTGGTTTTGACTTTTTGACTGCACGATATCGGTAACGCACGTACGTTTAATGCACTAGCAAAAACTGACGTAGCGCAACGCAGCACCCGGTGTACCATATTCATAAAGGTTGGATCACTCATAAACATGGTACCACAGAGTTACCAGTCATAATGGTACCAAGTGCTGGTAGGCTAACGACTCTTAGAAGGGAACAAGTTATAAAATGCTAGCGATTTGCGCGCCATAAAGACTTGCCACGGTCCGAGGATTGTCACCTGCATGGCTACTGGAGAAATGCGATTTAATGCGAGAGGCTTATGGTATATAGTAAATCTAACTTGCCATCGACACGAAAAGAAGAAGATGGTGTCAGTCAACTACTATGAGAAAGGGGTCTTAAATCGCTATATTATTATAGCGTGAGACTCCTTGAGTCTTCGCGCGTTATGTTGTGAGCCAACTCTGGGAATGTTTGGTAGTTTATGTTAGACTAAAATAATGTCTTATAATGCCATCAAGGATGTTATAAGAACTGAATTTCTGTAGTACTTAAAACATCCTTGCATGACATAACCAATCAAATACAAATTAATAATCCAAACAACCAGATCATTTAGTTAGGATGTCGCCAAGGAATTTTTCCGATCCATTGATGGTGAAAATACTGTCATCGATCACAAAACTTAAGTATTTTATTCTTAAGTAGTAGGTAGAGCCCTCTGTGCCCTGCCGCATGACCGGTGAAGCTTTATATCTCGAGTTTTCGTCAAGACAAGCGTACAGCTTACCAATTACTAGTTTGCAATAAAGATTCAAACAGTCGTCTCCGTCACGATTCTCCCAGCTTCTAGCTGTTAGTTTAGTTTAGAGGTTCAATCTCCATGGAGAGTATCTAGTTCATAATATTGACAGCCACACATGTAGGTATACAATACAATACAATTTAATGCAATACAAATAGACATTATCGACACCCAAAGCAAAGAATACAAAATGGAAAGCGTTCGTTTGATCGCCGTCATGAACCATATCGTAGGGTCATTGAGGTACCTTTAAGGAAATCGATTTATCTGGCTTACGAATAAAAAAATCAAATTTCGAACCAAGGTAAACAAAGTAAAAAGAGAAACGAAATTCTAGAGAATGATAAGCTGGAAAGAATAATTTCGGTATAATAATATGGAAAGTAAAAAAAATGAAATCCGTTTTCGGTAAAAACATAATAATATTATTCGGTATTTAAATTTTCGGATTTAATTAAGCCTAGGCCGTCTAGGCCGCCTCGGCTCCACCCGCCTTAACAGGGAATGAGGCATTTTACCCGCGGTAAAAAGTAGCCTATGTTACAGGGTGAACGTAGCTTTGTATAGGTGAAAGAATTTTTGAAATCGGTTCAGTAGTTTTTGAGTTTATTCATTAGGTACAAACATACATACACACAAAAATACAAATATTTCCTAACGAATAATATTAGTACGATATCGACGTTGGAATGGTAAAGTGACTAACGCGTTTCTAGTGAATTTTACACTAGAGCAATTTAAAGTTTTTATTTTTAGTTAAAAAATAATTACTCATTATCTTTGATATTTAGAGGAAAGTATCCTATGAGACAGATAAATATAATTCTGTGATCCGTAATATGTACTTAAGAAAAAATACGTAATCTTGTAAATCACAGAGATAAAAGCACGTTAGTCAATGGACATATTTTTGACAGCCTGTGAAAAAGTCTAACGAACTTATTTGTATAATTTTTAATCTGGTAAAACCGGCAGTTGACAAACTATTATAATATCATATTTTTGTAAATTGATTTAAGTACTTAGAACTTGTGTTTGCATAGCACCTATAAAAGGATAACGTATAATCTTTATGTAATGTTTAACGTTGTAAAGTAAATAATCTCACGAAATTTCTAGTTTCTCAGTAAAGTAAAAAGGTAAATGTTAACCAGATAAGTATTTTACATCGGCCTATGTAACTTATAGCACAATTTATTTGTTATAATTTATCCAATACACATTTTTAACACAAAGTTAAGAAGAAAATTGAAGGCAGTTAGTTAGGTATCGGTAATTCTTTTATTTAGTAATAAAAATCTTCAATCAAACTCATAGGTAAAGGTAAAGTAAAAAACGTTTTGCAATACTGTCATAAAATGAGGCATTGTAAAAAGATTTAAGTGTATTTCTTCCTGCTGAGTTTTTCTGGTAAAACGGCTAACGTGCAATTATATATTTTATGTGAATAGGGTAAAAAGACTTTGAGGGTGATATATGAATACTTTGGAACACAAAAACTTCTAACGATACATATATTAAAATCCTTTAGGCAAAGGCTAACTTAACTTTTACCACAAATTTAACTCTTATCTTAGCACGTTAGCTACATGATGACGAAAAACTTGCGTCTTTTTCAACGTCTAAAGAACTTTAAATTCGTCAGACTGCGATGAAAGCCAGTTCGTTAGACGCAGAAAAATTAGCTGATTCCAATTATATATATAACTCATTCTACCAAAAATGGTCTGTTAGTCACTTTACCATTCCAACGTCGATATGATATAAAGTATGATAGGTAACCGTGCGAGGGAAATGTGTCGTGCGAGGATGTCTAGCAGTGCTGTGAAAATGTGTGGGTACAATACCAAAGCTGTGCGAGGAAAATGTGTCGTACGAGGATTTGTACCGGAGGAGCTGTAAAAATGCCATTAATGTGCGGTGCGAGCCATAAGAGGTCGTGAAAAAAATTGTATCTTAACATAATAAACTTACTTGAAATGGAAACTGCTTTGCATTGGGTTTTCTTTCTGTACTTTATGATAAAATTATCTAGGACTGTACTAGGGCCTAGACACGACAAAAATACTTTAGTTCAATTCTAGCAGAAATTACATAAATGACATTGTTATTAAAAATGTGTTATTGTGTTTCTAATGTTTCCGCCGATCCTTGTACTTTGAACCCGCCCGGTGAGTGCGATCTCGGTGCACGTGCACTCGGCCGATTGCTCAACGGTTCACAGCAGTCGGCTTTATACCGCGTAGAGCCTGTTCGACTTTAATATACAGACCACTGGTACAGCAAGCCTTACATTAGATACTGGTACCTAGTAATAATTATTAAATACTAGCTGTCCGCCCGCGGCTATACGCCCGCGTAGTTTTTTTTTTTTAACTTTTAAACCTTCCCTGGACTTTCATGAATATTTCAAGACCAAAATTAGCCAAATCGGTTCAGCCGTTCTCGAGTTTTATTTTAAGCAGACTAACGAACAGCAATCCATTTTTATATTTAAGAAGATTTGTATTACCAGAGTTACTTTTTTTCTCTTCTTGAAATATTAAACGCACTTCTGCGTGTTTCTGCTGCCTGTTCATTGGTGAATATGGTTGTCTGATAGAGATCGTTTCAAGCGA
The DNA here is from genome assembly GCA_948473455.1 of Teleiodes luculella. NCBI lineage: Eukaryota > Metazoa > Arthropoda > Insecta > Lepidoptera > Gelechiidae > Teleiodes > Teleiodes luculella. The sequence continues at coordinate 15,480,925 of OX419587.1, forward strand.
TAAGACCGCCTTTGCGTTTTACGTTCTCCAGTGTTGTCTTTGTTTCTGTTATTTTTGTGTGCAATACATACAATACAATACAATACAAATATTCTTACATAGTGTTTTTACTTACTTAAGTACTTTCACACTCCTCATTTGAATAAAATTTAAGTCGGCTATCTTTTTCGTTCATATCATGGGAACTAACGGTTACATTATGTTTGTATTATTCTTCCCAAAAGGTGATGGACATTATCCATAATGCCCGGTAAATTTGATTAATTGATTAATTATTATCATTATGAAAAATGCCCAATTTATCACTTGGTCTATCACTACATAGTATAAAACAAAGTCGCTTTCTCTGTTCCTATGTCCCTATGTATGCTTAAATCTTTAAAACTACGCAACGGATTTTGATGCGGTTTTTTTAAATAGATAGAGTGTTTCAAGAGGAAGGTTTATATGCATAATACATGCATTATATACTTAAGGATAACCCACAATAACCATTTACCCGTGCGGAGCCGGGGCGGGTCGCTAGTAACATAATATAGGTATACATACATACACCCTCCGCACTTATTTTTCAGCCCCCCCCCCCGTCCGCTTGCTCACATTGCCGATATTTATGCCTATTTGTTATCGTTGAATTAAAGTTTCAGTCTTATCTATCATCATCAATCGTATCAATTTTCAGGCTCGTTAATTTTCTCGTAAAGTTTAGTTAGGTCAATGTTCTTTGTTTACTGAAAATTTTCTGCGAAAACAACACAAGTGCGTTCTGCGAAGGACCTTTCATTATTCAGTGACTCATACACTCTTTATTGTAGTAACAAGTTAATATTGACAATCAGCCTGTCTGCACTTTGCACTGAAACCGAGTACATTTTCAGTGCATGCGTACTCGCATAGGGCTTCCAAAGCTTGAATGTCACGTCACAGAAAAAAAAAAATCTCAAGCTGTTTGGTATTGAACTACACGTAGAAACTTAGAGACGTAGCTATTCTGATTATAGGTTATTTGTGGTTTGGTTTCATTTTTGACGGCCTCGTAGCCTATTTTATAGTAGGCCTGCCTACGAAGCACAGGGTCGCGGGTTCGAATCCCGCCCAGGGCAAACATTCGTAGCCGTGAGTGAGATGTAAAAAAATAATACGAGTAGGTCGGTATATTTCGTAGCTATGTGCTCACAAATCAATCATCAATCATTTTAAAGATGCGACACGAAATTGAATGGAGTTTCTTCTGGTAATTTTTCTCTACAGACAAACGCCAGTTTTGAATGATCGATTAATGGACGGGCAGCTCTGACACTCATTAGCTTTGACGTCGAAAAATTATTTACTTTTTGCTCTCATGCAAAAAAATAGGTATATCTTGTACAAAAATCTTATCAAATCATATGTAGAGAGGAAAGACTTGTTTGTTTGCATTGAATAGGCTCTGAAACTAATGAACAGATTTTAATGAAGATAGATTAGACCATAGGGAGCAACATAAATAGGCTACTTTTTACCGCGGGAAATCTTCTCATTCCTACGGGAAAAACTGTTAAAGCGGGAGCTGTGTGGCGAAAATCTAGTTTCGAAAAAACTTATTGACTTTGATTTTATTTCTGACATCTGCGTGCCCCCTGAAAAACTGAAATTGACAGCCCTGAAACACCCTACACCGGATGATTAGTCAACTGGGTATTGGCGGTTATTGTGCTCCTAGACGATTACAAAACTTGTTTAGTTGTTACAAGTACTTTAAATACTTCGTGGCCATTGTTTTTTCATGTCTCCAACAATACTAATTATCTATGAGAATCAAGAGCTAAGCAGATAGAGGAAGAGGACACATAATATTTTCAGAAGTTAGTAAAATCCCATAATTTATACTTTTCTATTTTAGCAAATCGTTAATATCACAATGTGGTATTTGAATTTAAATCTTGTCGGTAAACATAAACTGAAAATTTGAATTCTCACGATGAAGTAAGTTGTAGCTTTTATCCTTTTCCTTTGTAGTGTATCATCCCGTGAATTTTAATCCCAGTCCTACTGATAGACGTAGTAACATTCGCATTTTAAATATTAGTATTTATTTAGCTATAATGAGATGGATTCTCGCGGTACCCGAATACTCGTAAACTAATCCAAATAGACCGATTTTCCACTAAATAAATATAGCTAAATAGGTTTTGATTACTTTACTACTTTAAAGAAATATGTTCCAGAACGCAATTCGAATTCTTTGCCCAAGTATTTCTAACACTAAACTAAAAGTATAATTAGGTTGGTACGACCTTGCCGCCACATTTTTGTTTGTTAACGCAAGTTAACTTGAAAGTCACGCTTAAAGTGGAACTAAAAAGGAGTTAACTAAGCTCCTTCGCACACGGAGTAACTGGTTTCAAACTCAAATCCCATACGAGTTACACAAGCATCACGTACCACCCATAAAACGTTCGCCTCATCACGGAGCTTCCGGGTTTTCCCAGTGGGACACTGTAATAAGGTAATAGGAAGGTATTGGTAACTAATCGCGTCTCTTGGAGAATGTATGGGGAGTTCATTTGCCTTGCCCATTTTATGAAAAAGAAGCGGATTATAAACACTGTCTTATTTATGTATAACAATACCATAATAATAATAACAATGTATGATATACTTTCACGGTTGCAATATTGCAAATACCAAAGTAAATATCTTGTTTTAAATAATAAATAATAGTTACCTAATTATAATAGTAGGAGTTTCTAACAGCGCAAAAAGATGCGAGTATTTAATATTTTCAGTCCGAAAGAATTACTAACACTGTGTGTAACACACTCTTTTCTTATTTCCGGTAGAGCCATATTAACTTAGAAATGGGTTCAAATGGGCTTCTTTCTAATAAAGTAATACTTATACCGTTTATTTCAGAATATTAAATTGTATAATTTAACAAAACATTTAATAAATAGTAATAAACATGGTCAGCAAATTTATATATAAAAATAACGATTTTAATATTAACAATAAAATTATATAAATAATAAAAAAAACAATTTAAACAACATTGCACAATTAATTATTCCTAAACAATTTAAGCCATAAAGCATTAAACCATATAAACCATTTATTTTATTATGCGGGCAGGTTTCACGATGATTTTACCGACATTTTCCCATCAGTCAATGATGTTTGTTGGTGCAACAGTGCACGTTCTAAAGTTTATAAATGCATCGTGCCGGTGCATCGAGTGCAAGTGCACTGAAGGAAATGCACGCACTCTTGACGGATAGGGTCGGAACAATTACAATTAAAAGCTTGGAGTTTTTTTTAATTGACCTATGCTTGTGTCGAAAATGTACGACCAATCAAGCTTCACCGGACTTAAATGCATGGAGATTATTAACCTGTAAACCTATTGAATCGATTAGACATATTGAAACGAGAATAAAGCCCCGAGTAAGTAAAGAAAGGGCTCATTCTAAAGAAGAAAAAAATATAAAAAACTTCGAGATAGTAAGACTTTGTTAAAATTTATTTTAAACAACTTCTTTTTTTATCATATTAACGGCTAGTAGACATTGCCACCTTAATAATAAGGCCGTCTCGCCAGTTATGTTAAAACTGATATCGCATCGCCTCTTAGATTGTTTGATCTCTACTAGCTTTTCGCGCCAGGCGCCCGCGATAACAGATTTTCCCGCGAGACTGAGGTATTTTTCCGCGATAAAAAGTAGCCTATATGTTATTTCGATTTATAAGCTATATTATTGTAAAGTTTCATTACAATCCATTCAGTAGTTTTTGCGTGAGAGAGTAACAAACATACATCCATACTTACAAACTTTCGCGTTAATAATATTAGTGGGATTTCATTGCTTAGACTCGTACATCCGTTTGAGACAAGAGCTGGTCTTGGCTTGAGCAAAGTTTTTAACTTCAAAAATGACGTCATTAAGTGTTCTAAAGGAGCCTAATTTTTTTTTACTTTCGGCAATATGTAAAATAAATTGTATACAATTCTAAATTTGTTTTGCCTTAAACACTAATTTGATGAAGTAATTTTCTTATTTTATTATGTTGCCAAAACCTTTAAGGACATCCTGCTATTTCTACAACGGCGACAGCTACGGCGGCGTCTCCATACTCAATTACGTGTAAAAATAGATTTTGTTTCTAACAGTAATAGCGCTTATAAAAACAATAATGTAGGTACAACCCTAAGCAGTCTTAGCGGCATGGACGATTATTTTAAGATTACGATCTTTTCACCAAGAACAGAGTAATTTAAAACACCACAATCTAGACAGGTTATTACCACAAGTACCTATTACGTACATGCAAAAACGTCACACATGCACTAGCCTAGGAAACTAATAACTTGGAGTATAAGCATAAGTTGTATTTATTTTCTATTCTGCTCTTATGTGAAAATAATTTGAGTTGACCATTATAATGCCCTCTCGCAAAAAACCCCTTTCAAAAAAAAACTCTTTTTCAAAATTCCTCTGCACAAACCATGTATATTTTCTAACCATTCCACAGATTACCCCATTACCTCCCTTTTGGGCGAAGGCTGAAAACATAGATTACTTCTTGGGTGAATTGCACTGAGCCCGGCCGGGCCCTTATATTAATACTGCACCACACATAAAGGGATTCCTCTTAATAATTTTAGTTTAGATACTTTGATTGTATTTGTTCTCCCTGTTCATAATGTTGTTGTTACTATGTTGTGTTATTTTTTGTTTGTATTCGTGTGTGTGCTAGTTTATGCGACAAACTCTACAATAAATAAATCAGTTGACGTGACACCTATTTCCAAAGATGACAACATATTTTTATTACTTCTAACAATTTAGCCAGGGTTGGAAAAAAAACAGTTTTTTTTCACATTTTATAAAACAAACAGTTCAAAATGTTTTAAACATGTGTTTTTTTTGTTTTTTTTTTCCTAAGTTAGTTATCAGCCATTTTTAATTGATTAAGCCTGATATAATTCACTTTTATACTATTTTAAAAACTGCATGACAAAAAAATATCTTAATTCAATACATCCTGTATGTTCCGACGTTCATTTTAAGTACATAGAGAAATCATCTATAAGGTGCCCTGTAATTAGTGTCATATATATATACTTTTCTTAAAATAAGGGGAATACCCAAAAAATATAATTAAATTATCATGAATTATGGGGAAGGATTTTGAGTATTAAAAATTGTACATGTTTATATGTCAAGTTAAAAAGACACTTTAATTATTTTGTAAAAATTGTTTAAAGTTGAATAAATAAAAGAAATAAGGACAAAAATAACTAGTATTCATTTATTTGCAATTATAATTTTTGTTTTAAACCCTGTTTTTTTATAACATTTTAATTTTCAAATACCTAATAAAAAACGATGTTTTATTTTAAACTGTTTTAAACACTGTTTTAAACAACTTGTTTTAAATATAATATGTCAACCCTGAATTTAGCATATTGATGAGCAATACCAAGCAGTGTGTTATTAATTCTTAAATTATTAATAAATCAAAATAACATTAATTGGCCGAATAAGAAATAAAATCAAACTAAGTCGATATACCAAGATACTTCTCCATGTCGATATACCAAGATACTTCTCTATGATTTTAATCAAGTTGATAAAGCGTGTACACAATAAGAAACGAAGCAATCAGTTTTTTTTAAAGGCTGTGTATAATAAGAATTATGAATCTTAGATGAACTCTTTGACTTGCAACTTTGAACTCTTTTTTTTGAACTCTTGTATTATATTTTTTATTTTGGTTTATAAATTATTACAAAAAATGAACAAAGCGTAGCAGTTGGTAGGTAAGTATGGGTTAGTATTAAGTAACTAATGTTATTTGATACTCGTAAAAATTTTGCTATACCTACCTACCTACTAATGATTATGTACGAGTGTTATTACGGAGGTTAGCCTCGGTCAAAATTATTATGTTCATTTGACAGGAAAATAAGCAATTTGCTTTGTTTGTGTATGAAATATATTTATGTAGGTGTTTTTTTTTCTCGAAACAAAAAAGTAACACCTGGAAAAGTTAAGAACAATGAAAATAAATTAATCTTGATAATTTTTTTAATTTTGTACGTTGGAAATCATGAATTTAATAATTAAAAATACCTATTACTTACACTATTATCTTAAAATATTTCAACTGAATAATTATTCAGGTTCTTGACATTTTCTAATAATCACCGTAAAACGGGGTTAGGGATCCGATGTAAAGGGACAAAATTGTAACACATACCCACCTAATTTCAGCTTTCGTCTCGTTATTTCTTTAAATGAAAATATTGCATCTGTCTACTCTGTTCTTTATGATGTAACCGCACAATTCTGGAGAAATAAAAAGCCTGCTCTGGGGGCGCCACGTGTACATTTTTACGGTTATGGATTCGCAATATCGCGAAGTTTCTTATTTCTTTGGTCAGGCTTTATCTATTGTAGGATAAATAGTAACAAAATAAATCGCTTTAAACCAACGTAAACCTTATAAACCAGTATAACAATATGGAAGAATTAAGCAAATAAACTTCAATACAAGTTCAATACGAGTAACCCCAATCCTGTTACAATGTAAAGGGTTCAATTAGAAACCAATTGTGATCATTTAGCTTGGTTAGTTCTGGTTAGTACTGATTGGTAAAACCGATTCGACGACGACGACGACGACGACAAGACCAATCGCATACTGAAATCCAATACTAAACTAGTATTGTATTATCTGTGACAATACGAATAATTATCATTTTATTGTCCACACAACACGGTCCATTGTGCTTCAGTCCCCCTAGCGGCGTGACCACTGCACTGTGACAAACGATATATCCCTTAATTATTGAGAAAAATCTACATTTAAATTAAATTTTCTTCAATGTAGACCTTTGTAAGTCACTACATAGTACAAAACAAAGTCGCTTTCTCTGTTCCTATGTCCCTATGTATGCTTAAATCTTTAAAACTACGCAACGGATTTTGATGCGGTTTTTTTAAATAGATAGAGTAATTTAAGAGGGAGGTTTATATGTATAATACATGCATAATACACTTAAGGAAAACCCACAATAACCATTTTCCCGTGCGGAGCCGGGGCGGGTCGCTAGTTTCGAATAAATCTTTCTTAATCATACGTTTAGAGGGCGTCTGTGGACAAGTGGCTAGTTCCATTGACTTCCATTCTTCGATGTTCGTATCGCAGGTTCAAGCCTCGGTACGTACCGACGTGTGTTCGATTTCCGGCACTTACGGTGAAGGAAAACATCGTGAGGAAACCTGCACACACTTTTTTTTTTTTTTTTTTTTAATTTACCTATGCTTGTGTCGAAAAGGTACGACAAATCAAGCTTCACCGGACTGGCGTGGGAGTGGAAGACTACCCCAAAAAAAGTCATATACCAACGCGTCTAGGGGCGGCTCGAGGGAGCCTCGGACCTAGGCCTAGCGCGTTGATATTGAAAAATATCGTGAAGGACCTGCACACACCTACGAAGAAATTCAAAGTGGTCGACTTAGGCCTTTACCCTGATTGCAGGGTAGGCTCGAGCCCCTTGGTGGGGATATAAAATATGACCGGTTAACAACAATCAATACCTAATTTCTTTCATAGTATATATTGTTCTCTCCATCTGAAGTCTAACATCTTATTTTAACTAGCTTAGACTGTCCCACTGCTGGGCAAATCTCCCTCTTTTTCTTCCACTGATGCGTAACTTGAGATATTAAGAAGATATTTTAGCTACGATATATTATTTCTCATAACTTCTTGTTCGATTTTATTACAAAGTATTCTCAACTCAATATTCACATAGTAAAGTGTTTATGTACGCAGATAGATAATGTTATGAAAATTATATTGTATGAATAATACAATTATTTGTAAACATGTTTTCGCGGTTTCTAAATATCAGTGGGAAATAAAACATAGTGGGAACTTAAATTAAAACATTATGCGTAATACAATTACTTGTTTCTGTCAGCTGTTTTCCTGTTACTTGTATTCTGAATAAAATAAAATAAACCTTCTAAACTCAAATAAAGCGATGACGTGATGATTAGATGCCTTGGAAAAAATATCGCGAGAACTTAAAGTATCAATATTATTTTTTCAAAACATTTGCATTCTGGCACAAATTACGTATAGCGGCGCGCGGCGTCTATCTGTTAATCTCACTTTTAAAAAAACACGTTTTGGGTGGATAATTTAAATAGCGACTCTACTTTTCCCTTCAGGTAACAGTGCCCGTACCCGCCGGCGGGGGCGCGGCCAAAACCAAAATCAAAATTGATGATCAGAGACGGAGCCCCGCATCAGGCATCATCGTCTCCTTCACGATGTTTTTCAGTATTAATGGTGTTAACGAGCCGCCCCTAGTCGCGTTGGTACATGACTGCTTTGGGGTAGAGTCTTCCGCTCCCCGCAAGTCCGGTGAAGCTTGATAGTAGGTGTATATTGGGCATTCTAAAACACATTTCATCATCCACCGTTTCACTTCACTCCGTTCACAGCGCGACGCTACGCGTCGCCCCGTTCACTGCGTTCTTGAAACGATGGATGACAAATGCGTTTTAGAATACCCAATATAAAAGATAAAATAGTGCTTCGTTCAACCTACACACGCGTTGCATGCATTTGTTTTAAAAAACTTACCAATGACAGTCTGATTCCATCCCGCATTAGCAGTGATCAGAGGGTCTCTATAAAAATACACACTCGTACCACATCACGTAACTTTTGGTATATTATGTAGTGTTACATAGAAATTAACTCATTTTGTTAAAATCTACTTTACTGAATTGACGTTCAGTCCATTATGAAATTTGTAAAACAAAATGATACGTTAGAGCTCGATGCTATATGTTCAATAGAAAAAAAAAATGTTTCACGTCATGGAAAATTATTACCGAACACTATTCGATGTGTCATTTGTGGTCCTTCTAACTGTGGGAAAACTAATTTGATGATAGGACTTTTGTTACACGAAAATGGGTTGAGATATAACAATCTATACGTATATTCTAAGTCCTTGTATCAACCTAAATATATATTCCTGGAAAAAGTGATCAATATAGTATCAGGAGTTTCATACTACAAATATCTTGAAAATGATGAAGTCATATCATTTGGTGAAGCTAAACCAAACTCTATAATAATATTTGACGATGTTGCATGTGAAAATCAAAGTAATATACGTGATTTTTTTGCAATGGGAAGACACAAAAATATAGATTGTTTTTATTTAAATCAAACTTATTCTAAGATCCCCAAACAACTGATAAGGGATAATTCAAACTTAATAATTTTATTTAAACAGGATGATATTAATCTGAAACATGTTTATGATGAGCATGTATGTTCCGATATGTCTTGGTCCCGGTTTCGTAACATGTGTTCTAAAGTGTGGAAAGATCCATTCAGTTACGTTGTAATTAATAAAGACTGTGAAAAAAATAACGGATGCTATAGGAAGAAACTTGATACTTTTATTATATTTAGCAAATAACCAATTATATGACGTGAAGCGTAATAATATTTATCAGTTGTATATAAGCAACGGAGTAGGATAGAAGACAAAGAAAAAATGGATAAGGAAGTAAAAAAACAGATAATAAAATCAGCTAATAGTATTAAAAAGAAAGTTAAACTAATGAAAGCCGTGAAAAATAAGAATAATGAGGTCTTAGAATCTATTTTTAGACCCATAACAGAACCTTTAAACAGGATGAATGAACACAGTACCAGAAAAGCTAAACCCAAATTAACCGACACAACTGAGACACAGACTGAATTTTCTAATGATGAAGATGATGAAATGTCCAGTGAAGATTACGAAGATGAGGATGATTCAGAGGATGAAACTACTATGGTTAGCTCACCCAAAATGTCTGATGCCACGGATCAAAACGACTCAAGCAAAATTTCTTTTAAGTCCCTAGATTCTGAATCCAGCCCGACAAGAACGTCCTTATCATGGTCTTTATCTTCAGATAATATAACAAAAGTAACTTTTGGACTTCGTTCAGAGCGTGGTAAACTTATGATGGGTAGTGTAAGAGTTTATGACGGAGATGATCATATTGATATTGGTGGGCATAATTACAAGAAAACACCTGGACTAATGGAATTATTAACTCGAAATGTACCAAATTTAAACTTAATAACTGAAAGTGATAAACAACATTACAAGCAAATATTAATAGATACAAATGCTCATCGAAGAGATTTCGATCCAAAAAAAGCTATCAAAAGTAATAAAGGCATTAAATACAATTTCATTGTTAAGCCTCTTTTTAAATTCGCAAAATGTACTGGCACTAGTACTGAAAGTTTAGCACAAGGAACAGGATTACCGAAATTAAAGAAAGTTTTAGTAAATACAGACTACATTTATTGGGATGATCCAAATGAGTTAGTGGAAAGATTAAAATTATTGATAGCTTCAAGAGATGCAGGCAACACCGGACTCGATAATGAAATAATATCTATTATCGAAGAGTTGCGGGAAGCGAAAATTATTAAGTAAATAAATAAAATAGCAAATAGGATATATTTTAGTCGATATTCGAATTTTGTAAAGGAAACACCTCTATAAAAATGAACATCGATAAATTCGGTCACCATGTGCATAAACGTTTACGTTTAACAGATTATCTCGACATATATAACGATGCAATATTAAAGTCAGACATAGGAAATTACGACTTGAAACAAAATAGACTAATTGGTTTACCGACACCAGTATATGACGACGAAGCGGTTAACAAACAATATTTAAATCAAGCGTTAAAAATATTTTGTCTCAAAAAGGAATTAGATATAATTGTAAAAAATATAGTTGACTCATCTTTACAATTATTCAAAGAAAAACTTGATAAAGTAACTGCTGCAAATTACTACAACAAGCTCGAAATTGATAGTTTGCTCAAGAGTCGTATAAAAACAAAATGAGTAAGCTTTGTGTAGTTAACGAGCTTCATAAGCCTGCGAGAAAAAATTTTCAACGACGTTCTACGATTATTAAAGGAATTGACGATCTCTGGCAAGCTGACCTTATTGATATGCAGAAATATTCTGCAGAGAATAATAATTTTAAGTATATACTTGTTGTAATAGATACCTTCTCTAAATTCGCATGGACAGTTCCGGTGAAAGCAAAGACGAAAGAAGAAATAAGTAAAGGCATGAAACAAATTTTAAAGAAATCTGGTCGCTGTCCCAAAAACCTACAGACGGATTTAGGAAAAGAATTTTACAATACTCTGTTTATTAATTTAATGAAACAGTTAAAAATTAAACATTATTCAACATATTCCACAAAAAAAGCAGCTATTGTAGAAAGATTAATAAGAACGTTAAAGACGAATCTTTACAAACATTTTAGCTTGCATGGTAAATATCAGTGGGTGGGAAAGCATCTAAAATCTATTCTGTGGACCTATAACAACAGTGTTCACCGCACTACCAAATATAAACCAATTGATGTGAATATTAATAATGAAAATATCGTAAAACAAAATATTTATAAAACAATAGTCAAAAATAGTAAAACACCAAGTAATAGTAATAAATACAAAGTTGGTGATAAAGTACGCATCAGCAAATATAAATCTGAATTTGCTAAGGGTTATACACCTAATTGGTCAACAGAAATATTTAAAATTGTTAAAGTTAATGAAACCAAACCTGTCACATACTTAATTGAAGATATGCATAAAGAAAAAATTCTTGGGTCATTCTATGAATATGAGTTACAGAAAACTAAATATCCTGATATTTATCTCGTTGAAAAAGTTATTGATAGAAAAAATAACAAGATTTTCGTAAAATGGTTAGGACTTTCTGAAAAAGAAAATAGTTGGATAGATATAAAAAGTCTTGTTTAATAAAGTATAAACTTGGAAGTTTTCATTTAAACAATCATTAAACTGCTATCAATGAAAGGAGCCGGTCTTCTTGATAAAATTATAAATAATTTACCAATCGAGTTACATTTACCTGGTTATCAGTATTGTGGACCTGGTACCAAATTACGGAAACGTTTGTTAAGAGGCGACAGGGGTATTAATAAATTAGACACCGCTTGTATGCACCACGATATTGCATATACTAATAAAGATATAAACATACGTCATAAAGCCGACTTAGATTTGATTGAAATGGCAAAACAAAGACTGCGATCAAAAGATGCAAGCAAGAGAGAAAAAATAGATTCCTGGTTGGTGAAAAACATAATGAAAGCAAAATTAAAAGCAGGAGCAGGTGTTCGTACTTTTAAGAGCATTGTCAGTAAAATTCGCTCAAATCTAAAAAATCTTAAGTGTACAGACAAAAGTAAAGCAATAAAAATTGCATATGCTGCAGCAAAAAAAATTTTCAAAGAAAATAGAAATGTAAAAGTACCGCGTATTATTACTATTCCAAAAACTGGAGGCATATTACCACTAATACCTATATTCGCCGGGTTGTCAGCTTTAGGTTCACTAGCTGGTGGGGCTGCAGGAATTGCAAAAGCAGTGAACGATTATAAATCTGCTCAAAAAAATCTAAGTGAATCTGAGCGACACAATAGAATGATGGAATCAATTGCCATAGGTAAAGGATTGTACATAAAACCGTACAAAAAAGGCACAGGACTATTTGTTAATAACTTTTCAAAAAACTAAGAAAACGGCTACCTAAGCGTGCTCTCACCAATATTGATATACTAAATCACACTTGTGATATTCCCTTTTTCAGAGGTGTATATATGAGAGACACTTTACCTAAAACAACAAAAAAGAAAGAATGTGGTGTATTAAATTTGGATAATTCTAATAATGAAGGCACACATTGGGTAGCTTATGCAAAAATCAAAGACTATTGTGAATATTTTGACAGTTTTGGTAATTTAAGACCTCCATTGGAATTCATAAAATACATGAAGGGTGTAGAGATTAGGTATAATTATGTTAAATTTCAAAGTTTTGATACTGTCAATTGTGGACATTTATGTATAAACTTTCTAAGAAAATTTTGGAGAAATCATAAATAAAAAGCTTACGTTAACATTAACAACCACCATTTCAAACATGGCTTTCACTCTCTCTATAACAGGACAAGAATCTGTGTTGTCAACACATTATTCACCTCCTCTACAGCTTAATACTGGATATGAGTGTGCGTTGTTATATTTCTCTACTTTTAATTCGATACCAAACATAGATGATAAAAATAATAAGTTCTATTATGATGACCATGAAGTTCTTGTGATACCAGAGGGTTCGTATGAACTACAGGATATCAGCGATTTTTTAAAAACGAATGTAAAGAACTGTTCATTCAAGTTATCGTCAAATAATAACACATTAAAAGTTAAGCTGCAATGTTCGAAAGACATTCATTTTGAAAGAGAAAACTCATGCGGTAGTTTATTTGGTTTTGGTAAGGAGACATTAAAAGCTAATATAATATATGAATCCCGCTACCCTGTAAGCATTTTATCTACAACCATTGTACGAATAGAATGTGATATTGTGAGTGGTTCGTTTGTAAATGGTATACCAAGACACATCATATATGAATTTGTACCCAATGTACCGCCAGGGTACCGAATAGTGGAAATACCGAAAAATTTGATCTACTTTCCTGTAAATCAAGAATCAATAAGTGAAATAAATATTAGATTATTAGACTCTAATAATAACCTTGTCAATCTACGTGAAGAAGAAATACAGCTATATCTTCACCTGCGAAAGAATGATCGACTTCAATAAAACTGGAAACAAATCTCAAAAAAGTGTCAGTTTAAAAGTTGCTACTGTAAAACAAGCACACATTAAAAATAAAAAAAAAATAACTAAAGCAAACAAAGAATTCCTTAAATTAATAGGTCTATTAAAATGAGTATTTTAAATGTATTGGAGCCACCAGTGTCTGATACCAGCATAGAAAGCTTCGAATTACATTCATACAAGCCGTATGTGACAAGTTTCAACAAGAATGATGAAATACGAATACCTATTAACCAACAAGATTTATACATCCTACCTTCTGCTAGTACTCTATACTTAGAAGGAAGGGTTAAAATTTACAACAGTGAAACTAAAACATATGTAGAAACAACCAATTTTGTTAACAATCCTATTTTATTCCTATTTCAAGAAATTCGTTACGAATTAAATGGAATTGAAATAGATAAGATAAAAAACGCTGGTATTACAACTACAATGAAATCATATTTGTCAATGACAGAAAGCGAGTCAAAACCTGCAAAAGTTTGGGGTTGGTCTTTAAATGGTAGCTCTATAAAGAACAGCGGCATATTTTCTGTATCTATACCACTGGATAAAATTCTAGGTTTTGCTGAAGATTATAGAAAAATAATTATGAACTGTAAGCATGAATTAGTTTTGTTAAGAAGTAATACAAATTTGAATGCTTTGATACTAGGTGAAAAAGATATAATAGAAGATATAATTATAAACAAAATTGTTTGGCGAGTACCTCACATAAAAGTTTCAGATCGTGAGAAGGTAGGTCTCCTGAAAAATTTGGAAAGAGATCGAGCTATAACTCTAGCCTTCAGAAATTGGGATTTATATGAATATCCTTTACTTCCAAAAACAAGAAAACATACTTGGTCTATTAAGACGTCTTCTCAGATAGAAAAGCCTCGGTTTATTATTGTAGGTTTGCAAACTGATCGAAAACAAAATGCCAAGAGCTCTATGTCTGAATTTGATCATTGTAATTTGACCGAAGTAAAAGTATTTTTAAATTCTGTGTACTTTCCTTATGAAAATTTAAACGTAAGTTTCTCAGACCAAAAAATTTCTTTATTATATGAACAATACTGTAGATTTCAACAGTCTTATTACGGACGCCGAGCCGAACCATTGTTAAGTTTAAAGGAATTTAAAGATATAGCGCCTATGTTTGTTATTGATTGCTGTCGTCAACAAGAATCTCTAAAGGGTTCGGTCGACGTGAGGTTAGAAATTGAAGCAGATCAAGATATACCAGACAAAACATCAGCTTATTGTCTTATACTTAATGATTGTATTTTTGAGTACAGACCTTTAAGCAATATAATTAGGAAAATATCATAATGAAAGCGCAAACTATATTTGTTGATCTACAAGGATTCAAAAATTCCAAAAATGAATTTATTGTTAAAGAGTTCTCTATTGCTACTACCGACTGGACTCAAGTGTTTGTTGTGAAACCACCATATGCGTACTCCACATTAACAAAAGAAGAGAAGAAGCAAGTCAATTGGCTAGAAAGAAACAGAGGAATACTTTGGTGTGAAGGTTTCATTGACTTTAGAGAATTTAAACGACTAATTCCGCTTTACTTAGTAAATAGGAAGATTTTCGTAAAAGGATGTGAAAAAAAAAAGTGGATTAAAAAATTATGTGAAAATTGTGATATTGTAGATCTTGAAGAAAAAGGCTGTCCGAATTTAAAAACTTTACAAGAAAAATATAAAGATTGTGACTTGAACTGTATTATTCATAAAAACCAATGTGCTCTTAAAAATTGTATTTGCTTACAGAAATGGTATTTAGATAATCATATGTATCAATTTAAGTTTTTTAATAAATAATAAAAAAATTTTGATAATTTACGAATTTTATTTATAATATTACCTATTTAAAGAATTAAAACAAAAATAACTATGAAAGTTATTTATTTCTATATTCTAATATAATTTACAAAAATATATTAACTTAGAAACTAGTCTTTATAAACGTAGTGGTTTCATTGTGCTTGATCCGCTGCGTCTATTCGCTGTTGCTGTAGCCGTTGAATGTTTCGACTGCTGCATTGAGTTCATAGCTGCCTAAAACAAAATAATACAGTTAAGAAAACAAATTTATGAATTCGTTAAATAAAGCATTAGTGATTTTTACCAGCTAAAACATACCTCGTTATATCTATATTGCACGAATTTTCATTCCTGCTACTAAGCTCTGCCCCAATCTGCCACAGTAACGCTGTTGTTTTGTATAACAAATTATCATTGTCTTTATACACAATGTATTGTGCATTTGAGTTAGCACGCACATTTACAGCACTTTCAGTCTCCTCACACTTTAAAATTTCAATACGGATTATATATTTAGGGATTTCATTTGAACTCGCGGCGAGGTAGCTTGTTTGCATTTTAGTTGTCTGTGATTCTGACATTTTAGAAATCGAACCGAACACTATGAATACAAATAAACAAATGAAAAATGTCCGTCGACCATCCGTCGACTCAATTAATAGTACCTATGGATAAATAAGACACCGTCGTCGTCCACGTGTGTCAGCTAATTTCCCCCCGCACTACCGCGCGGCGGCGCGCGTGCATCGCTGCAACAGAACAAGTCTTAACTTGTTTTTTTTCTATTGCGAATTTGCAACATCAGCAAATTATGACGTCAGGTCTGTATGAATAGGTTGACACAATTCATCGTTTTCGTAACAACCTCCGTGGTCGAGTGGTAAAACGCTCGACTAATTACGGAGGTTCCGGGGTCGTAACCCGGCACGGTTACCTTGGAATCTGGAATGGTTCTATGTGCTTCGGAAGGCACGTAAATCCTGGTCCCGACTACATCTTCGGATGCAGTCGTTTTTTTATTTATTATTAATTTTAGTCGTTTTTTTTTTTATTTATTTCTAACAAAACGCTTTGAGCAGTGTGCCTCTTGAATTGGTTAATATATTTTGCCGCTGTTGAGGCACACGGCTCCGTGATGAGAAAAGTGTTAAAATACATAGGTTAGTAATGCAATGAAACAAAGAACTAAGATTAATCACAATTTTATTTATTTTATCCAAATAACTTATTCATCTAGACCACAATTTTAAAATCAAATATTCTGTACCTATGCTTACAATTTCGAATTCAAGTAAAGAACTAGGATGTACACAAGTATTTAATATCAGAATCATATTTTGTAAAGATAGTACATGATTTATTCTTATACTACGTTCAATAAAATTTACAAACTCGCAAGCTTTGACATAATCTTTTCGAAGTTCTTCTATTTTTAAATTAATACACGAACCAAAAACATTGATGGACTCTATAACTAAAGATATGAAATCAATAGAACAACGTTTGTGACAAAACATTAGTTTAAATATTAACAAATTATAATTTTGAAGTATATCATTTACATAGTAGAGACCAAAATCTTTAAACTCTTGATAAATACTATCCCACTCTTCCAACGAAAAAAATACACTTTCTATGGTGTTAAAAAAATTAATTTGGGGGATAAAATCATTTTCAACCCAAAGACCACTTTTTATTTGTACACCGTTTGGATGTGAGTAAGTACGCATTGAAACAATGCAATCAAATAAATAACTTTCACACATATTAAAGAATATTATTTTTGTGACCCCAAGATAACGTTGAAATCTTATCCTTTAAAAGCACACGTTTGTCGTCATTAGCTGAAAGTGCTACTTTATTTTGTTGTTGTGTAAATATTTCATGCTTGAGTGATTTAAATATTAAATTTTTTTTTCGAAGCACGTTATTCGTCAATAAAACATTGTAATAGTCTTTTAAATTCACTTTTTCGACTTCGCGTTTCTGCACACCTTTCGCTTTCTTTAATTCGTCTTCTTCGGTTCTGATGCAATAGAGCTTAGATCTGAGCCCAACAAATTCAGAAATTACTTTTCCACCAAGTTCATCTTTGAAAAGCCCGGGTATCTTTTTATTTAAAATGGGAATACCGTAAGAATTGTTTTCCGAGTAATTACTTGTATCGAAATGAGACATAAAATTGTATTTCAAATCTTTATAAAAGTCTTTAGTTTCAATTGAATACAGAAAGCTATCTGTATCTGTATAACAAAGCTTTATTTTTTCTCCATAAAATGGTTTCATAACACCGTAATGAAACTCGAACATATGACACTTCGATACTTCTAATACAGTAAAACCGATATAAATTGGTTTATCCAGAATAATTTTCTCAGGTTTCATTTGAACAGCTACAAAATTTTCTGTGAATGTAGTAGTACTATGAAAATTAGGTCTAGCTATAAGCTGTTCCGCGCAAACACACTTGTTAGTCTTATTTCTATTATCATTCCATTTATTTACCAATTTTACATCTACCTTTTTTTCATTATTTTCCAGAGTTTTACCGAATACAGCGTTATTCAACAATTTAAAAAAGTCTTGTTCGAAGACTGACTTAGACTTTTTTCTTAGTTCCGTATTCATGTCTATGTACTGTTTTAAAAACGTACTTTGTTTGAATTGAATTACCTTGTGAATATTTTTCAATATTAAACCATATTTCAGACATGTTCTTAGATGGGAAAGATGAATGACATAGTGATATTTATCGTATAAATTTGGAATTAATTTTGAATTTTTAGAACCGGGTGGTGCAAACTGTTGTGCGCAAAATGGAAAGTCATTGTGAAAGTCATGTAAATTTTCAGGATAGTCAAGATCTACTTCTAAAAAATAACCATAATTTCCATCAAGGGGGATATTATTAAAATCAATTTCAGCAATTTCTGACTGTTTAAGTAATTTAAAATCAGAATGAGGTAAATGCGTGCACATTGCAAAACCGTAAAGATTATTACAGTCTATATAAATTAAATGAGTCTCCTTTTCAGTTGGATCGTAGTCACTTAAGTATTTATTATTAGCTTTAGAATGCCTACAAGAACACAAACATATGCCTCCGCGGATGCCTTTTTGAATCATTCGTATTATTTCCAAGTCATTAATCAACTCGAGTTTTACACCTGTTTTCAATAACATTGCATCGAAACTAAGACTGGGGGCTGTTATGTAAAAAGCAGGATCAAGTTTATAATTAAATTTAGAAGTTTTACGAAATTTTTCAAATACGTCCGCAAGTAGTATAACATCTGTTTTCAAATACAAGTCTGTGTATTCTCCCAAACTCTTTAAATTAAAAGACTGCCACACTTTTTGAGCATGAACGTAATCTGATTCAGAAACTTCCCTTTCGGTCAACCTGTTGTAAAAACAATTCCGAGGTGGTAATTTATTTTCTGAGTAACTACTCCAACTAATCATGTATTCGTAAGGATACACACCTTTGCGTCTTAATAAGTCAAAATGAGCACAAGAAGGATAAAATCTATGTAAATGAGTAAAATCCTCATTACTTAAGTTAACAGCTAGTTTTTCTAGACTTGTGCCTAAGAATTTATAAGAATCCACGAAACGTATTGCTACATATTCTTCATCACCGATTTCCAAAAATTTTGTAAAGGAAATATAGTTTTCTTTATTTTTTGCTATGACTTTGATACTGCCTGGCATTTCACCTAAATTTTTAATAAACAGATGACTGTCGTAGCCTGATAAATTATGAAAAAATACGGGTACAAATTTTGGTAAACTAAACTTAATGTTGCAGTATGAATGAGCTGCGCCACGATAGCGTCCTGTAAGATGACAATGATCTCTGACTTTATCATCAAATAATAATAAGTTACAAAGAAAGCAAACTTTGGCTTTAGAGAAACTAATTTCATCGTTTTTCGTAAATATCATAGGAATCTGTGAATTTAAAATGATATGGATATTAGTAGCATCACGTTTAAGATTTTCTAAGAATTTTTCTACACAATCAGGTCCTCGATAAGATACATATTTATTTAAAGAACTATCATACGCACATACAATATAGTAAGCAAACGCAGAAGGGACGTGCTGTTGTAAACAAGTTGTATTAGTCCCAGAGCTAGAATTGTTTGTATTTGGTTTCAACAAAGATTCAAAATCGGCATAAATGACAAACGGCATATCCTGCATTCTTTCATAATGTGTAAATTGCATGATGGTCCCTTTATTTGGTAAAATAGTTTTTACACCACTGCAAACGTGTGATTTCAACTTATCGCCATTATCAAAAAATATCATACATTCCTCACAAAGAAAAATTTTTGAATGGTGCTTAGTTATTTGCTGACGAAGTAATCTAGCCAAATTCTTTATCAGACAATAATGAGTTCGCAAACCGTTTTCAATAAATAGTAAATTAACATGATTTTTTTTTCGACTTTCGCTTCTGTATAGTGGACCAACAACATTAGATTTATTGTTAAGACCGTAGACGTTAACACTAATTCTTGGATTATTTTTCTCAAAAACCTTTATATCTGAAAGTTCGACAGGGAAAGACATGTTTTCGGTATTAAGAACAGTATTAAAATGTGGATATGCAGAAATTCGCTGCGCGTTACTTTTAGCAGGAAATAAGGCTGCCATTATACACCATAGAAAGCAATAGTTGTCATTATTTTGAATATTTATACAAGAGCGTTTATTTTTGATAATTTTCGGTAAATCAATATAACTTGATGCTCTTAATGGATTATATTTGTTCATATTAATCTCAAGGTACAAGTTTTGAACAAACGCCCAACCACTGTCTTTTTCTTCAAAATCTTCGACTTTTTTACTAATCATATTAATGACTTTCATAAACATATCGTTAAAGTTATAACTTGTTTGCAAAATAATATTCTCTGTTGCAAAAGATTTTACAGCCACGGTGTCATTTTTTGTTAACATAAATTCTGTAAACAGTTCGAAATTAACTTTGAGACTATTATGAGTTTGTAAACGTGCAGAAAGTAAGGAGTGTACGCGCCGGCGCAGCTGTGCGACGAACTTGGCGGGCGGCAAAGCGCGCTGCGCAGGGCCCGCGAGCCCGCAGCCCGCCTCCCCCTCCACACAAGACACGCGGTACGAAGCTATACGGCTTCTAAATGCACTGCTTATCTTTTCTACACCTTCACACTCGTTTACTGAACTATTATCTTTATGCAGTTTACTTTTCAAATGAGCAGAAAAGGCTTTACTAGCAATTGATAAGTCACAAACAGAGCAAAATATTGTTTTCGTCATATTGAATTATTAAGATTGTTATTAAAGTAATAAGTTAAAAGTTATTAAAGTAATAAGGTAAATTATAAGTCAAGTAATTTCAATTTTAAGGTAAGGTTAGGCAAGTAAGTTATTTTAAAATCAGTAATGATCATAACAGTTTTAATATATTTATTTAAAAAGTATTATTATAGAATATAACTTTATAAAAGCTTAGACACTAAACGCAATTTACGGTTCTAATATTAAAAATAAAAAGAAAAATGTAACAGGCATACTAATTTCGTAATAATGATTAATAATACGTATGCCTGTTTACGAGAACAAAAAAAAAAGAAATAGAATTACTTTTTCTTTTCAGCAAAGAAAGTCCCCTCATTAACAAATTTTTCTTTTGCCTGAGAAAGAAATTTTTTTAAAGTTTTAAACTCAGGCGCATCGCTGTCGCCTTGGTAACGAAGCCAAACAGCGGCTTTTTCACATCGTTCGATGCCTGAAATATTTTTGATTTCGCTAGAATTGTAAATTCTTAGCTCTGCGGTAATGTCTCCGTCGAGCTGTATGAGCCGCTTGACCGTGCCCCCGGGCACGCGCCTGGTGAACACCGAGGTGGTGGTGTCGACCCTGCTCCCCCTGCGCCCCTCCTCTTCCTCGTCGTCCGAGTCGAACACTAGTTTGGCGGCTGGGTCGCTCGCCCTCGCAGCTGACACCTTCACCGCGCGCTTCGGACACTTGACCTTTTTCTTTAAGCTGAAAAATAAACAATAAAAAATTACTACTTGACCTGTACTGGTACATACATCTTAAAACCATATCAAAGATGAGTGATTAGTCAAATTCACACTCAACCTTTGAATTTCATTGCAGTTGCGGTTACCTCATGATATTTTCCATTATAGTAAGAACGTTACATAAACGCAAAATTAAATATTCTATAATCGGAATTTACATATATGGCAGGGTTTGAACCCGCGTCTCCCAAATGTGGGATAGCAGTCTAAATTATTACTATGTTACCAACCTATTTTACTATTTAGATATTAAAAATACGTACCTTGGTTTCTCTTCAACCTCTTCCTTGTCCGTGTCGTCCAAGAAGCTGGCTGCAGCCCGTTTCTTTGCGTTGTACTCAGACCTATAAAAAAACCAGAAAAATTAAATCAAATAAATTACATCACTCTACCAGTGTCTAATTTATAACGAATAAAAACGTGATAGTTTGCAGATGGATATATTAATTATTGTCACTCTTTCATATAAAATGTTACTGAATGGATTTAAGTGAACTTTGGTTATTATAAGTAGATAAATATTATGCTACTTTTTATTCCGGATAAATGTCATATACCCAAAGGAAAAGTTGCTAAACAATGTGAGAAACAACGTGACCGCAGGCTGATGATTAATTTATATAAAGGATAACCAATGACCAATTAGTTTAAGATTAAATAAAAAAAAAAAAACTTACGAACATTATTTCTACACAGCGGATCCTCAGGATGAAAACTTGTAGATACTCGTAAGTAGGTACTACACCGAAGTTGGTGATCTTTAGATGAGGTCGGGAAGCAAATCTGCTTGCAGTTCTGTAGAGTCGATGATTGCACTGCGCGTAGTAGTAGCACGTACTACTTAGTTGTCGAACTCCGGTCAAATGGTAAACGTGTAACGTTCGGCTTCATTAGGTGAGAGACCATTTTCCATAGTTTGCAAAAAATGATTCCCAAGCAATCGAAAACTCAGCAATTAATACAATATGTAATAGGAAGCGCTGATGGGTTATTCCTAACTGAACCTATTCTGATTAGGTTTGAATACAAAAATATGCCATTCTATTGCTTCTTATGAAAAAAATATAAAATGACCTGTCACTTTTCACATTACCTATCGTGTAACTAAATATAAAATATATAATTTTGAAACTTTTTATTTACTGACATATTAGTAGGTATACGCATTCAAACAGAATTTGAAATGGATCAAACGGTACTGGTCTGTTGGAGTATGGTTTAAGCGACAAATGACAATAGGAAAGATGTTCCATATTATCTATTCTACTAGGTATTTATCATGTAGAAAATGTATAAAAATTGGTAGACGGTGGTTTAAGATTGTGTTATGGAAAGGGCTAAATAAACGTTCTTTCTTACCGAAACCGTATTTTATTCCAGAAGCGACACCGATGTTTATAGTTTACCTTGTAAAGTGAAATGGTTTTAAGTAGTTTTATTACCTATTATGCTTTATTTGCTTATCTCACCTTTTCCTGTGAAAGGATTTATACCAATATACAAGATACAAAACAAAAAAAATAATAATTAAGATTAAAGTCAATAATTATGTGGACTTCTCGAAAGTCGCTGTTCGCTTATAACCAATACTCTATAAGCTTCGACAGCAATAAGAAATGAATATCACATCGGTTGCATTACACATGTTCTCTACATGATATTAACGCTGCGTCAACATAATTTGCTAACATTTGTTAAGGGTCCGCTGCAAATAAAAACATATTTATTGAGCGTGGGAACATAAATTGGGAGAAGTGGGTTTCGAAGTTAATCTACCTTAAAAATCCTGGTGCCAGTATTATTGAACCATCTGACGTGGGCGTCTGATGTGGCTCGTATAGCACGGCTTATGTCAATTAGTATTTTAAGTTTTATATATTTTTTTATTTAAGTTTGTTTAGGTTTGTATAAGTTTTTAAAATTATAGTGTTAAATTTATCTACTGACCTCATTACAAATAAAATAAAAAATACGACTACATCCGAAGATAATAGCCGGGACCAGGTTTTATGTGCCTTCCAAAGCACAGAATCATTCCAGATCCAAAGGTGACCGTGCCGGGTTTCAAACCCGGAACCTCCGTAACCTTTTAACCACTCAACCATGGAGGTTGTCACAATGACGATGAATTATATCAATCTATGTAGACATGTATAATTTTTTTTATGAACACAAAGAAATGATTCTTTACCACTTAAGTAGCATTTAATTTCCATATTTAAAAACGTAACTATACATATTAATGTATATAAATCAGTTCATTATTGTAGAATAGTTAAATAACTTCAATGGAATCCTAGCTAATAATTATATTTTATAATATTTTATTGCATTGTTTCCACTACACAGAACCACGGCGTAAAAGAAAAGTCGTACTTAGCCTATTGAGTATGCTAGAACGCTAAGTCAATAGCGATCGCGTGATGATTAGATTTCTCTTAGTTTGTGTGGAAGGGATCTATACAAATATAAAATTTAACACTTGGTATCCATTGTAAGATAAGATATAATAAAAGTGACTTTCAAAAATAAATGGAAATTTATATTAAAATTGACAACTTCGCCAAAATAATAGGGTGTTTGATTTGTTTAAATCAAATAAAAAGGGGAATTTATTGTAAACAATATTGTTTAAACAGTTTCCTTAGAAAGGATTTCCCAAAATTAACCTCCTAAATAGATGATACGGGGATACAAAGTTTTCCGTAATATAAGAACTATATAAAAAAGCTTTTGTGAAAACTCTATAGAGTGAACTACATTCCGAAAAATTAAAAAGAGAGCGAAGCTTTGAGCATAGACTAGTATAGCTACGTATAAAACTTTAGAATTTAGATGATATGTATTTAAATTGTGTAATTTTTTCGGAGACTTTCATTTGAATGGTGACAAGTTTGAAATCGCTCTTGCTTGTGGCTCATACTCTATGTTCTGAAATGGTTAGTGTGCAGTTTAGTTGACATGTTACTAGAGTCATTTGTGGTGCATTATTTAGTGTCTATGAACGTGTTTTCATTAGGGAACTTTATTAATTTGTACATGATGTGGTATGGGTGTGAACACTTATTCGAGGATCCAGTCCTGAAAGTCAGGAAGCCTCAACCAGTTTAAGTGTTTATCATCATATCATGTCTTAAAACACTCAGGATTATGGTGTGGTGTGAACACTTAATCGAGGATCCAGTCCTGAAAGTCAGGAAGCCTCAACCAGTTTAAGTGATCATATCGTGTCTTAAAATAAGTACTCAGGATTATGTTGTGGTGTGAACACTTATCCGAGGATCCAGTCCTGAAAGTCAGGAAGCCTCAACCAGTTTAAGTTTTTATCATCAGTTCGTGTCTTATAATACTCTAGATTGTGGTGTGGTGTGAACACTTATTCGAGGATCCAGTCCTAGCAGTTAGGAAGCCTCATCCAGTTTAAGTGTTTATCATCATTATTAAGTCGTAAAAAAAATAAGTAAATGGATAATCTTAAAAAATCTAAATCTTGAAAATAGTAAAGCAGTGTTAATTTCAGTGAGTGTTTTGTTCTACAAACAGATCGATAGGTAAGTGTTTTTTAAAACAAATGCATGCAACACGTGTGTAGGTTGAACGAAGCACTATTTTATCTTTTATATTGGGTATTCTAAAACGCATTTGTCATCCATCGTTTCAAGAACGCAGTGAACGGGGCGACGCGTAGCGTCGCGCTGTGAACGGAGTGAAGTGAAACGGTGGATGATGAAATGTGTTTTAGAATGCCCAATATACACCTACTCTTGATCCGTCGTACTTTTTCGACCCAAGCATAGGTCAATTAAAAAAAAGACTACTTTTTGTCTGTACCTATTTCAGTTAAAAAAAAGAATAATGAATATTTGTATTGTATTGTATTTTTTCGCATAGAAACATTACACTTAAAACGTAATAATTATTTTCTGTTACGGTTTTTTTATCTGAATGAAGAGAAGTGCTACGAGTAAGTGCAAATGTATTAGCCTACCTACCTACTTTAAATAAATACACACATTGAGAAAGTCAATGAATGTTAATAAAACACACTTGCAAATACTTAGTCACTCGCACACATTCGTCATTGGTGAGGATTTCTTTGTGTCTTTGTGTTTTTAACTCCGCAAATAATAAACAGTTTGTCTCATTTTTACAATAAAAAAAATAGGGAGCTCAATTAAACTGTCTGCATGCCAAAGAGCCATGAAGCGCAGTATGCTGGGTCTGAAATTGAGTGACCGGGTCAGAAATAGTATGCTGCGCTCCAGGACTCAGATTGCTGACGCCACTCTGGTTGCTGCCAAACTTAAGTGGGACTGAGCCGGACACGTCTGCCGCATGCCTCAAGACTTATGAGCAAAAGAACCACGGTCTGGAACCCAACGACCAACAGGGGTTGATGTAGACGGCCGCGTAGGAGATGGCCGGACGAGCTTGAAAGCTATCTAAAAGACTGGCCAGAAGTAGCTCAAGATGAGGAGCACTGGAAGAAAACGAGGGCGGCCTTTGCCCAGCAGTGGGACAGTTGGGCTAGATAAGATATCAAACTGTATGCATTAAAGATATTATAGCAGTGAGACTTAATAATTTTGTCAATTAGAATCTGCAAATTTAAGCCAGTAAGAAAGGATGGCGTTTGTAGTATAATGTTTATTACATAAACACCTGAATTTGTATGCTTAGATATTTGTGTGTTCGTTTTCATACAAAAAAAAAAACAAGATACATTATTTAAAAAAAAGTAATTAAACTTGGCACTATAATCAGAATTTAATTTATCAGACACACCATCATAAATAACGAAAACAAAACGTCAGCAAAAAGGATGGATAGGTACTCAGCATATTAGGCTACTCTTGCAAAAAATATATAAATTCCCAAAGGAAAAATAGTTAAAGCAGGCAAACAAATAAAATGTACAGAAGCCAGCACATGCGGCTGGACACTCGCACTACGAAATTCACCCCTACCGCTACGGAATACCGGCGCTCTCAAGGTCAATATGTCCAGCCGCATGTGCTGCCTACTGTACCATGCATTTATGTTAAGTTAAATTGTAAATATTCTATAGTTAGGAACTTATCGTACAATCAGCGCAAACTAGGTCAATACGACACGAATTCTGTTAATAATAACTTATGTTTATGTTTAATATGGAAGCAAATATTCAGTTCCTTTATGACATAGACATACATACATACTTGAATATATCGCGATTGACTTCAGTTTGGCCTTTAGTGACAGTTGTCCTGAAAATAAAACTATCATCCATCAGTTCCTATACATATAATAATAACACAACATAAATACCAGTTAAAAACATAAATATTTGGATACATTACAACTGACTTCACTATGGCCTTAAGTGACGGTTGTCCCAAAAAAAGGACGTAAACATTTGACCACACAATTCTGAGCTTATCATGGTTGTTACTTTGTACTAAGAGTAGGTCATCTAACCGGTTTGACAGTGCCTTGAAGGGCTTTTGACCTTTCTAAATTATTCAAGTCACGTGCCAGCTGGTAGTCGTATCGGCAACTTTGTCCATTTACGTCAAAAGGCTTTGACGGTATTTGTCTTGCTTTGGAAAATCCAAACAGCTATTTCTATTCTATTATTCTAGAGGTAACAAACAACCATTTCTAATACACATACGATAGGAACGAACGTGGGCCGACGATCAGGGCGTGCGAGTGCAAGCAGCGCGGGACCGATCGTTGTGAACAATGGTTGTGAAGATCTTTGGGGGAGGCCTTTGCCCAGCAGCGGACGACCTTTGGATGTAAAAATGATTCACCGATGAAAACGATGTTGTCTGGTAAAGTAAGACAAGACACAAAAAGAAGAAATCAGGCTTGTATAGCCACTGGAAGCCGGCTGTAACTGGAATAATAATGCAAAATAAATTTCAACACAATAAATAATCAATCGGTAACCGTACAATCACTACAGAACTTTAATAGGCAGAGTGCAAAGGTCCTCCTTTGTCATAATATACGTCATACCTATCATGATATGCTGCAATACTAGCCATATCCCAAACCGGCTGTTTGGCTATTTATCATATCGTGTCGTGTCGCAACGTAACTACTTGTTATTGTTATTTCAATGGATATTATGACAACGACAATATCAACATATCGTCAACATTACGTTTAAGGCAATGCTAATAGTAAAGCACTTGATTTCAAGCTGAAACATAAAATCGAAAGTCGAATTTGGCTTTTAGGTAGGACTTTGGGATGATGTCTGTAGCTCAGTTGGTGGGAAGTTTATCAGTTGTGACCTATATATTATGTTTGCTTTGTTTGCTGACTCACTTTTGTGTTAAGATGACTATGTTCATCAGTTGAGAACAAAGCATTTTATAACCTACTGAAAATAGTAGGTTATTCATTCTATGTATAAGGAAAAACCTAGGGTTTATTTTATTGTAATATTTTTTGGAAAACTGATCGTAGTTCCTTCCAAATAAATTGTATTACAATAATTTCTGTGATCATAATCCATATAGGTACTCGTACTACTATTAACTTATTATGGTATAGTCTACAGCTGAACCTCTCTCTCCTTTTTCAGAAGCCGTAGCCAATCAAGAGAATCTATAGAACCATTCTTCGAGTAATTTTCTAGGAATGGACTCGAAAGGATAAAAAAGCTACTCATGTTCCTACAAATTTAAAAACAACAATAAATTGGATCATCTGATTGTCGGATCTTCCAGGAAAACCAAGTAACGGGACGGACCATTAAGTAGTCCTGGCGACAAAGGCGTTCAACAATTTCGTTGATGTAGACTCATTGAAAGAAAGGAAGAAAACATAATATTATTTATTAGGTACATATGTGGACTGTATTGTAAGAAAACATTTATCGCCACAACGACAAAAAAGAGAACAGATACTGCTACCAGCCAGTGCTGGGGACAATAAAAAAACAAGAAGTGCCATCCATACGGCATGACGTCATAATAATTTTGTGATTGTAGTACCTACCTACTGAATTAAAAATTAGAAGCAATGTTTTGAACAATAAAAACCCAATGTCGAGTTCATCAGTTTTAATCAAAATAAATTGTTGGTCGTTGTTATAAACAAACTGTAAACAAACTGTGATGACACTGATGAGTGCAAGAAAATGAATTCAAGGAAATGACAATGGCCGAAGAAAAAATAAGGATTCTGTCTTAGCTCAGCTCTAAATATAGAAACCTATTTAAACCTCTAGAGATAGATGCAGGTCTTCGAAGTTTTTTAAGGTTTATTATGCGAGAGTAAAAAATCCTGTAGTAAAAAAAGAGACTGGTATGAAAAATAGAGACTATTTCTCATTTTGATAGTCATGTAGTACATTTAACTCAATCCTCCTACAGTACATGGTTACTCCACTGAAAAGAGTTCAGTTATTTAATTGACGATGATGATGATACACGAAGATAGATTTTTTTATGAGAAATGCGCACATTTGGCAAGAAAAGAGTCTACCTTTAAAATAGCGCTAGGCATAGGCAAGTGTACTAAGTGGGACACTTTCATTGTTCTTCTACACACCATTATTATGAATGACATAAAAGATAGATCGATAGATAGATAAAACGTTTATTTATGAGCACAGTACATAGAAATGCTCAATATAGGTCATATTAACTAATTGATTATAAACAAGCAGCAAACACATTAGCACTTATGCCTACCACTTATACAAACAAACAAATGTTATGTACCGCACCCATAGAAAAGGTCCTAAGCTCAGCATTATGCTGTAAACCACCCGAAAATAGTACACAGCGCCTATTTGACTTGAAATCTTATGCTTTAGTTTTAGCCAGTCTTTCTAAGCCTACTTGCACTGTACAGCTGTACACAGCCTGGGTCGATATTTTTCAGCACGTAGATTAACATGTTGCAGTTATTGATTGGTCGTGCGAAGTAAACTAGAGGCCGGCGGCGAAACCGTTACTGATTCGACTACGGCCGGCGCGGTCACTGACCTAAGGCTGTGTTATATTTACCTGAAATTGATGTACTTTTTGCCAGGTTTTATTATTTTTGACCTGTTCGTTTTCTGACGAAGCCTTGGTTCGAGGCAAGATTCTAACTTCTTAGAATCTTGTATGTTTATCTTTTAACTTTAAAGTTAAAGAAAACAAAGCAATTATACTAATTTAAAGAAAATAAATATCTTGCCTTGTTTCGGAAAAAGTTGATCATTATAATTTCAGCCGCAAGTCGTCTTTTGGTAAAAATACGAAAAGGAGTACGTGGAATGTACTGGTAAACAATTTCGTTACCATAATCTGCACGGTTGGGGATCGCAGTTGTCATTGGTTACATAATAAACGCTACTGCCTGTTC
Organism: Teleiodes luculella; assembly: GCA_948473455.1. Taxonomy (NCBI): domain Eukaryota; kingdom Metazoa; phylum Arthropoda; class Insecta; order Lepidoptera; family Gelechiidae; genus Teleiodes; species Teleiodes luculella. The sequence goes on from OX419587.1 coordinate 15,510,934, forward strand.
TATTTTTTGCCATCTGCCCTAAAAAGAGCAGGGTTTCAAGACAATTTTCACCAAAGGAAAAGCTTTAATTTTCAGCTAGTAAGCAGATAGCAATCCATGGAATTCATGTATTCTAAAGAACCGGTTAACCGCAAGTCGACCTGGTTGGGTCTTTGCCCGGCTGCGGTGACCCGGTCGTAGTTACATGACCTGTTTCTACCCAGAGCGAGAACCGGAAATGGCGAATTTCCATTTAGATTCTCTTCCTGGGGTTTTCAATTTAGCTGTAAATTAGAGTAATTAGGCCTTTGCAGTACATACATTGAGTGTTTTGGTAGCTTTGCTTCTAGTAATAGAAGAAAGAAAAGAAAACCGCACGCAAGGAAATAATAAGAAAAAAAGAGAGGAAGGGTTTTTTTTTTCAATCCGAGCTTAATAACTTTTACCACAGAATACTGAATACTGAACAGTTATTAGATATATTTAAAAAATACCTAAAAATACATTATAATGGCGTCGAGTAAAGAGTAGGTATACATATATTTTAAAGTAAGAATTTATGTATAAACATGAGTTTTTTATTGTAAAAATATTATGAATTATTTACAGAATACAAAATGTAAAATTATTTATGATTCCCTTTTTTATCGAATCAACAAGGAAATATTAGTATTATAATGGTAATTGGCTGAAGTATGTTTTAACGTAATGTCATTCATAAGTAAATGACAATGTTTCTTACGTACGATATTAGATATTATTATAAAAAAGCTAAAATTCTTTACGTAACATACATTTTATTTATTCGTAATAAAATAATGAGTAGTATAAACTAAGTATTTATGCTCAGTGAGCAATATAATTATATACCTACAGTGGAATTTTAGATTCCCAGACACGGAAATGTAGCGTGTAGCAAGGCAGATAATATTACCTGGTAGTAACTAGTGACTAAGTACTAGTTGCGTAAGGTAATTGGTGGCTGGCTACGTAAGTATATACGCACTAGTACAATTTACATCCACACCACAGAACTGTGATAAGAAACTTGGAAGCTATTAAGATATTTTGTATTTTTTGTAAGTAAAGGGCAGAACGGAGAATTATAACACCATGCAAATAAAAAAACTAGATCAAAATCGGCGCATCCATTTAGGAGCTACGATGCCACAGACAGACTGACCCGTCTTTTTCGTTAGAGGTTAAAAAAATACTTATTACAAAAATAAACCGACTTATGGAAATAAAATAATGTTTATAGTAAAACTGCAGAGGTCGAAAATCAAAGCCAAAAATTTAGTCAGGAGGATGTAAGAAGTGATGATAATAATATTATAACATATCCATTTTTTGTTGTTTATTTATTTGTCTGTTTGTACGGACTAATCTCCGAAACTATAGGACCGAGTGGAATTAAATTTTGCGTGGTGGTACCTTATATTATCCTCGGTCAACATCTTAGATAGTTCTTACTGCCGCGGGAAAATATCTCATTCCTACGGGAAACTGTGACGGAAAAGTTAAAAGACAAGCGTAGCCACGGGCGGACAGTTAGTATCAAAATAATAACATCACGGAGTATAATACAAAATTTTGCACAGTGTGGCAAAGTGGCGCACAAAAATATTGTAATTTAATTTACTCTGAAACAATGAAAAGACTTAAGACTAGTCATATTTAAACAAACTGTTGATGTTGTTATTGCAAACAGTTTCCATATCAAATGCATTGTTCTGCAACTGCAAACAGAGTGAAGGCAAAGGATGCTTGTTTATGAGACATAATAATAAAATGGCTCTTCAAAGAAAAATCTGAGAATTGTTCCAATTTTTGAATGAGTTGCTATAAATTTTTAGATTGTTAGGTAGTTACCTACATAAACATCTAAAATACAAAATAACACGCATTGTTTTGTATTTAATTTAACAAGGCACGTAGGTACGTTTCTTGTCAATACGATTTTATTATAAAATATAAAATTAGTTAGTTAGTTATATAAAATTACTTTTACTGCAATAAAAATAAATACACCTTTACGTTTTTAGACTATATCCCTAAATTTTCAGTAAGTGGACGAAACAGACCAATAATCATCATATTTTTAAATTTAATGTTAAAGGACTAAGACAAGATGTTTGCGAAAGCAGTTGTGATTCAGATCCGCGTTCCATAAATAACCACACAGTTCAGAAAATCGATTTTCCAGCGGCATTAAATGCCAAAGGTCCTCGCATCTAACTTATTACACGAATACAAACTTACTTCAAAGCATTTGGAGCTAGCAAAGTTATTTTTAACGTGTTCTCTAAACTTTTATTCCAAAATAGGACAGCATACCCTTAAAACATTTGTAGAATATGTCCGCAGTGATGAAATGGTAACATTGGGTGCGAACGAGAAGGTAGATTAAATCAATGTAAAAGAGAAAGGGGGTAGATGTGCCTGTCTCCTTCTATTCGAGTGCAAGTGTACTGGGTGCACCGAAGTTCCCCTTCGAGTAGAGCGTGTGTACTTGTTTTGCACTCGCGGCAGTCATTTAGTTGATGGTTTGCTACCAATCGCTGGTAAGAGTATGTTGAAATAAACATCCGATATCATTTACGCATAAAATTAGAGCACGAGGTTATAATAATCAACTACCAACAACGCTTTTTATCTTGTATTTATTAAAGGCCGTAATGGTCATTTTACGCCGAAATGTTCGCCTTGATTTCAGGGCAGGCTCGAGCCCCTCGGTGGGGACATATATGATCTGTCAATGATGATATGAAATTTAGCTGTTTAATGAACGAGCAGTAGGTATTATTTTATATTAATCTTGCAGATTAGAGACAAGCGCATTCATATTCAGTTTATGTTGTTTATAATATAACTTTAATTATATTAAACAAAATTTAATAAATAATACTGCATGATTCTATAAGTAAAAAGAAAAACTAAATGCCTAATTTACAACATACCTACATACATAATCTGAATGGAACAAAAAATTAAAATAAAAGTTTTAGGTAGCTCTTAACGAAAGATGATATTAAGTAATATCTTTATTAAGATCTTGGTATATACTTTACTAATATCTAGTTATATGAATATTATTATAAAGGCTGGAGCCTAAACTAGGCAAGCTGTATTTGAGGACTCCAGGCCTCTATTTAGGTATATAAATGAAATATTAGGTAGGTATTTTAATTTGTTTAAAATTTTGCATAGACTATGAAAGGGAAAAATAACAAAAAAAACAAAATTAAAGCAATTGAAGAAAAGAAAAATGTTGAATTTAGAAACAAAGATTATGTACCTACCTACCTAACTTTAAAAACAAAAATGAAATGTGTTAGACAATGTGTGTGCGTTTGGATAAAAAGTTATAGGTCTTGGTATATTTAATCAAGAATACCCAACCGGGTGGTACTTCAGGCGTCAGTTCAAAATATCCGCCTTGATAGTACCAAGACAACATAACTGACGATATTGGAAGACTTAAGGCTGAAGGTTTAATAAACAATAACGTTAGAATAAACGCTCAAACTGAAGAACCAAGGAAGCTAAGTACGTTTGTACCAAAGGCACAAACAATTGAGGTTGCGAAGACACAAGTTACGTCAGTAGAATCTACAATCGATTGGCAATGTCGCCGTCCAAACATTAAACAGCTGTAGCTGCTCGGCTGCCATCGCCATTCGACTTTGTTCGGCTTGTGTTCGTTCTGAGCAGAATTTTACAGCGAAAAAGCCGCTTGATTCTCATACCAGCCACATTTATTAAGGGGTTCCAAAATTTTTTTAAATTTAGAAACTTCTTTCTTCTTTATACTTTGGGCCAGTACTTTTTCAATTTGAGTTTTGATTTTGAAGAAAACTAAATGCTACCTATGTAAAAATTAAAGAACAAAGAATTGAATGTAGGAAATGTTATTTTTTATAAAACTATTGAGAATTAATTGTCTAAGTGTGTGTAGAAAAATAACATGTTTCAAGTACCCGCTCATTGTGTACTATGTGTTGGTTATTATTGAAGTAATTATCATAAATAAGATTATCTTTATCTGACAGTCCTGTAGGACACAGACTTTGTGAGATGAAGTCACTGTTTTTGTTTGTCTTATGTCTACATGTTTGTGCTTGATATCATCTATTAGAAACTTTGTCTAATTTGGGTTCAGCCATCCATCAGTCAGCAGAGTTGTATGAGTGTAAAATGTCACCACATTGTTTAATAATAATATGCTCATTGTTTGCAATATCTCATATTAGCATTTATCAATAATCCTGGTATTTATATGTATACCTACTTTTTACTGATAAAATCATCTTCTAAATTGCTTTAAGTAGGTACTACTTTCAATATTCATGTAGGAAAATTGTATGTCAGTTTTATTATAATTATAGATAAAGTCAAAGATCTTTATAAATCCTTCAACAACAATGTTTATAACTACGAGTATCATCTAATCATCATCTCCTGTCTGAGTCACTTCTGACCTTGTACTGTTCCGATAATTTTATAACATGAATCAAAATACCATAACTCTTTGTTGCTACTTTGCCCATATTACCGCTTGTGTTTAAATCCTACGATACGGGAGATTTTTTCGTAGAATTACCAATTTCACATTGTCATCCAGCGATTCAGCATCCGCTGTTTTCCATAAAGCATTCCTATCGAATACATGGTCGGAGAGTGAGACAAACGGTTCAGCCGAGTTCGTTGGCGCGCCAGCCAGTAGCACATGAGTGAAGCCGCTAGACCGCCGTGTCGCTCACTCTCGACGCACAATTAAACCCTCCTTCAATTTTGTTCTTTTTTTGAACCCGCGTGTGCTAGCCAGTGTTCATTGTGACAAGTTCAAAGTTTAGTTTAAAATTTAATTCATCCTGTGGATTCTTTTATTCAGGTAAATGTTCCACTGTGTTCTTATTTTCAAAGACAATGGATCGTTCTATTTAATTCAACGCTGTTTTTTGGGGATCACTTGTCTCGTAACAATTAATGATTACAATTTAAATTCAGACAGTCTTTTATTGAATTAAATGTGTTTCTATGAAAATTTTTCTTTTCTTTGTTTTATTTTTCTTGTCTTTTATTACGTGTTATAAATCTCTATGAAAATTTTTTTTTTGTAATTTTCAGCTGAATTATGTTTATTAATCACTAGGACAATATTACATTTTGCTCTACATTTTGTTAAAGACGTTGCAAATAATATAGTTCATGTGAATTTGGAATCATTTTTGTTATTCATCGTTTTTTAGTTTCGTAGGTACCTAATAATAAATGATGCAATTTTTTATTCATCGTTTTCGGCTCAGGTTTTCATCATAAGGTCGACGACCGACCGTCCGTTGTTCGAATTATAGAGGCGCAGTTTTATTTTTACCTTCTACATTGATTTTAATAAATTTTTAATTAAAGTTTCAAGGTAGTCAGTATACATGCAACAATTTTTTAGATTTTATAATATATTTTTTATCGATTTGGTAATCAGCGTCTGTCAAAATATATATTAAGGAAAATCATTTTTATTATTTTTAATTGAAAAGTTAAATTTCTTCTCCATATCATGCTGTACTTTTGTTAACTGAAATAATTGTAATGTAATCAAATAAAATATTATGATGATACGAAAATGTATTGAGAAAAAAATAAATGAATATTCTTTATTTTAAGGTCAACAAGGTTCTATAAGGAGTAGAGTGATATGTAGGTGTAAAACATCAAAAAGTAACCATTAAATTCAGTAAAACAATGAGATTTTAAGTAAAAACTAAATTTTGTACTTTGAGGTAGCTATAGGTTAAATTAACACAATAATGTGGCATGGAAAACTGCGATAACACAACATTTTGGGTTATGCAATAACCGGCTGATGTTTTTACAGTACTTTCATGTAATATGGTATTTTTGAATCAAAATAACACTATCATACTAATATTATAAAGAGGAAAGATTTGTATTTGTGTGTGTGTGTTTGTAATGAATAAACTCAAAAACTAATGTGCCGATTTTAAAAATTCTTTCACCATTAGAAAGCAAATTCACCCTGAGTAACATAGGTTACCTTTTACCGCGGGAAAACGCTTCATTCCCACGGGAAAAAACTGTTAACGCGGGCAGAGCGGCAGCGGAAAGCTAGTATTAGATATAGACGTATTTACTTATGAATGCACTCCCTTGCGTAATTTATTGTATTATTTCCACACTGTTTGTTTATAACAATTTTTCCTGCAGAAATACTTTTTATGTCTTGATTAATGGAATATCTACCAAAATTACATTTTAATTCGAATTCACATAAAAACCTAATGCCTATTCTTAGAAGGACAAACATTAAACATTTTCGAATTTTAAAGCATACATGATTTAGTCTTCATCGTTTCTGAATTAATGTAATAGAGTTTAATTATGTACCTTATCAATTAATTTTGTCAATTGAGTGATCATCATGGTACGCATAAAGATTCAGGTAGATTATTGTTTTGTAATATTTTTTACTTAGGATATAAATAGCAAAAACATCAGAAAATATTTAATATTATTTGCATCATATTTTCAGTTATTAAAAGCGCATTGCGCAGAGAGAAAAAATAGCCTTATAGATCCCGCTTTTCCAAAAAGCAAAGGCAAAGAATAATTAAAGCAAGCAGTTTCCAAGCAAGAGTTAGAGCGTCTTAGGCTTATTATCAAAAATTTTAAGGCTCGTATTCCATAATTTCCAAAGAGTCTGTTTTAGTGTGGTATATTATACATTATCTTATATTTTTTTTATAAATGTCTACATTATCTTTTAGACTACCTAACCCTGAAATAAAAAGAAATCTAGATTTATTCTTCATTGAACAAATAAATAATTACCAAATTTTGTTCTGAATCCATTTAAAAACAGTTACCTAGTGCAGTTTGATAGATAGAGAAAAATTATACATACGATTTTTTTTTAATTATAAATTAAGTAGAGTATGGTATAATTAGAGGTAGCAGTGGAGTATAATTTTTATATACCCACCGTCTCGTTTTTAATCTTTCAATGTTGTAACATTGATAATAATAGAACAAAAAATAAGGCAAAAATAAACGAAAGAAATCTGGTTAAATATAGGTAAAAATAAAATAAAACGTGGTTACTAAGGTCATGGTTCTATACAAAAACCAGTTTAAGAATCACAAAGTTATGTTTGAATTAATACGAGTGATCACATAAGATATAGATCTGAGTGTGCAAGGTTTATATAAAATGTAATATTATACTCTACATACTGGGTTTATTATTTAATAAGTTGAACTTTCGTTTTAACCATCATATTAAAATCTATAAAACCAAACCAAAGTCCTCCCTCCCTGCTCTTAATTTTTCTTCACTGAGTGAATAATAACGAAGTATAGGACTACCCACTCAAAAATAAAAAAAAATATTGACAGAAAGTCAAAAAGATATTTTGGATAACCTTGGTACAACACATTTGAATGGGAGAATAAAAGTAAAAAAAAATCGTATCAGCAATAAGAAATAATAATATACTAAATTATACAAAAACAAGGTGTTGGGGACAAACTTGAGAAGCTGCGTGGGAGATAATAACGCCAACTCATCAATTCAAATATCACTTGTCGCGAGATGCGACTATGGTAACACTATTTGATTGTCACTCTATAGCCAACTTGAGTACAAGAACTTAAGAATTGTTTGTGATGCTTGTGCTTGGACGAATTACCATAGTTACACTAACTATGTTACTAAGTCCATGTGCTTGTGCGTGAATGTGAATGCTGATGTGACGTTAACCATAACCAAATCAAGTTTTTTTTGTAGAGATATTAAGAATGTTTTTCTTCCAATAGGAACTAAAAGGATGTTTTTCGTTAAAAATAAATTACGATTCTGAGAGGGAATGAAACGCGATGATGAAAGTCCACTGAGTGGGAAGCGTATCTTGGAAATACATATGGATTAGGCCTGTACTGTACAATCATCTATTTCTAAATGTTGTTATAACTATCGATTTGTGTTATGCAAAATATTCCAAAAAATCATATTTTTAGTCAATTCAAATTTCAATAAAATAACATCAGTAGAGCAAAGGCATACCTATAATATGCAATAATATAGATCGAAATGTACAGAAGGCAGCACATGCGGCTATGACCTTGAGATCACCCATATTTAAGGGTGGATTTTGTAGTGCATGTGTCCAACCGCGTGTGTTGGCTTCTGTACATACAGGTCAAATATTAAAATGTTTTTTGTTCTATGCAGCAACAGCGTTCTAATTAAATGTTGACGAAGTTATCATAGCTAGCATGCCTGCTCAATGCTCGTGCAGTAATAATTAATTTAATTGCTTTTGTTCCTGATACGAATATAAGTTTAAGAGAACTGTAAAACTACCGCAAAATATATATCAATTTCTTTTTTAGAGAAAGTGAGTATATAGCTAGGATGGTGAAATAAACGTACTTGCTGGTTTATTTGGCGAATAGTTGCATGAAATTCGGTAGAGCGTGACACACCACACTAATAGCAATAAATGCACGAAATGTTAGTAGTCCGATGACACGAAATAAGGTTACTTACTGAATGCAATGAACCTGATTATTATATTTAAGGATATTTCATCAGGCCGATTATTTTAAGGACCATGAGTTTGGACAAATCAATAAAAAATGGATATACTTATAAGGATCATATCTCAAAACATCCCTAAAAATAAATATTTGTATACAGCCTGTTATTGATGATACAGCCGTCGATTACTACAAAAAATGATCAAATATTTTAAAAGCACTTGATGAACTTTACTAGTCGGCTAATTCCTACTCATTTCGAGCGTCAGGTGGCTCGTTCAGTTACTGTGACGTAACTACCTAATTATACTAAAAATATTTAATCAGTGAATCATATGTGTATGGGATAGTGACCGATAGCGTATTGATAACATCTTTACATAGCTTTAAGCAGCTTATCTCTCCTTATCAAACTACCTGCTACTGTGGTTGATAAACTTCGTAAAGAGTTCCGTATTAAAGATCTTTCTAATATTTTTATAATAAGTACTAAATTTTTGTGATAAAATAAAAAATACAATCTGAAAGGGTGGGTAGTTTGCTTTTACGCGTAATAAAAAAACATCTCACACACTGCCACTTAACCCAAATAAGTAAGACAGAGCCTTTACTTGTACTATGTGTATCAGAAACTTGATATGAATACATCATTATAGTAAATAAATACATACTTAAATAAATATATAACATTGAACTTTGAAAGGTTATAAGTCATAATAAATAATAAACTATAAGAAATCATAAGTACTTTCGAAACAATCCTTCTTTCATTTTTATTGCGTATGTAGATTGTATGCAAATTTATTACTAAACCATTGCACAAAATAGAGATTAGCTTATCTGTAATGGAGGTTGTAATAATGGCTATCGCCAAGTGGACGGTTTGGTGTGAATACACTGATTTATTTTATCACTCAGATATCTATAATGATAGCTATTCAGTTTCATATTCTTTTTCAGTGCTGCATGTTGCAATATTATTTACTAGCTCACCGCCGTGGCTCCGCCCGCGTTAACAGTTTTCCTCGTGAGAACGAGGCATTTTCCCGCGGTAAAAGGTGGCCTATATTACTCAGGGGGAATGTAGCTTTCTAATGGTGAAAGAATTTTTGTAATTGGTTTAGTAGTTTTTGAGTTTATTTATTACAAACATACACACACACACAAACAAACAAATACAAATATTTCCTCATTATGATATTAGTATGATTAATCCAGTAAAAAAAGACAAGACTAAACAATAATGCATAAATTCTTACAGGGTGTTAGCAAAAATTTTAAGGACTTTCTCAGTCAAATAAAAATATTATTATAGGTATATTCCAAAGAATTTTTTTGCGGAAAAAAAATCTTTTTGTATAAAACATGTTCAATTTGAATACTTATTCAGTATTGGCGTAAAGTATTTTAATTTTATTTCTAAGAATAGTTTCTTTCGAAATACCTAAACTGTTCTAGCGGTGAGTATTTGCTAAACCGTCACATTACACTATATTTATGATTGTTTTGTTTGAATAAGAAATATTGGCAGCTACCTCTATGCTGTCTCTCTGTTTATAAGCCTCTTTTAGTTATTCTATATTTAAAATTCTATCCTACTTAAAACGACTAAATAGATTTTAATGGAACTTTACAATATTATACTTTACAGAATAACACATACGCTACCTCTTACCCCGAGAAAATTCCCCATTCCCACGGGAAAAACCGTTAATAGGTATTATAACAAAAAATCATGGATCAACTTTCCAAAGAACAAAAGTAAATTACCTATTAAGACAAATAAATGCGACTTCCAAAGTCTACGTAGTTAGACAGGTGAAGCTAATTGATTAGTGTCAAAAACACACACTTGAAGGCTAAAACCTTAGTTGCCTAGTGATAGCGATGATAAGATATTGTTCATTGATGAATAATAGCCTGTAGCGACAGACATTTTTCCTGTTAGGTTTTTAAGAAAATATTAAAATTATGCTTGCGTGCGTACTTAAGTACTTAATTTTAATCCATATTAAGGCACGTCATTCCAATTACTTGATAATAGGTAATCAGCTTAAAACTCACCTAGTTCAGTTGATGTGCTTATTAACAACAGTCGATAAGAAATAAAATTAGACTTTTTTAATATAATTATCCTTCAATGCTTTTTTAAAAATAGTATCATTAGTCAAATGCATAAACATAATGTTTTTAACTTATAACAGTGTTACGGGCGGTGTTCAAGTAAGTGTTTATAGTTTGCTTGCGTAAGTTAGTTTTGACTCACGTTAGATGTTTTTTTTGGACTTTTCGAACACCGCCCTAATTTAGGCAAATGGGTATTAGACTGCTTTATATGACAGTATAGATAAATACGTAACTTTATCAATATTTTACACCCTTTTCTCTTCATACAATCGTTTGCCCGTTAGATGTTTTTTTGGACATTTTGAACACCGCCATCAAACCCTAATTTAGGCAAATGGGTTTAGACAGCTTTATATGACAGTATAGATAAATACGTAACTTTATCAATATTTTAAACCCTTTTCTCTTCATACAATCGTTTGCCATGGGCAGGATTCGAACCCGCGACCTTGTGCTTCGAAGGGGGGCATATATTATTATGTACTAACAACTAGACTACGAAGCCTTCAATCTTACATTATCTATAGGTACGAATATAGGTATTACAACAACCTCATATACAATAAGATTTTTTAAACCAGACTGACCGACCTTTGATGACATTATAAAATAATTAGCAGGTTATGTATATGTTACAGGCAAAACTCATAAGCGGTCAAAACCACTTCTAGATAGTTTAGGTTCATATGTAACCTAACACGAAGGGTATGGCGAGCATCGCTTCTGCCATACCCATCGAACCTATACTATCCGAAGTAGGGGTGCCCTGAACGCTCGCACCCGCCTGGTAAATTAAAAACAACTTTTGCCTGATTTTTGCAGTCAAAAGTGGTTTTGACCGTTAATGTGTTTTTACTGTAACATAATATACAATTTTGTGTATTTTTTGTTTAGTTATCACCAGATTTAAAATCATTTATGAATCCTAGGTTTATTAAAGTAAATTTTTGAATCTTTGTTGAATCCAAGGCTGGTTCTTATTTCAGACAAATGAACAAGTAATAACAATAAAAAAAAATGTTATGTCTATACCTACTTGACAAATAAAACAAAACGTGAATTGTTCTTCGACGTGGGAAAAACTCTTCTGTAATTTATTGATAACGGAATTTAATAACAATGTTATTTCTATATGTCAATTATTAAACATTCCTCTTGTCTATCGGTTATAGACATCTATAAAGCTTTTCATTTTACAACGATCTCTTCAATGTTCAATAGATGCTAATAATTTATTGATAATATTAAGTCATAGTTGATATGATTAAAGTAAATACGTACAAAGATGCGTTATGCTTTGACGGTCTCGTTATTCAAAACTAGCATGTCTTTAGTGATTTAAATTATTATTTAGATAACCTTTGATTTGCGAATCTATGAAAAAGGACAGTAGCCGTCTTTGAACGTGATGTACAAAACAAAGATCTTTTACAAAGTGGTAAAGACCTCCCAACTTGCATGAGAAGAGAGAGTACGCAGAGTTTTGACTTCTTTTTTCACTATGTTTTCAAGGTGGGCTTATTCCCCTCGGTGAAGACATATGGAAGCTGTTACGAAGGAACGATTTCTTTTTGTTATTACCTATTTTAAGTTTTCCTGCTACAATACACAATCAAAACCATATTGAAAGAAAACAAACAACAGATATTCTTTTAATTTTTTACAGTAAAAATATTCACACGAAAAACAGGAAAGGACTAAATGAACATATTTCAACACAAAAAGGTGCTAGCAAATACAAATTTATTTTGTATTTTTGAGCTTTTTCAAAAAAAAATTATATTTTACTGTACGTATCATAATATTCAATTTTACAATCAACTCTATCTACAAATATATGTTTTATAGAAGCAAAGTTCAATAAATAAAATAAAATAAAAAGTTACATAAAAATAATAAAATGAAGTAGGTACCGTTTCTGAAATTATTGTAATAAGTGGTAATAGTATTCCTGACGTCAATCAATAAACAGCTGGTGATAGATAACGGTCGATAAATCCCGTGATTAACTTGAACTTCACAGATTTGAAAATATATACGTCATACGTCAAACCCGTGAACGTGGTGCTGCTTGGAGGGACTGGTCTGCTCTAGTCGATTGCTGGTTGTTTTATTGGTTATATAGTTTAGTTTTTTCTACTTTGACTGGTTGCCTTCCGCTAATTGCATATTATCGTTTGCACTCTTTGTTATATATTAAACAAATAGTATAAAATAATAATTTTGTAAAAGACCTATTTTGAAAAGATGCAACGCCTGTGGAGTTTCTTCCGGTGGGTTCTTCTCCACAGAAGACAGCCAATTGTGAACCCGCCTCGACGTCGAAAAGTGATTGTAAAATCTTACTTCGAATAAAACATATTTCATTTTCATTTTCAGAAAATATTGCTAAAGATAATATTAGTCTCAAATGTATGTGCCACTAGCTTTAGCCCGCAAACTTTTCCGCGTATATTTTGGTTTGCGTACAAAGTTTATCGCAAATTCGCATTTCCTATACTCAAAGATATTTAGTTGGGATAAAATCTTATACATTCTAAATGTGTGTCAAGTTTCTTTCCCATCTGTTGAGTGGTTGTAACATTTTTATGCGATAATTCGGGTATGAAACCTGTGAATATACGTTGTAATTAATTTGGTAACAAACTTCCAAACATCCAAACTTTTACATTTATGATATTAGTGGGACAAATCTATTTACTGAAATAAAAATTGACTTTGATCCTGTAGATTAGTTTCTAGAATAACATATAATATCGATATTAGTATAATAAAATAAAATATTAATATGTGTCAAAAATATTGAGCTGCCTGAGGTTTCTGACATGGCTCGTGTTACGACTACATAAATAGATAGTAGACCTTCAAAGTTTAGAAGCACCGAACCGTCTTTCCTTTCAGACAACTGGACGTAACTGGTGTCAATAGAAGAATTACTATTCAGAGTCTGTAGACGTTAAATCCAGCATAGTAATAATAAAAAAATATTGAAGTAAATTTGGCGCAGAATACAAGTCGTCTTTGCTGGACAATAAAAGGTACTGAAAGCGCTTCGGTGACGCTGCATCAGACGGACAGTAATCCTCTTAATGTTATTGACCGATTAGTTATAGTGTGAACGGTAATGAATATGAATTACTTTGTTACGGTTTGGTGTTTGCCTTTCGAATGAACATCTTGGAAACAACAGACGAGATGAGAATAAGAGACAGTCTACGAAGAAATCTTGTAATATTATGTAGCCAAATGTTGCAAAATATTCTGTTAAAACCAGTGACGTCTGTGCTATGAACTTTAAAAATATTGTTAGAATGACGGTTAAGTATTTAGCATTTTTAAACATAAAACGGAAAGGTAAAGGATGAAATTAAAATGCTCACCAAAAAAAAAGATAAATGCTTACCAAAAAAATGGTTTGCGCCCCAGTAGTTAGGTTAGTTAGGTTATACATTTTTTGGGTGAGCATTTAAATACTAGCCTAATGCAAACCACCACTTGATGTCTGAAAAGATAGATGATTTCGTGTTTTTTGTTGGCCCAGTATACATGGCTTTAATAATTTTGATACCAGGGTTTGTGAGATAGGTTAACCTCGGAACCCACAGTATAACTAAATCCGTCCCTTCACCTGCTTGTTTGTTCCTTTCAGAGCACCACACCCAACAATGGTAGTGCGATGACTAGCAGCCTGAAGATGGAGTCCAAAGGCACCCAGATCCACCTGCCGCTCATCGGCAGAGGCAGCAAGGGCGAGCTGAGCGACAAGGTCATGTTCTCCGTCAAGAGCCCGCCGGAACACCTCAACAATGGACAGCTGCTTGGGTAAGAGACCTTGCAATAATTAGAGTGAGAATCAAAATCTGGATGAGAATGAGAATCAGAATAACAACGTTATCATTCTGATTCTGAGAATGAGAATAAGAATGAAACAAGATCACAATGAGTATGAGAATGGTAATGCGATGACTAGCAGCCTGAAGATGGAGTTCAAAGGCACGTACAAAGATGCAAGTACAATAAGAACGTAATAAGTACTAGTGGGAATGAGAATGAAAATCAGGATGAGAATGAGAATCAGGATGATAATGAGAATAAGGATGAAGATGAGAATGAGAGTGAAAGTCTGAATAAGAATTATAAAAAATGAGTATGAGAATGGTAGTGTGAGAGTTTACAGTAAGAATGAGAGTGAGAATGAGAATGAAAATCAGGATGAGAATGAGAATCAGAATGATAATGAGAAAGAGTATAAGAATGAGAATATGGATTGGGGTGAGATTGAGAGTGAAAGTTAGAATAAGAATTTATTATAAAAACAATGGCAATGATAACAATGAGTATGAGAATGGTAGTGCGATGACTAGCAGCCTGAAGATGGAATCCAAAGGCACGCAGATATAAAAAAATACAATAGGGTATACAAACATCAATTTATCACACTGGTATACATAATTATAAAAAATATATTATTAGATAGAACACTTAATGACGTATATAAAAAGCTAATCTAATCTGATTAATGGTTTCCCAATTGCATAGTCGATCCGCACTACAATGCTGCATAATTACATAGGTTTTTTACAAACATATTCATAATATTACTACTTCCTCTTTTAGTCGTAGTAAATGCGCTCTTTTCCATACTCTCTCTTAACTCAAATACAACATTTGCAAAAGATAAATCGTGCGTCAAGCATCGATGTAAGAAAATACAATATTAAATGCATATTTTCCTTGAACTGGAATTAGGGTTTCTTAGATTCCAAAAAACGTATACGCAACGTTGGAACCTGAATCGTCTCATTGTGATACTTTAAAGTCATTATGAGCCTGCCGTTGCCTCTACCCTCTTGCCAAATGGTGCAGGACGCATGCCTACTGGTGCCAAAATGCATTTGTGTCACGTTAGAACCATAATGCACCATCAGATGGGACTAGCTAGATGGATGGATAAACGTGAATATTATAATGGAATGAGTCAGTCGGTACTATATAACTACGTCTTGATACGAGTATGACTAGATAGACGTTTTGACTAAATCGCTGATACCAAATCAGTGTGCCTTTTTTGGGTAACGAAGAAAACATGGCTACGAAATCGTAGCTGATTACTACAAGTGCTACGCCGTAGTAAAAACGTAGCAAATATAGATAAGTTGAGTTTTTTATTAAATTCCGAAATTTAAAAAGAAATATTTAGCATTAAGTGAGTTCTACTTACTAAAAAAAATAAGGCGAAAAACCTGAGTGTAAATTTTGTCGTAACTGGCGAGTGACGGAGGTTCCCCTTAATTAAGAGTAGGCTCGAGACCTTTAGGGAACCAATGAGAGGGTGGATAACGATGACTAAACAAAATGTTGTTTTTGATAACGATCAGTTGATTAAAGGTTACGGAAAACGACCAGAGTGCCGAGTGCGAGTTTTTTACTCACGAAACGCGCTCGATAACTACAACGTAAACGAGCATTTAGTATGGAGGAATTTTAGTTCAGCGAACTATCTACAGATGGCGTAGTTTCAATTCCATACAAAATCGCGTTTACGCTCTCGCTATCGAGCGCGTTTACTTTGGTTGCAAAACTCGCACTCGGCACCCGGATCGATAAAAATGCTATCTTGTGGCTTTGGAAGGTCAACGACCGGCCGCGACCTAGGCTGAAGATTTTTGCCGAATCCGAATGGAAGTCAACAGCCCTAACCACTTGGCCACCGACGCTCTCACAGCTCTCACGTACAATATACCTATCTATCTATCTATCTATTTAGCCCACATCAGTCCACTGCTGGACATAGGCCTCTTCTTTTTTGCGCCATTCACACCGGTCCTGAGCCTCCCTGAGCCACTGCTTGCCCGCAATAGCAACGATGTCATCTGACCATCGGGCGGGTGGTCTGCCGACCGAGCGCTTTGCAGCTCTTGGCCGCCACTCGGTTATCGCTCTAGGCCATCTCCCGTCTTCTCGTCTTGCCAAGTGTCCCGCCCACCTCCACTTAAGCTTAGTTATTCGCTTACCTATATCCTCAACCTTCGTCCGACGACGAATTTCGGTATTCCGGATACGGTCTTGGAGCTTGATGCCGAGCATGGCCCGTTCCATGGCTCTTTGTGCGACTTTCATTTTGTGCAATGTTGCCTTTGTTAGAGTCCATGTCTCGGCACCATAGGTAAGTGTGGGCAGCACACATTGGTTGAAGGCCTTGGTTTTCAGATTTTGTGGGATCTTGCGTGACCTGAAGATGTCCTCTAGCTTTCCGAAAGCGGCCCATCCTAATTGGATCCGTCTAGCTGTCTCCTTTGTATGTGACTCCTGTCCGAAGGATAAACACTGTCCAAGATATATGTAGTCACTTACTACTTCAACTGAGCAGTTACCAACAATTATATTTGGTATCTGAGTGTGACTCGTCATGATCTTAGTCTTGGACATGTTCATCCTAAGGCCAACTTGCAGTGATGCTTTGTGAAGTTCTTCCAGCATATTTTGGAGCTCAGCTACGTTCTCAGCCATAAGGATCAAGTCATCAGCAAACCTCAGGTGTGACAACCGCTTTCCGTTGACATTGATGCCTCTTTCTTCCCAGTTGAGTGTTTTCATCAAGTCTTCAAGGGCGTTTGTGAAGAGCTTCGGTGAAAGAGTATCACCTTGGCGCACCCCCCTGTGCAAATGCACTGGACCTGTGAGCTCGTGCATTCTGACTTGCATTGTGGCGGAGCTGTATAGCTCCCGGAGGATATCTACATATCTTTTGTCAATGCCACATCGATGTAGAGAGAGACAATATACCTACCAGCAGCAAATGTCTAAATACCCTACACATTGTTTGTTTGTAAGAGGTACATATTCAACTTGAGAGCGCCCGTATTCCGTAGCGGTAGGGGTGAGTTTCGTAGTGCAAGTGTCCATGCGCATGTGCTGCCTTCTGTACATAAAAAATAATTCCGCGAAAATTGTTCAATGTTAATAAATTGTGAAATTACATCTAAATGGCGATTGTGATTTCTGAGAAACTTGTATGTTTCTTAGAAAACACAATGAGTATATTTCAGGGAAAATTTATTCCGCTCTTTGTTGCCACAATTTCACATAATATTCTCGTTTGAAATGTTAATGATCCAAAAGTATTTTACGTTTTAACGGGTATTAAGAAAATTGTACCAAACGCGAAAGCTTAAAATAAACATTACCAAAAGTATTTTTATGGCCATAAAGCTTAAAGCTGGGCCAAAAACTCTCCTTATAGCTGTACGAGGATAAAAAAGATAACCCCAGGAACCGGCAGCCATCTTTCTCATGTGTAACTAACAACAATTAAAATACTATCTTACAAAAGTTCTGTTCAAATTTATATCGCATCACGTATTTAGTACTACTAGTCCTACTAATATCACAGGTAATATTACGAGGCGCAAGTTTGTGAGGATGTTTCTTACTCTTTGACGCGAATACCACTGAATGTATTTTAATAAAACTTTACAATAAACTAGCTTATACATTAAAACACCACATAGGGTACCTTTCCCTTCTTCCCCTTATCCCTCATTCCCACGAAAAAAAAAACTGTAGCGCGGACGGAGCTGCGGGGCAAAAGATAGTCAAATATAATTGTGGTTTATACTTGTCCATAAATGTGAAACGAATGTGGTTTGAGACGTTTATGGTTGGCTTTTAGAATTATGACGTCATCAAGTGCTTTTTTAACCTATAATAAATCCAGCATCTGTGTTAAGCTATTTAAGTACGAGTATAGATGTTTTATCTCACAAGTGCAGGCGAGCCATACATGTGTGTGTTTTGCGTATACGCATTGTTTTTGAGTGCGTAGCGCCATAATATATTCTGTGTTAGCGCTCGGTTTGGTAGTACGCACACAGGAACGCGTGTCTTCTATATGCACTACACTACAAGTAAAGCTCGGTTACCTATTGTATTTCCGATATTTTTTGTTCCGAATATTGTTATTCCGCTAACTTTTTGACATTTATCAGTTGGAAATTTTATTTATTATCCGAAATAACATTTTCCATTGTATTATATTTCCGCGTTTTAATTGACCTTTTTACTTGTTCACCGATGTTTCAAATTTCCGCTAAACTATTTACCAGTATACCGAAAATCCATGACAACATTAACCATTTTTTTACATGTGCGATAGCTCAATTGAACCATTATATTGCAAGGTCAAATTTCATTTCTCCATTTTACGTTCTGTACTCCATCAAGCATGCAAGCAAGCAAGCATGCATGCAAGCAAGCAAGCATGCATGCAAGCAAGCAAGCATGAAGCAAGCAAGCAAGCAAGCAAGCATGCATGCAACCAAGCACAAGCAGGCATGCATACATGTCAAACCTAACAGAAGGGTATGGCGGGCGAGGTGGGCTCGCTTTGCTCGCCCACCACGCCCGCCATACCCTTCTAACCTAACCGACAGATGTCGGGGTGCCCTGAACTCCAAAAACATTATGTATCGTAATTATAAAAAATAATAATAATTGTTACTTCGGAATAATAAAAATAACAACAAAAAAAATCTAGCGTTTAAAAAAAGACTAAGTGAGATTACGGTATTTAGTAAAAAAGATTAATCGTAAAACGGAATAACGTTGTGCGGAAAAAGAATACTTCTGTAAAGTGTTATTGTGGTGATTTAAAAATATGTCAAGTCATACAATGGAAATTGAAAAATGTATGAATCGTTTACGGATTATTGAAATTCGGATATCAGTTTTTCGAAAATGTGATAGGTTACCGTAAAGCTCGCCTGCACTTGTGAGATACAACAACTGTAGTGGTAGATATTTTCCATTTAAGTTTGCAATTCTCTGAGTTTCAATACAAGTATTCCCCACTCCAAAGGCTTTCTTATTTCCATGAAAAGCTTCTCTGTACAACAAAAATCTATATCAATGGATAGACATACATATACAAACATATAAGTAGGTATACCAGCAACATCGACTTGGCGAGGCGCCAAAATCTTGATTACAAAACAGCTCTGGTGAAATGGACTCTATATATTCAAAGATAGAGCTTAGCATAGATATAGGAGGCGTAAATATTACTCTGAATACCAAATGGTACATGAAAAATAAACTAACATAAGCGGAAGCTGCGAAACCATACACCTGGTCGATATTACACCACCCACTATGAATGGATTCAGGTTACCTGGAAGTAATTGCTACCATAGCGAGGTTTGCTTCGCATTTTCGTTCGTTAACATTTTGGTATTTATTATGAAATAAACTTAAAAGTATTAATAATAATTTTATTTCTGGTTTATCAAGCGTTTTGGTTATTACGACTTTAAAATTAAATGAAAATGTAAATATTAAAATTACGTAAGTAAATAGACTAGGAAATGGAAAAATCACACTCTTTTGGTTTGGTACCCGTTGGCGAAATCCTAGCAATGTCTAAAACGGAACGAACGGCCAAAGTTTTCGTAACCCAAATCTCTCTTTAACACTGAACAGATGCTTTTCGAGTTAATTCGTTCTATAAACCCACTAACTTGACGTGATAAAGGCTTATAATAATTTTTCAGTGAATGTATCTAAATGTAATAAGAAATTGGGGAAAGAAAAGTCGTCCCGTGATTTGAATTTCCCGTTGTTCTTCCTAAAGTATATTCCAGCGAGCCCGAATGGAGGTGTATTCTATCTTTTCTATTCTAAGTTAATATTTTTTTTTTCTAATCCGAAAAGAAGTGTTTTAAGCATGTTTTACGTGAAACAATATATTGTTTCACAGTAACAGTTATAAATGTTATAATATAGCAGTCTAATACTACTAAGGTTTTTCAAAGTGTGGTCGATGGTTATACAGGTGAATAATTCTGATTCCCTGGGTATTATATCTTAAGTCTAGTAATGTGCCGTTCCCGGGAATATTCCCACACTAAGAATGCTACTTTCCGTTTGAGATCAACTAGGACGAGTCAGTGAGATATGTAGGGTCGGTCGGTTCTAATCAGAAAACTCCAACCGGTCAACTACATCTAGCCAGCAGAGCTTGAACAGCAATGTCGACATAGACGGTTGCAGACTATCAGAGGGGTTGATTCTAATTAAAACATTAAGGAATTGCATTATAATGAATTCTCGAGGTCGTATTGCGTGCGCGGGCGCTGCATTTGGGCTACGGGACGGGACTGCTCCCCGAATAGCATGGCGTCATTTCTCTGCGCCCAAGTATTTAACTATTGTTTCAGTGACTCTCAAAGTATTGCAGCGGTTCTCAAGCAACCACCCCAAGACTTCATTCATGAGCTAGCCTCACGATCCAATTCGGTCTAGACATTCTACATCGTTGGGAATATTCCCGGGACCGGCACATCACTACTTAAGTCACATCATGTAACTCATAGAATTTTCAAGGTTCAACACAAAGCTAGGAACCTTTATAGGCTAAAAATGCTAGCAACACAATGATTGCAGAACTCTAATATTTTCAAACGTAAACAACTTTTATGTGTGGGAGTTTGCAGATTTAGGTTAATGCTCTTAACCTACAAGAACACGTGCGGGTCGATATTAATGAATTACTGAAACATTGTTAGTTACAGTTTTTATGTTTATCAGAGATCAAAGTCTCGACAGTGCAGTGGCGTTACATGGCGGAACCGAATGACAATTACTTCAAACGTCCACATCCTAGAATGGAAATTCCTTATACGTCTATTTTGTTCGAGTAGTCCAGCCAGTTAAAGATATATTTTGGCAAATTCAATTTACTTACTGGGCAGTAAGTAAGTTAAACATCAAACTTGAAATAATGATTTCCTTTGTATAAATGTATTTAAACTTCTGCACTGTTTTATTACACCATTATGAGGGTTCAACAAATATAACTGAAACATGAAGTACACATCTTTAAATCCAAATGAAAATTAAAAATATTGACCCGAACTCGAACCCGAAAAAAATTAACAGGCGTAATCTATTGAAAAAGTAATCAACTATGAAGTAGGTACACATTTAAACCTATGTCATGGCGGGCATTGGCAGGAATCGATTCGATGCGATAGGTAACAGCCCTCCTACCACAGAAGAAAGATACCTGCTACTCTACGTAGGTACTACATCAGCGTCAGCGACTCTGTTATGTAATATAAACAAGTATGAATACCTACAACAACTAGTACAAATGGACAGAAATAGACAAGCAATGTACATAAGTAATAACCAGTTATTTTTGGCCTCTACTTCCTCTTTTACTAGCAAACAACACCAAAATGGTTTAATTGATTTTCAGTCAAGGTTTATTTTATCTTACTTTATTTACTTGTTAAATATTGTGTTATAATTTCGCCTTGACTCGCAGGTTTAATTTTACTGTAATATTTTTCTATGAGACATCCTCCATAGGTACTATTGTAATCAACACAAAGTTAAAATCGTCTAGAAATTTCTACACAACCTCTTCCTTGCACCTTAAAATAAAAATATTCATTTTTTCTTTCCAGCGGTTCCCAAATCAACCTCTGCAACGGCGGCGCTGGCGCGTCCATTACCGGTTTAGTTCCGAAGATCCCAAACGGTCTTGGAGACCAGAAGAAACCTATGGCGAGCTTAACTCACCTGCCCAAACGACCACCAGTGGATATCGAATTCTCCGACTTGTCGTACTCAGTCAGCGAGGGTAGGAAGAGGGGCTACAAGGCCTTGCTGAAATGTATCAACGGGACTTTTAGGTCTGGAGAACTGACAGCCATCATGGGACCTTCAGGGGCTGGCAAGAGCACTCTGATGAACATTTTGGCTGGTTACAAGTAAGTATACAGTTGAAGATATTTAAGTTATAAGAAAAAGTGATAAAGCACTAAAAAACAAAAACATAGTCCAATTATGAGAAATGATAAATTTATTATTACGTGTAAAAAGTTTTAAGAATCAAATTATATCTGTCAATCCAATTATAATAACATTTTTAAAGTATGAAAACTTTAACAATATTTTAAGAAAACTTCTTAATATAAATAAGGCTCTTAGATATAATTTGGTGAACATTTGGGTATTTTACAGAGCTGTAAGTGAGACTCTAGCTATCTTATGATCAAGGTTATGATTGTGCAAAATAACTACAGAATAGGGTATAAATTTTTTAATCTATTAGAATGGATGTTCTATAATGATTATTTATTTGGAATGATAGAATTTTTCTTGAATAATTGATTAGGTAGCCAGTAAAACAAAAAAAAAACAAGATTTAAATCAGTTTATCAGCTCGCGAACTACAATGCTATGGACGGATAGAAATATATATCATCATAGCGCTTTTACTGCTACAGAATATAAAATGCAAATGATGTACGTCATTTCATAGTATTTAAATTGCTCTATGACGTCATTGATAGTGATTACACCCACATTATTCCATCTGCACGAACTGTTATCGATTCTATAGAAGTAGATGACTATCAATTTCGCTTAATTACTTTATGGAAAAATTAAGCGTCGGTGGCCAAGTGGCTAGTGTCGTTGACTTACATTCGGAAGTACGCGGGTTCGAACGGCACATACCAATGTGATTTCGATTTTCGAATTCATATGTACGTTTATTCGAAGCTCTTACGGTGAAGGAAAACATCGTTAGGAAACCTGCACTCACCTGCGAAGTAATTCAAGGGTTGCGTGTAAAGTTGACCAACCCGCACTGGGCCAGCGTGGTCGACTAAGGCCTATTCACCTTGATTTCAGGGTAGGCTCGAGCTCCTCGGTGGGGACATTTATTAGCAGTCAATGATAAATGATGAAAAATTGAAGTGTGGCAAAATAAAATTACGTGACATTGCTATCTAGCAAAATAGCAAAACAGCTGTACTCTAACCAATTAAAGGTTGTGTCAGCTGGTTGTTTGTCCCAGTTCTCTGGAAATATGATAAGTATGCCAGACATCGGCTTTAGTAACAAAACCAGATAATATCGGCTAATAAATTTCTAGCCTATATTCTGACCAATCTTTTAAATTTAAATAGGTACTTTTCAAAGGGTTGTTTTCATAAACACACCACGATACATATCACGCTACTGGTTGAAGGTTTTTCAGATTAAATTTGAACCGAACCTATGTATGTAGTAATCATTTGAACTATTTGGACTGATGCCATCATTAGACTATTATTCACGTGCTACGTTCTTGTTTTTACTATAATGCTATAAATAACATAACGGGGGCAACAATATTAATTTAGGACCAAAATATACCTAAAGTTTTTTTACTGGCATGAATGAATATGTACTTAATCTCAAAATTGTGAGTTGTTAACTGTAGACAATAAACAAAAATTGTTATTCGATCAGCAGAAATTAGTATGAAACACGGAACTAGGTTACCGAAGTTCAAAGTTCAACTACTTACTTCGTGAGCAGATAAATTTGCGTACATTTGGGTTGGTAGTCACACTGTTATTGCAAGTGGTCGCCGTTAACAGCTCATATAATATATGTCCCCACCGAGGGGCTCGAGCTTACCCTGTAATAAGGGTGAATAGTAGGCCGTAGTATTGCAAGTAACTAAAAAATATTCAGTACGTCACATAATTATGTGGCGTCCCATTTTCAATTTGAATTGATGTATTGTATGTTGTTAACTAGCAACATAATAAAGAGGTGTTCCCAACTGGCACAGCATACAATACAACAATATTAAAAAAGACAAACAGGTAAAGATAGAAATGAAAAGTAATGTCCGATTTTTCTGTTTAGTAAGTTAAACTTAATTTACACATTACAATAGGTAACTGTTTGTTGACCTGAAAAAATGTAGAAGACACCAAATTATGTTCGGTTAGTTTTTTATCCGACTATGGCGAAACAAATAGGAGGGTTATGTTAACTGTAGATCCATAAAATTTTAGTAAGATAGGTCATAGTAATATTAAAAACAGGAAAACTCCACCTAAAGTTAAATATCCCTTTCGTTTCGTAAATCGAGATAAACTAGAATAACGAATTGCTATATCTACTAAATGTTGCTAGTATAAATACATACACTAAACGATAGTACGTAAAACCAAATACGTCAGGTTTAATCCCTGTCAGAAATATTTCCTTCCATAAATAATATTAACTAAACGTGTCTTTTACTTCCATTACAGGACTTCGAACGTCAGTGGTTCAATCTTAATAAATGGAAAGGAAAGAAATCTCCGGCGATTCAGAAAATTATCATGTTACATTATGCAAGACGACTGCTTGCTACCACATCTAACAGTGCGAGAAGCCATGTTCGTGGCCGCAAACCTCAAACTCGGCAAAGACATGACGATGGCAGCTAAGAAAATAGTGATAAATGAGATATTAGAAATGTTAGGATTAGTCGAAGCGAGTGACACGAGGACGATAAATCTATCCGGTGGGCAGAAGAAGAGACTGTCCATAGCCTTAGAGTTAGTAAACAATCCCCCTGTGATGTTTTTTGATGAGCCAACGTCTGGTTTGGACAGCTCGTCGTGCTTCCAATGTATATCGCTGTTGAAGTCCCTGGCGAGAGGAGGAAGAACTATCATTTGCACCATCCATCAACCGTCCGCAAGGCTGTTTGAAATGTTTGACTTTTTATACACGCTGGCTGAGGGGCAATGTATTTATCAGGGAAGGGTGGCTGGACTTGTGCCGTTCTTGTCGTTGATGGGTCTGCATTGTCCGAGTTATCACAATCCTGCTGATTATGGTGAGTCATATTGTCATTAATTAGAAAATAATACAGATGGTAGAACGTTCTGTACTTGTATCACTTTTGCTCTGTAATTCTGTTTTGAGTAATAGAACGTATATTCTTTAAGGCGTCAACAAGTTCTTATACAATTCCATATCAAAAAAGATAAGTGCCACTTAGTAAGTCATTTTCATGTTTTTACTACTTATTTATAAACACTTCAATTTTTTGCCCAAAAATACCTAAAAAAATTGTATGGTTTTTCCATAACAACACGATGGCTTTAATTATTACTTATGATATGTTTCCTCGTCATCAGTCATGTGAATATCCTCAAATTACTATACTTATACGCCGTAGGTAAAATATTTAAACAATGGCTAAGTTTCTCCGGAAGTAAATCACGAATGACAATGACACGTTGTCGCGACGAACGCGAAATTGGCAGAATTTGTCCATGTTGGACCAATCCGTTGGCCAACTATAATAATGTTTTTATAATTGGCAACACAGAGTTTGGATTATTTTAAGGTTGGGTAGTTTTTGTTTACTAACAGAGCGGCCATACTGGTTTTGGGTCGATGATGATTGGCTACAGCAGAAGCCATATTGGAATTGTGATTCGCTCCGGATTGGTTGATGTCTTTGAGTGGTAGGGGTTGTTTGTTTCCCGCCAAAAAGGTCGTGTTAGGTCAAATGTGGTTACGGTTAGCTGTCGTTCAGTCTTGTGTCAGTGGCACAGAACACTAGTTACTCCTAGCGGAGAAGAATGGCAAGTTCATAGAATTGTTTTTTTACTAGTGACATCTAACTCTGTGCACGCGAAATAAATATGCAACGCGGGAAATACAAATACGGGTCTCAGGTACTTTTTTATTTTAAAATTTTGGTGGATTAGGAAACTTCAAGTAAGTAAACCCAATACATAGGTATGTAAAAAGTATAATTTAAACCTCCTGTATTGAGTTTACCTACAAGACAATAAATAACAAACGGATAAGAGAATAAAAACATTGTTTTTATTTTAAAAGTATTTGAATAGGTATAACATACTTATGATACTGATGTTTTACTTAAAGCCATTTTATGGCGATTAACATAATTAAATCAACAAACAATTAGTAAATAAAGTTAATTTACATAACATAGTTACATATCATAACAAAGTAAATAAGTGAATACTTACTTATAATTAACACAATATGCCAAGTCGCAGGCAGCTCATATGTATAAATGTGTAAATGATATAATAATATACATAAAACATAATATTAATCAACATTAATAATATAAAATTAATAACATACCTATCATGTTGTATTTGTTTGTACATTGAACAAAATAAAACACAACACACATAATTTCTCAGCAAGTCAGTGACCTTTTGAAAATTCTCAGGGCAGTAATCTTTTCATCTTTGGTCCACCTTCTACCTTTCACTTTTCTAGTGAAGTTCCTGATTTGCCCTTGTAGAAGTAGGGCAAATGCAGGTGTAATTTTTGACGACAACTTTTTCACATTTTTGTCGTCAGCAATAGAATCAAGCGTTGTTTTTATTGTCAATTTATTAACGCGTTTATGCAGTTGACAAATTTTTTGAAAATATTTTTTTACATTTTAATTCTAGGAGTTTTTCTTTATCTGCTTGTAAAGAGGACTTTTGTTGCTCAACCTGCAACCAAAAAAATAAAAACATTATGTTTAACGAAAACAAATAAATAGCACTGCTAAATTTCAAGATTTTCTAGAGCAAGCTAAGCTGCTAAGCTGACCTATAGCTACACCATTTTATTTATATCATCTATGATAATCTCATAATCTGTACATTTTATGAAAAAAGTCAGTCACAGACCTGGATTAGTCTGATAATTTGTGCAGCATTTCTTTACTAAATAGAAGAATTAATATAAGTACTATCTCGTATGTATACTAAAATATTACATAATTATAAATATTTAAGTAGGTATTTACCATTACATGGCAAGGTTCAGATGTCATATTTTTCGAAACTCCTGAAGGTCCTGGTTGGTTTGTAAAATTGGACGCTTGTTGCTCAACCTGCAATATAAGATAATATAAATAAACGTAATATTATACAAAACGTTTTTCAGTGGCGTCACGGCCGGGGGCGTACCGGAATGGGGGCCTAACGGCCGGACCCCCTCCTTTTTACAAATCGGTAATAAAATAACCAGAAAATAACAACTTTTGGTGACCCATCAAAGCATTAATGTATGTAAGTAAAACAAGAAATAATTTAAAAAATTACGAACACTTATTCATAGTTACCCTTACCGTCATGTTACAAGACTCATTTGTGATATTTTTAAATACTCTTGAGCTTTCTGGAAAGGTGGGTATAGAGACAGAAACTTCTTAATCAACCTGAAAAGAGAAGAGAAATGCTTGTTATTGTTTTCAATTTATTTATAAATAAATATGACTGATTGATTAGTTCAATGCCCCCCATATTATAGTTATTTTTCTCATTGGTTCTATGTGTGTCGCATTGAAGTAGAAATGTTTATCCTTCTAAAGTATGAGATGTCTATATGGATGGATTAAGCGACAAAGAAATAGATTTGTAAGGCAAAAGTCATCTTCATATCGTATTCTTATCCAACTCTAGCTTGAAGAAGCGTCCTGAACTTGACTCTCTGACCAAAGGAAGATAAGTACTTACCGTTCCAAATTCCTTACTCCAGGTTTTAGAACACGGAACAGTTTTATTTCCTTATTTTTAGCTGGACAAGCACCGCACTTCACACAGGTGCGTTTATTTTCTTTGCCGGACATTACGGCGGTGGCATTTAGATTAGAGTTTATTTTATCACAAAACAAAACACTGGATAAACTTTTAAGAATTCACAAGATTAATTGGAATAAATAATTGAAATACGAAAAAAATGCGCAGTTCCAGTTTTGACGTGACAATTGACATCCAAGATGGAGGCTATGGTGCTGCCAGTATGATCTCAACAAAATTGCTCACATTAATAATTATATTTGTTTCTTTGTAGAGTAGGAATCCTAGAACCTTACAACTAAGTTTCAAACAATTATACTAATTATATACGCTAAAAGATTTCTATTTTTTCATAAGGTTTATTGACAAAAAAATTAACATGTGTACTAATAAAATTCTGCGAATAACACAATTTTTACGAGAGCCACATTGGTTTTTATCCCTCATACATAATTCTGTGCCTCCATAGAAAGTTGATAAGGGCTGGTCAGTGGCCGGAGAAGCAAGAAGTGTAAGAGGAATCTATGTCGCGTGGCGGCAGACTCTGGAGCAGCGGTGACAATCTGGGAATATAAAGCTAAGTAGTCTTGATGTGTTTCGAGCTCTTGGAGATGTCCATGTATATATATTTGTCATGTATAACTGTGCCACGTGTTTGTGCTACTTAAGACATAGACCTGACTATGTATGACTTCCCCACAGACTGATTACTTGGACTGACTTGCTATCTGAACTGTTTAACTTATGATATGTGGCCTCCCAATTGGTATCGTGTATGATTGATGTATCATACAGTGCAAAGAGACGATTGTGAGCTCTGTTGCTAGGTGTTAAAGAGACGATTGTGAGCTCTGTTGTTAGGTGCAAAGAGACGATTGTGAGCTCTGTTGCTAGGTGTAAAAGAGACGATTGTGAGCTCTGTATTCACCGGTGGTCGCACCACCTGGAGGCCACTTGTGGGGGAGTCCAAGTGTGCAAGTCTTCGCCCAGAATGTGAGAACTGGGCCATAGGGCTGGCGCCAGTATCGCTCTTGCTGGCTTGCTTTAGTAAGAGGACCAGTAGGCGATATAGAGGGATGGACGTTTCTACAAGGTTAGACTGAAGCGTTCACACCTACTCCAAATTACTATCATCATTTATCAGGAACTTGTATCGAAATTGCTATCATCATTTATCTGGCCTTTACAGTTGACCTAGGTTGCCTTATGTGGCTCTGGTCCGGGATGGGGAACGATAAGTCAGTTGGTAAGCCATGTATGACTACTACTAATACTGTCGCGACGACTACCTGACAATACTGTAGACTATAGACACACTGTTGAGTGTGTGACTGACCATGACTATCCAACCCTTATGATATTTTATATGTATTTGTATTATTCTCTAATCACTTATGAGTATGCATGGAAATCAACTTATCATAATCCCACAGGTTGTGCAGTAATTCCTTGGTCTTGTGTCCTGCGTCTCGTCTGGTTATCACAACGTCAGCGGTGAGCGACAGTTGCAGTGCGGTCGGAGCTAGAGTTCTATCAGCGAAGCGAAAGGGAAGTCCGGCGGTCAAGGTAGGAATTTGTTTTTCCTTTTTGTTTTTCGGCGAGCGGCTACTTCCCTGGATGACGTTTCGATTACGTCATATAGTACATATATTCAAGGAGACTATAGATACATGTACATAAATATATGTTATTTATTGCCCCCAATGCGCGCTCGCCGACATGGTGGAGATGTGCTGGGATGTGAGATTCAGCAAGATTTGATGATGTACAAACCTTTTTAGAGAAGTGGCTATACATGAAGATTTAATTTGTTGGCATTCCGTTAACCTAGTGGCATTCTGGCTAAATGATGAGGCTACAGATATGATAAAATTATTTTAATAATTTTTTACATCGAAGAACAGCGTAGGCTGTATCGTGCTCAGAAATTTGCCTTTCCCCAGAAAGATAGTGTGAATGAGATTTTACCGTACGTCGTATAAACTTTCGAATTGCGGGTAGTGTTACGAACACGTTAGTTATTGGTACAGAGCAGCGATAAGTTACTTTTAAACGTATGTAATTTTCGGATATTGTTTTGCCCATTTATCTAATTACCTGTACCAAGGACCAGCCAATACCAAGAGGTGGTTTGGTTGATACTTGTCATGGATGGCATTGGTTTATAACAGGGCCCGTTATAAATCGATGACAAAAGGATAATGGTCTTAGACGCTTGTATTTTACCAGTCGTTATTAGAAGTAGTAACGCGAAATTTTAATGTTACATTGTTTGGCGTCATGGTACAGGGTAATACCTACTACGTGAGATTAAACGAATACGTTGATAAAATAGGCACGGCTCCTTGTGTATCTGTTCTTGTTGCAAGTGTATTTTTCATCTAGTTCACTCAATCGGTACATACATTGAGATCTTGGCTAGGAATATGAGGGAGTATAAATAGATATTTATTCCGCGTGTTTTGAGAAAATTCTAATTTAATCAAACGGCAATACTATTTGCCGGTAGCTGTCTAAAGGGACCTTTTCTATGGGATAGGGAGGAGACGAACGAATATTACATACAATGTCTTGTATACTAATAATAGTCTAATAATCATAATTCTTGATTTTAATAATAATAATAAATTTATTTATTCAGACAACATACAGTCCATTATTGTTAGTGTTTCTTAACCTATGTTAGTTACAAAATTAAAATTAATAATGACAATTGCCTATCTAATAAATAGTCCCACCCAGATTTTACATTCCTCTAAACCTATTACTTTAGTAATTCATATTTGTAGGATGCGTTGTTAAATTTTCCGCGATAAAATTATTATAAATCGAGATAATACGTACCTAGCATACCTACGTCAATTGTTTTGGAAAGATTAAGAGCTAGTTTTGTAGCAAAGCAGCGTTCCAAAATTTGAGAAGATATCGTTGCGCATTAACACACGGTTGATATTATGTAGGTACTTCAATGCAAAAAAAAAGGAGACATAAAACGTATCGTACGGAAAAGTTGTGAAAGGTAGGTCTGGTTATTCCAGTCAACCTTAGAGTTTCGAGGAGTAAAAATCGGACTTTGTGGAATATACGTCAGATATAGTTTTAGTCTACCCACAATAAAACTTATACTCGCGGAAGGTGTAGGCAAAGATTTACAGGTTATACTGCCTTGACTTGAGTTTGTCAGAGAGTAAAGTTCCATTACTAAAATACAGAATTTTATATTTTTGTAGTAGTGTGGTTTATTTTTTTTATTATTCGTCAAAGTAAAGAATTTATTTTTAAATTCAAAATCTAGCAAATGGTAAAGGAATTTTACTACGGAGTGTAATGTTATAATTGTTAAAACCTAGAATTTAAATAATTAATTTGGCAGTAAATTTAATTTGACGGAGTTAGTGACAGTTATTTCTTTTTTAATGGTGACTTATTCTTGTCAAGTAGTGTGACACGTACCAAGCGATTACAGTGGCAAGTAAGTGTTTATACTTAATTCTTTGGAAAAGGGTAAATTCTATTAACGTTTGAAGTTGTCATTTATTCGTTCGGTCATTGATATGAAGTAGTAGTAGTGCTGCGTTTCGGACGTAGGTACTTGAATTTTCTAAATAGCATTAAATAGTATGTTTTTTTGCAACGGAAGTAATGATACTAGATAACACACATTATTATTGTTATTGTATCGTGACGTTATTATTATTCTTATCCATTATTGCAGGGCTTATTATGATGAAAATTGTAGGACCTGTTGTTTGTTATATTTTCTTAATATGAGTAGGTAGTGAAATCATTACTTAGAGATTTGTAAGCGGAGAGTGGTAATAGTTAATAACAAATTGTGACGGAGATTAAATATTTTTAACGAAACATTTTTGCACCTACCTACTTAAAGTTAAATTATTACGAGATTAGATAATTAATATTTTTTTTAGTACCGTGTAAAGATTTTATAGATTTGAGTTAGTGTCAGTTTTGAGTATAGAAGAGAAGGGGGTACATAGTAGAAAGTTGCCGCGTGAATCATTTGTTTACATTGATTAACTTTTTGATTTTACTGAATTTCCTATAGTACATTTTTTCAAGGTAGTGTAAGTAAAGTAAATCTTAGGAATGGTGGAAATTGTAGCTTCATTCTGATACAATGATAAGAGATGTCTAGGTCTGTTTATAACGTTATATATTGAATTTCTTGATCGGAAATATCGTGGTGTTTATATTTCATTTGCTCATTTAAAATTATTTACTAGCTTTACCTGCCGCGAACCATACGTGTGATGAGCAACTATAGACGCATTGCTTATTAAATAATTGTATTTTACGACAGGTTACATTTCTATGAAACAGTATAAGGTTTGGTTTTCGGATTTTCTTGGTACAATTTTTTTATGTTCTACGGAGTGATAAGTAGATTGATATTATTTTTGCCATTTAATTCTAGACTGTTGATGTAGCTAGTAAATAAAGCGTTGATGAAGTGCCTACGATAATAAAATTATCTGATGCGTATTTTTTGAGAACGATTGCTCGATTTATCCGGATAGTTAAATTATTTAGCTGCGATTCGAAGTTTTTCACAAACAGGAGTTTTAGACTAGTACCGGTCGTATGCGTACTCGCTAATATGATATTGAATAACTACAATTACGTTGACCGGTGAATTTTAGGATGCATTGTTGGAAAATGAAGAAATAACGAAGTTTCTTCTCTATCATAGAAGTATTACTGTAGCTGAGGTGTTTTGATTTCTGGTTAGCTACTTAGTGTAAAAGTGAGTCGTCTAGTCGTTGAATGGATGTAAATAGATACTTGTTTACTTAGATTGATTTGGTTAGTATAATGATTTGAAGAATTCGCGACTACTAGTGTAACGAGAAGATAGCCAGTCAGACTGTTGTTTTCGAATTTTTGCTAATATATATTAAATAATAGTAGGTACTTATAGATTTAATTCATTTAACGAGATTGAGATAAATTCAGATTTACGAAAGGATTGAAGAAGTAATTTTTCTTGATTCTTATTTCTCGGATTTTTGTAATTTTACTAAGCCTTTTTAACGTCAAGTCTGGCTCACTATATTGAATATAGGTAGTATTATTACGTCCAGTAGTTAGTGTTCAATATTGAGTATATTGTTGGTAGGTATGTCGATCCAAAATAATATGGTAAGATACACTAGTCACAACTTGAGACCCTATTCTTGGTTAAAGGATCGGGTGTTTAAATTTGTGGACATAACATTATTTATAAATATTTGTAGTTCGTTTAGTTAACGTGACGTTTACAGAAGTGACAGATATTTTTCTAAATTCAGCTACGTGTTTAGTTTCACTGAAGTGTTTGGTATCGTTTCGGTCCATACTATACGGAATTTAATTATAGTAGAATCTGGAACAGAAGGGTAATAGTTACTTTATTTGTATAGATACATTTGCCTATATAATTTTGACTGTGTTCGAAAGTAATGAGTATTTGGATAATGTAGTAGTAAAAGTAAAAGTTGATCAATTTCGGATTCTACTTGTAAAATAGATTATCAAACCGAAAACTGAAACGCTATAAGTAGTAAATAAATAAATAGTTTTTATTTGCTTTCTTTCGATAGTGTAATTCGTAGCGTAATTCCATGTTTAGTATAAACTCAATATTAGTATTAAGATAGGAATAATAGCGTGATCTTTGTATGATGATCTTGGATAATTTATCGGAATCAGAACTACAAGTTCCTCTTCTCCCCCCACAAGATATTACGGCCTCGACAAACGACGACTGCCTACTTGAACTTACATAGGTACACATAAATATGTAATGTAATATTATAATAAAGATAGAAATACAAATTGACTTGTTGATATCTACGGTTCAAAAGGAAATTAAGGAATTCATTCGAGAATTTGAATGTTGTAAACTAAACTTTGCCTTTTGAATGATTTACTCTTAATAATGACGTTCAGTTCAGAGTATTGAAGCGGGTAATATCGATGAAGAAGTTAGTGCTTTTGAGAAGATTACATGCGGTTATTAAAGTTTAATATTGATAGAATTAATTGGAATATTATTGTT
This sequence comes from Teleiodes luculella, assembly GCA_948473455.1. Classification (NCBI taxonomy): domain Eukaryota; kingdom Metazoa; phylum Arthropoda; class Insecta; order Lepidoptera; family Gelechiidae; genus Teleiodes; species Teleiodes luculella. The sequence goes on from OX419587.1 coordinate 15,545,065, forward strand.
ATAAATTCGCGAAGGAATTAGTATAAAATTAGATACTAATAGTAACGTATTGTTGTCAGCTAAAAGTTTGTTGTGTGAACGTAACGAAGTCTTAAAGCTGAATTGAAATTGAATTAAATGAAAACAGTGGATTTTTAGGGAATTATAATTTGGAAGGTTAACTGTAGATTCGATCTTTGTAGCAAGCAATACGATAATGTTCCAATTTGGATAGCTTTACGGAAGTGAATATGATTTGTCAGAAAGGTTAAAGAGGCGCGAAAGACCTAGTAGGTTAACGTATTGTGTATTGATTAAAGGAAACCTACTGTATGATAAGGTTAGTCATAGCCGGGTTATCTAAGTGCAGGCGGAGCACTTAATCGAATATTTAGATTGAGTTCACGAATAGTTTTTATCCAGATCGCGGATAGAGTAATTGAAATGTTCAAATTACATAAAGGTAGTCCTTTATTTGCGTAGAGATGCGCCAGTTGTAGGTCATGTAAAGTTGTGAATTCAAGTTATGTTTTATGTACCTACTGGCTGTGCAAATTTTTGTGTTAGTTGTGCTTAAATATGTTAATACATTAAATGGGAGTGCTTTTATTATTCGAACTCTTTAAGGGATAAAGTCGTGATTGTTTAAGATTGTGGTATCAAATAGTGACAGATAAGAGAGATAAATTAGTAGTATTTTATTCCTTAAACAACTTAATACATTCTTAATCTTTATTCTGAGTCATTGTTGTTAAGAAGCCCACGGATGAGATAAATATGTTTAATTTTGTTAGAACCGCGAGATAGTGAATACAATTTTGTAAAGTAAATACCTACCTATCTATGATTAAGAAAAGTAATTTAAAATGGGACATTAACTTTAGTTAACTGAAATACTAAATAACGTACTAAGTAACGTTTACATGGTTGGTAGTTAAAGAGACGAATAATTTTTCAAGGGGTTTTAGAAATTAACTTGGATACGATAGATGGAATAAAGTTTGCATATTTTATTTTGATCAAACATTATTATTGACGTAGTAGTTCAGATATCTTTATTGGTAATATAAGTATAGACACAGCTTATAGTAAAAAACTTGAATTTCATTTTAGTTTAGTGATCCGAGTTGTCGAGTTAAACTAAGTTTTTCCAAGGGTTAAATAATTTAATGATTAAATAAAGTTAACGCTGCCTTTGTGAAGTTCGTTAATGATGTTTGAAATCGTAGACGTTTAGAAGTAGTGATGTAGTTATTTCATGAAGTTTGAAATCGCGATGATTCGTTATTGTGTGATGCGACTACATTCCCGATCATTGAAGGCATAGGTATAGTAGTACTAGTATTTAATTTTGAACGGTGTTCTTTATCGAATATTTGACGAGTACAATTTTAGTCAATTGTTGTTTGGTTGGGTACAATGTAGTCGGTATTTGCTAATAATTTTTGTAACTTGACTTATCACAGATAAGTACTATTACGCGAAGATTTTATTTGTTTGAAACACAATGAATTGGTAAATGGTTAATCGCTAAAATATAGATTGAAATAAGGTCGGTAATGTGGTCCATCTAGCGAGATAAATTATTGTGCAGTATCACTGATTATCATGAACAAAGTTTCAAGTGAATCGAACATAGATATTGAAGAAAGGTTAGTTCAACGGGAAATTAATAACTCTTATACGATACGATTTGTTTAGTGAACAATAGATATGTCGGGTTCAAACATTTCTTCTTATTAATTGTGGATATAATTGTGAAAATAATTGCTGTTCAGATGTATGAAATGTTTATGCGGTAGTGATAAATGATAAATATTCCTACGTACAATCTTGTAGTAGAGAACTAACCGTTTGGCGATTGATATAATATACTGTATAAAGAAAGGTTTTCTGATAGTTTTGATTGGTTGTTTATTACTGCAGAAGAAACTAAAAGACAGAGTATCATTGAAGTTAGACAACTTTGAACATGAAATTAATTAATAAATTGATAGTATAATAAAAGGGAATATTTGTATTGTATTGTATTGTGTAATTGATAAGGATGGCGTAATTATGAATACACGAATTTAGATTTGAGTCATTGAGAGACAAGAAATAAAGTTATCAATTTTGGACAGAAACTGAAGTACTAGAATGAAGTTGGTATATCGAATTTAGAAGTCTGAGCGTGATACACAAGGAGCTATGCGTTAGTCGAAAGGTACGGAAAGGAATGGTAAAGAAGGCGATTTAATCTTTACGAGAACTATGCGATGCGATGAAAACAGAATTGAAGGCGAAGTTAAAATACACACGGAGTTAGGACATGAAAATACCTGTAATACGTGTTTAATTTGAGACGGTTAGAAGTATAAGCTCAAACATTCGTCATGTAAAAGGATATTTTCGGTACTTGATTTCTCTTATGCTGTCTTGTGGTCGAAGTTGTGTCAATTTTTTCAGTGTTCGAGCTTTTCTGAAGTCGAAGAGTGGAGTCGTATTGCCTTTCAGTTACAGGTTGGGCACGTGGAGTCGTATTGCCTTTCAGTTACAGGTTGGGCACGTGGAGTCGTGTTGCCTTTCAGTGGTTACTGGTTAGACAAGTGGAGTCGTATTGCTTTTCAGTTGCTCCTGGTTAAACAAGTGGAGGCGTATTGCCTTTCAGTTGTTCCTGGTCAGACACAGGAGGATGTGTCTCAGTGCAGTATGCTTGTATATTGAAGATGGGTAGATTGTGAACAACAGTTATTAGTCGTTGTGGTATGATATGGTATGTTGGAGTTAAAGTTGTTATAGTTGTTCAATTGAAAGCAATATTGAAACGCCGAGAATAGCGAGGAATGAAGAGCGTTCATGTAAATGTTTAGTTGCGATATAATGATCCGATAATAGACCTATAGCATCCCGCTGAGTAAGGGGATGTAACTCGGTAGTGAAGTTACGGTGAAAAAGGCTGGTCTGATGCGAGTCTATTCGATAAGATGCGAGGTTTAGTTCGCAAAATATTAAGCTGCGTTGGTTTAATAGTTAGCAGTGTAGCGTTACGCGTAGTTAGAAAGATTGAGACTGTTATTGTTGTTCTGAAAAGCGCTGCTGGTTCGATAAATTCTTTAAAGTAAACTAAACTGAAATAAGCTGTATTATTGTAAAATTCATCATGACAATAGCTTACTCGCGACATAGGTCGGTATAAAGTCATAAAGGTAATGAAGACGGATATTATACACAGATTACGATGCTTTATGTTAAAGATTAGGTACGTAACAGGAGTAAGAATGCAACCTAATTTAAACGGCGTAAAATGTTTGTAATTTCTCGTTGTCAGACGAGAGTTGTTGGTCTTTGGTACCTGGAACAACAACTTTTCCTGTCGCGGGAGGTTCTTCCTAACGAGGTCGGAAGAAAGTCTCATGATGGAGTCTGAGTAACACATTTGAGTAGAATAACGTTGAGAAGATAAGGCGAACTGCATTATTGAGTTAGTTATTATTACGTTGACGGAAATTTTGCGAACGGTTATAACTTTTTGACTGTTATAAGAATCGAGTTATAAGTTTACGGGAAAGAAAGATATGGATCCCAATGATGAGCCAAGTGATATCGGATTTGGTCGGACGTAGTCTACTGAGATAACCTTCTAGCAAATCTTACGTTTAATGAAGTCTGAATGGTAAAAGCTTACATATCAATGTGAGAATGTTGAATAGTACTATCGAAAACATTTAGTTGATTATCTCAAGACATTAGAGAACTTGCTCTACGAGATATATTGAGCCAGCCACTAGGGGAATACCAACAAGGACCACTATGCCAACAGGGATTGAATGAGATAATGTTCAAAGGGAGAGATGGAAAAGAAAACACGTTTATTTGCACTGTCGCAAATCAAACAACTGATGATATTAGAAGATAACACAGATATGAGACTTCAAAAGATAGTTGCGAAGCCCTATCAGGTGAAGACAGAACCGGAGAATTTGGTATCGTGATTTGAATTTATTGGTACAGAATTTGAGAAGAAAGATTTCGCCTCTCTGTATGTGATTTTTATTGAAAGTTGAAATGAATTTAATCGGCAGGAGGCCGAAATGGAGACTGGAGACTTTCCATGGGAAAGTAATTGAGTATGACCTGAGATTGTAAGAAGTGTTATAGAAAAGGAATTGAAATTAAAAATATTTGGCCAAAGTGTGTTGATGATGATGTCACTTAGTGTAAGTGAAATATTGTCAAACTGGATAGCGACACCGACTGTTGGCCGAGATACGTGAATGAAACAAGAGCCGCGTGGCTCACTTCTTGTCGGCCGGGTGTGTCGCGACGAACGCGAAATTGGCAGAATTTGTCCATGTTGGACCAATCCGTTGGCCAACTATAATAATGTTTTTATAATTGGCAACACAGAGTTTGGATTATTTTAAGGTTGGGTAGTTTTTGTTTACTAACAGAGCGGCCATACTGGTTTTGGGTCGATGATGATTGGCTACAGCAGAAGCCATATTGGAATTGTGATTCGCTCCGGATTGGTTGATGTCTTTGAGTGGTAGGGGTTGTTTGTTTCCCGCCAAAAAGGTCGTGTTAGGTCAAATGTGGTTACGGTTAGCTGTCGTTCAGTCTTGTGTCAGTGGCCGGAGAAGCAAGAAGTGTAAGAGGAATCTATGTCGCGTGGCGGCAGACTCTGGAGCAGCGGTGACAATCTGGGAATATAAAGCTAAGTAGTCTTGATGTGTTTCGAGCTCTTGGAGATGTCCATGTATATATATTTGTCATGTATAACTGTGCCACGTGTTTGTGCTACTTAAGACATAGACCTGACTATGTATGACTTCCCCACAGACTGATTACTTGGACTGACTTGCTATCTGAACTGTTTAACTTATGATATGTGGCCTCCCAATTGGTATCGTGTATGATTGATGTATCATACAGTGCAAAGAGACGATTGTGAGCTCTGTTGCTAGGTGTTAAAGAGACGATTGTGAGCTCTGTTGTTAGGTGCAAAGAGACGATTGTGAGCTCTGTTGCTAGGTGTAAAAGAGACGATTGTGAGCTCTGTATTCACCGGTGGTCGCACCACCTGGAGGCCACTTGTGGGGGAGTCCAAGTGTGCAAGTCTTCGCCCAGAATGTGAGAACTGGGCCATAGGGCTGGCGCCAGTATCGCTCTTGCTGGCTTGCTTTAGTAAGAGGACCAGTAGGCGATATAGAGGGATGGACGTTTCTACAAGGTTAGACTGAAGCGTTCACACCTACTCCAAATTACTATCATCATTTATCAGGAACTTGTATCGAAATTGCTATCATCATTTATCTGGCCTTTACAGTTGACCTAGGTTGCCTTATGTGGCTCTGGTCCGGGATGGGGAACGATAAGTCAGTTGGTAAGCCATGTATGACTACTACTAATACTGTCGCGACGACTACCTGACAATACTGTAGACTATAGACACACTGTTGAGTGTGTGACTGACCATGACTATCCAACCCTTATGATATTTTATATGTATTTGTATTATTCTCTAATCACTTATGAGTATGCATGGAAATCAACTTATCATAATCCCACAGGTTGTGCAGTAATTCCTTGGTCTTGTGTCCTGCGTCTCGTCTGGTTATCACAACGTCAGCGGTGAGCGACAGTTGCAGTGCGGTCGGAGCTAGAGTTCTATCAGCGAAGCGAAAGGGAAGTCCGGCGGTCAAGGTAGGAATTTGTTTTTCCTTTTTGTTTTTCGGCGAGCGGCTACTTCCCTGGATGACGTTTCGATTACGTCATATAGTACATATATTCAAGGAGACTATAGATACATGTACATAAATATATGTTATTTATTGCCCCCAATGCGCGCTCGCCGACACACGTCTTGGTAAACGACCTCCGTGAATCTAATGGTAGGTAGGTACTACAAAGTAGCTTCGCATTCGGGACAGTAATTTTTCCTCAATATAGATTATGCTAAGCTAACGTCCGTTTGCTATGGTCAGTACCAAACCAATGCTCTTTCAGTTCTAACATACCGAAAAAAGTGCGAGTTAAAAACAGCAATGTAATCTTATATCTTAGAAGCTGAAACGTAAAGTATAATAGTACTGTAGAGGTTTCTTAGCTAATGAATAATGATGGCAAATAATGAGAAGAAAATTGAAGGAGTGGTTTGGAGATAAATGGTTTTTATTGTAGGACTGCTACGGAAAGACATTATTCACTTCACAAAGTACGAGATAGATATTATCAAACTATTAGCAAAATTACGATAAGTTCAAACTATTAGCAAAATTACGCCATTTTTATTACGCAATCAGTTGCATTTGAAGCTTGTTCATTACACACACATATTATTAGCTAACGCTCTAGTCACCTCTAGCTAGCTTTGTGGATAACAATAATTAAAAAAAAACAAGAAACACCAAGTACTTACACAATCTTTTTGTTTTACTTAATATTTACTTAATTTTGATGCTAGTTCACAGAATATATAAGCTTGCTAGTCAGATTATCTCAGCTTGAAGAACTACCCTCGTGTTTTTCAGGAATTATTTAAAAGAACTTACTTTTCAAGAAAATGTATTCATTTGGCGTTCAAAGGCTTCGTGACTTACCAAAACAGCGTATAAAAAGCGACCTTGACGAATGGTCGGCGGTTTCTGATATTATATTTTGTTCGATCAATATTATTAATTGGTCGTGCGTAAGACTGTATACTCGTTACTTCACGATTTCATATAGACATCATAATGTTTTACGGGTGAATAAGCAGGATAGAAATAATAAAACCAATAGTAATATAAAGGAAGGTCGCACAAATGACATGACCATCTGAGGGCTCTTAAATTAGCAGAGTTTTAATTTTTTAATTTATACTCTAAGTGGCAGAGTTTCAAAGAAAACAAGATAGCTGATATAATAGTATACGAAACAAAGACAAATAGATTAATATTTTCCGCTACTTAAGCAGCTATAGTACATTAAGACTATGGAAAGAGAATATACCTAGAATCGTTCGTTTTAAATGTATGTTGTTGATTGCAATAGACCAGAATATTAAAATGATAAGACGTTGACGACCACCACTGCTTAGAGGATTTGTTCAGCAATGGACGTCTACAGTCTGTAATGACGATGTTAAGACCAGAATATACTGAGTCTTGTCGGAATTCGGTCATACCATATGCAGGAATATAGATGAATACAAAATCATTATGTTTTATTTTCAGTAATGGAAGTGGCCACAGGTGAACACGGGGACTGGGTGCACAAGTTGGTCCTGGAAGTGAATAAAGGCAAGTGCGGAAGAGGACAATCTTCAACATCATCATCTTCATCATCTGTACCACAAAACTATATCTACAATAACATAGACAGGAAGAACAACGAAAAGAAAAATGAAACCCTTGAAATTGTGATAGGTGAGTTAAGTAGCCCAAAGATAGGTACTCAAGTTTCCGATTTAGAATTAAAGTGAAATGATATATTCGATATGATTATAGTGTAATGATATATTAACATTGATTCATAGTAGGTTTGAGTCCCTCACTCAGTCAGTGGTCTGTTAATATAATCTAAAATAATTCCAACAGAGGACATAAAGGGTAATTTAGATGTAGCACTTATAGAGATTTCTTTGTTTTCAGATAAACCAACTTGCACTGTGATAGACATGTCTGAACCAGCAGTTATCCAAGAGAAACAGGTGCCAAACACAACGAAACTAGCCCCTGTTACATGCACAACCTCGCTCCTCGACTCTAGCGAAAGCTTTACTAAGAAACCAGTTAAAACCGGCTTCCCAACTTCAGGGTGGAAGCAATTTTGGATCTTATTGAAAAGGACTTTCAGAAGTATATTGCGAGACCAGATGCTGACGCATTTGAGGTTATGTTCGCATACGGTTGTTGGGTTGCTGATTGGGTTCCTGTATTATGATATCGGATCGGATGCAGCGAAGGTTATGAGCAATGCAGGGTGTATTTTCTTCACTGTGATGTTTACTATGTTTACGGCTATGATGCCTACTATTCTTACATGTAAGTGTTCATTATGGTTATTGTTTTCATAGCTAATTTATAAAGTAAACTTTAGTTTCTAAATTTTATATTCTGATTCATGGTAGATATGATCTCCTCGGTTGGGACATATTATAACCGCTAACGACAAAATTTTCTCTGAAACTTTGGGCCTTTCTTTGATTTGACTTTCCATCTTCGTCGGTTTTTGAATATGTTTCTTTTTTATTATTTATTTAAAGATCATTAAGGTTAATAGAAAAACAAAATGTTTATGTTTGTTTGAAATATTTTTGTTTGTTCCAGTCCCGACAGAAATTAGTGTTTTTGTGAGAGAGCATCTTAACTATTGGTACTCGCTGAAGGCGTTTTACTTCGCCAAAACATTGGCGGATCTCCCATTCCAGGTAAATTATTCTAAATATTATTAAATTATCATTCATAATTATGTCTCCATAAGGATAAGAGCAATTTATCTTTAAGTTTTTCACTGCCGTACCTCCTTTTTTTCCTCACTGCTGGCAAAAGCTAATAACTACTCCTTAATATCGCAAAACTACGTTCTGATGTGCAGTCATCGTTAGTATTGTAACTCATAGCTAATTGTCATCCAAATACATGTAAAAGCAGTATGATTGTTTTTGTTTTCCAGATCGTCTTCAGCGGCGTCTACGTCATAATAGTGTACTTCATGACAGGCCAGCCAATGCAAACTGACAGGGTGCTCATGTTCACGACCATTAACATCCTTACTGCTCTCGTCGCCCAATCGTTGGGCCTTCTCATAGGCGCGGCCATGAAGATAGAAACCGGGGTCTACCTCGGCCCGGTCACCACCATCCCAGTAGTTCTCTTCTCCGGGTTTTTCGTAAACTTCAACGCGATCCCCAGCTACCTCCAATGGCTGACATATCTCAGTTACGTAAGGTACGGCTTTGAAGGTGCCATGTTGTCGGTCTATGGCTTCGGAAGGGAAAAGTTGCATTGTTCAGAAGCGTACTGCCATTTCCGAACGCCGTCGAAGTTTCTGTCTGAAATGACGATGGAGCATGCAAACTTTTGGGTGGATGCAGGCGCGTTGTGTGCGTTCTTTGTGTTTATAAGAATTATCTCTTATTTAGTGTTAAGGTTTAAGTTAAAGATGATGCAGTAGGACTCATAGATTCGATTCCACGCGGTCAGGGGAGTTGGTTCCAAGAATTGTTTGATTATATACATAAGAGCAAATTAGATGTTTATCGTAGTGACATTTGATGGTTAAACCACAGATGATGATTAGAAACCTAGGTGCGTTGAACTTTTTAAAATTTGTACAATGAATCGTGTGGCACCAATCAAAAATAATGCATTAAGTAACTAGCTAAGTATTCCAATTTGAAGTTTGTTAGGATACCCTTCATTAGGGGTTAGTCAGTTGGGTATCATCATCATAAATTTTAGTGTTTTTATTTAAAATTGTGTCGAATAAAGTACCTATAATGTACAGTTAATAATTTGGGCTACGCTTTGTAGAGCCATGATTGAGCCATATTTGACATTTTCCTTTTGCTGACTGTAAATGTGATGTAAAAGATTATAGCAGCTAACTTTCATTAGTGTGAATGTGCAATATAAAGTTTATAAAAGTAACATCGAAACTAAAAACTCATACTATCTTTATCTTAATATAGAGTATCTTGTAAAAACTGCTTTCAAAGAAAATTTTCAGTTACATTTTCAAAACGTTTGTGATCTCAAAGGAATGTTGGAGATGAAAATACGAAATATGATAATGTTTATATGTACCTACATTGAATATTTCCATGTGATTATAAGGCTAGTTATCATCTCATTCAATATTTTTTAAGACAAGTCCGGCTGAGGTTATGCCCGCATTGTTTTTTGAATTTTCTCGTGGGTTTGAGATAAAATGTAGCCTCCACGAAAACACGAAATCTCTGTGCTTTTTTTAATTGACCTATGCTAAAAAGCTACGACCAATCAAGCTTCACCGGACTTGCGGGGAAGCGAAAAGCTCTACCCCAATCTCTGTGCAAAAAAATCAAGTCAATCTATTGCCACAGCTATTGCTTAGTTTGAGTGTGAAAAAAAGAGAAACAAGTGTTTGTTTTTACATTAATAATATTAGTATGCATGCTTACTTGTTTGACACACAGGTTTGATTGTCCAAGATTGACACATTATCAAATTATGACCTTGAAAAAGTTTTATTCCCACCACAGGAAAAATTAAAACAACGTGGGTGTAGCTTCAAGCGAAGTTTACATAAAGGCAACTAATTAGTTTACAAGACAGACTTTTGTAAAAGTGCTAAGTAGAAGATAAATAATTAGAAATTAAAAATAAATTTAGAACTCATAAATACATAAAAAAATAACATCTACTCATAAATCTCATAATTAACATTAGTAAATTAATAACTAATAAAATAGTTATCTGATTAAAGCATTACCTTGCGGAAGTCCATAATACCATTCTGTGCAAAATCTAATAGTATTTCAACATTTATGAAGTTTTTTGATGCGATGCCCGCTATTAATTTGCATACACAGACAATGACACCACGTCATGTGCCGAATACTGCACCATCTGCATGTTCTAACAGCGGGACACCCTAAACAGATAGCTCACTATATACCTAGCGTCAAATCTCGCCACACACATCGACGTCACATTTACAGGACTTCTCCCCCACCCCTAGAGGGTCCTGAAAGCTTATATCATAATTTTCAAGAATTGCGTGAGAGATCTTTCTGTAAACTTTAATTCTTTGCTTACAACAGAACTCTTGACGATGTGCCGCGGTGGAAAATATTTGGTGCAAGTGGTGTTAAAGTCTGTGCATATAGCGGGCTAGTGCTAGGTGCATCGCATTAAAAAGCACCCTTTAGTGCGGAAGTAACTAAAGATTTCGTACACAGCGAAAAGCTATATTGCACTTCTAATAATAAAATATCTTACATGCTCAAGGTATATTGTAGGTATGGTAAAATTAATTTGCAACTACACCACACTAATATTCTGTTGCGTTAAATGTCATTATCAAAAACAAGTCTGTAAAACAAACTGTACTGCTATTCTATTGTTGCTGTATCGGCCATATCTTTGAAAATAGTTTTTGGCGTGTATTTTATCCGCAAATAAACTTGGTAATCGTATTTTCTTATTGTTACATACATGGTGTATAAGGAGCATTTTTAAACTAATTATGAATATTGGCCACAAAATATCATTGTTCTTATTACCAACCCTCTACGATTTATAATTTATAAATAGGTTTTGAGATAATTAGTACTTACTAAATAGATAGAATTTGAAATAGATTGTTTATACATACTTATAGGGGTAGGTTAGGTGTTAAGGTTTTATAGGAGATCGGGCCCATGACTTATTATTAAGTTCCACACATAGCTGGGTACACGCTGGGTGTATGAAAATTAACAAAATTGGTCATCAAGACTAATAAAGAGTGCAATAAAGTTAATTGACTAGATAATAAATATGCATACTGCTATTACTGTAATTTATATACGTAATATAATTCTAGGATAATTAAGTTTGTCAACCTCAACGATATTAATTTTTTCACATGTAGTTTATTTGCGTTTTCACATAGGTTTTCGCTAATCACATCACAGAGAGAGTGAAAGAGATGACAATACTGCCATAATATACCGTGAAATTGGTTGTTTATCCGAAACATATTGGAAGTACCTATACTCATGAAACTGAACAACTTTGCATAAAACTCAAATTTAAAATTCAACTTTTCAAAGTTCTCTCATGTGTCTGAAGTTTATATTCTTCTTCTTCTGTCGTGTCGATGGCTAGTTTTAATTTTTTTTGCCCAATATCCTGCCACCCTGATTGCTCTTTCTGAGGCCTCCATGAGCTCCTCCGGCGTGCAAGACTCAGGGCAGGACATGACAGTTTATATGAAAAGTAAAAAAATATTTTTGAGATTTTAACCTATGTTCCTTAGGGAAAATTGTTCAGTTTCATGAGTAGGTACTAGCAATATGTTGCAGATAAACAACTAGGTAGTTAAATTTCAAGGTGTAAAGCCAGACCAGATAAATAAAATACCTCGCAATATTGCGGAATTGAAATGGAAATAATTTTATTATGGGAATTGTTGCCATATACATACTCATAAAAAATATACACGTGGCAACCTCAGAAAAGGTCTTTTATTTCTCTGCTCAGGCTTTAGTATAAATCAGTCGGCTTACAATTTTCATTTACATAAGATCTTGATTTTCCAATCTAAAATACCACAGAGTACAATAAAAGTGTTCTACGTTACCATAGCATTACTAAGCATAACTATATAAGTTCAGCACATTATAAATCATAATGTAATGTGGGTGTAATATAGGTTGCAAAATGAAGTGACGTAGCTGAGCAAATGCTGAGAAAACATGTTTAGTAAATGTTTTCGACGGCTCGTAGCCTAGTTAGTAGTATAGTATGTCTGCCTACAAAGTTACTTTATTTTTGGTAACAAAAAATATTTGGTCATCTCCTTTCAAACTGTTCTATTTTGTATGAAAGTATCAACTTTTTTTTTCATATCCGAGAATAGTTTCTTTGGGAAAATTTCTCAAAACCTTGACTGACCATTACTTTCAGTATTTGCTAAGACGTCACTTATATCCTTTTGTGTTTTCTTAATTACCTTGCGTAAATATAGTTCTATCCATAAATTAGTATGAATGTGGAGTTTTTTAAAACCACATCAGATATTTATTTTATTATTATTTCAATTTTAATTCAATCGACTTTACTATCATTACTGTACCTGAATATGACTGTTTTGAACTAAAAAGCTCTTAGTTTTACCTTAAGTTTATTATGTATTATGATTAATGTGTTAAGAAAAATGAAATTGTATCGTACCTATCATATTCTAAGAGTGTCTCTGTGGCCTAGAAGCTAGGGCCGTTGGCTTCCACCGGAAGGCTCAGGTTCAAGCCTCGACACGTATCGTACCAATGTGTTTTCGAATTTCGAATTCATATGTACGATTATTCAACGCTCTTACAGTGAAAGAAAACATAACATAGTGAGGAAACCTGCACCTGGTGTGGACTAAGGCCTGTTCACCCTAATCCAAGATAGGCTCGAGCCCTTCGGTGGGAACGTGAATGGGCTGATCGATACTTTCATGTAATTGCAGTAATACCTAGTGTGTATCCAGTGTACCTAAATGATATTATTACATACTTATACTTAGTTTAATTTCTATTTACGAACTCACGTTGTAGACTTACCGTTACTGTACTCAATTTTACATTTAAAAGTCTAGAATTTAGTACTACTTACTTAAAATTGTTATCATAAAAATCTTCATTACGCTAAAGATTTTGGTAAATCTCTATGTCTATCCTACTTAACAGTATTTAATTAATAATAAACGACTGTGATTTTTATAGTTTTTGTCGTTTTATTGCATACCAAAAAATTACACTCCCGTTCATAAAATACATTTTAATCTTGACAGTTATGGAAAAGTTGCTTTGGGAAAAATGATTTTATTTAGATCTATAAGCATTCTTTTCAGTCAGTTACATTCAAACTGATATCGCATCGCCTCTTTTAGATTGTTTGATCTCTTTTTCATTGCTTAAACTTGTACATTGTTTGAGACGAAACTGGTCTCGGTTTGAGCAAAGCTTATTAACTTCAGAAATGACGTCATTGAGTGTTCGAAGGGATCTTCTATACTGTAACTAGTACTGTAATAAAACTGAAGAATCAGCGTGTCTGTACATTGATTAGTTGTTAAAAAAATTAATTGTATGTAGGTAGGTGATATAGGGAGTGTAGCCGAACAAAAATAGAAGTTTTGAAAAAAAATCCGTCTGTCTGTCAGTTTGTACACGCTAATCTCTGAAACCGTTGGACCGATTAAATTAAATTTTGCGTGGTAGTTGGTACGTTATATCCCCGGGTCAAAATATTAGATACTTTTTACCACGGAAAATAAAAAAAATCAAAGATGGCGTAGCCGTGGGCGGACAGCCATTAATGAATAAAAAAGTTTTGAATTTTGAATTCAGTCTTTACTAAGCCGTCAAACCCTGTATATTATAATCATGGACCTAAGTTATGTTACTAACATGATTATTTTATCTAGAATTAATAAAAATGTCTGTGAAATTTTTTTAATACAGATGGCGCCAGGACAATAAAAAAATTTACTCTAATTTATCTTTTTACACTAGCACATTCTGTTATCAATTATCATAAATTTTAACTGAACGAACACCGTTTCAGAGAGACACCCACATACTCTACTCTCTTCTCATTGGAAAAAAAAGTTCCTGTAGGTACCCGCTACTATTACCAGATGGCGTTGCTTGTATAGTTCTTCGTAATTCGTAGGAAAAGTAAAAACAGAGAAGTCATTGATTAAAATGTTCAATACTTCATGGAAGCCGTGGACTTTTAGATGTAATATTTTGCATAAAGAAGAGACACTTTCAGGCGTTTGTGACGCAAATTAGCAATTATTAATTTCTTAGTAATGAAATATTGCTGAGTGATTATACGTTATTGATAGGCACTCGAGGTAAGGTGGTATAAAATGAAGAATTAAACTTCAATACGTATAGTTGTGAATCAAGACTTAACAAAAGAAAAACACAGTTGCAAATGGAAGAACAATAACTACTCTCTTGCATTAGTCAGATAAGACAAAACTTTTTTTTATTTAATCCTTACTAGATTTTCAGTTCAACTGGATCGGTCCAGTTTAAGTACCTTAAAAGAATTCAGCAGCCATCAGTTTTGAACATTCTTAGTTTCGGTTCGGCATTCGGTTGTTAATTGCAATAAGAGACATTTTCACGGGTTATTCTACACGATTTAGTTTTAAATTGAGCTTACCGATATTTCAAACGGGTTACACCGATCAGTCTAAGAAATTAATAATTGCTAATTTGCGTCACAAACGCCTGAAAGTCTCTTCTTTATGCAAAATATTACATCTGAAAATCCCGGTCTACCGGCTTCCATGAAGTATTTCTTTTTTAGTAGGTTACACTGATCGGTGTAACCCGGTCAAAATATCGGTAAGCTCAATTTAGAACTAAATCGTGGAGAAAAACCCGTGAAAATGTGTGTTAGCCATCAGTTTTGTGTAAGAAATGTGCCAAATTTTGGTTTTATTATTGATTGTGCCTATATAACAAGAGGTACTACTCTCATGTAATGTAGGTTGTAGGTACTTGAGTAATAGGTAAGATTATGTCTATACAAAACAGATAGTTGTTTACAACGATGAATAGGGTTGCGTCTCCGCCGACGCCGCCGTCGCGCCGCCGAGCCGCGCCGCCGCCGCCGCCGGCGGCGTACCTGTGTCGCCGAAATGGGCGGTGGCGGCGGCGCGACGGGTCGCGTAGCGCCTGTAATACGGCGAGACGAAGGCTATAGGTTTACACGTTTACAATCTTTTGTAATCATAATAATATACGGAGTAAGTATTTACAGAAACACATAACTGTGATACTGCGATATCTTGTCAATTGTCTTGCAAACGCTAGTATGTACAATAGAAGTTCAATGGTGAAAGACAGAACATTTTCTTTGCTTAGATCATCATTGTCATTATCCCAAAATGTCTTTCCTTAGATAGACGAATAATTAAATAGTTTGGTGAGCTGATCTGTTAGCTTCGATAGCTTCAGGAAGCTGAGCTTCTATTTATCTACACTAATTAGAAATCGGATGTGGCAAATATGAAGGAAGAGGAAATATTTCCCTCTGATTGCCAATTTACTGCCTAATATTCTCAAGATACAAGGTAGAATTTTGAAAATAACACCATGGTTTAGTTACATTACGGTGTGAGACGATTCTTTAGTTTCTGATCGTATTTATTCATAAGTTCGTTGAAGAGCGCGTAGTTTTTGGAACACTGCCTGAATGAGGTAAGTTTAGGGCTGCCATCTAATTTTATTTGACGACGTCATTTATTTTCAACGGCTTAGTACAATATGAGGATTCTTATTAGATTTCCTGCCAAGGAAATCTCAGAACTCGCAAAAATCGTCATTTCATTGAAATCGTGGTTGAAGCTTAAAAGAGAATCTTTTGATAATGAGCTCTTCGTGGTTGTTTTAAGGCAAAAGTAAAACTTCAAGTAATCTGACATTCTTACAACAAAAAACAAAACAATACACCATTATCTCTACAAATATTCGTCTTTTAAAGAAAGGCTCGAGACTCGAATTCTATTTCTTATTATTATTTTTTTATTCATTCAAATAGCATTATCATTGTAATTAGTTACACAGGATGATTTTCCTAGTCTAGTCTCATTGTAAGATATTTACAGGAATAGTTAAGCCAAGTTATAAGCCGTAGAAGCTCCCACAAGGTGGACCGACACGGTGAGCGAAATTGATAGTTATAAATCTGTGGGTCCGGTGAAAAACGATCCAAGTCGAATTAGACCCTTTTGCGTTTATTTGTGATTTGGACTCTCCTGAAAATTACCCATCGATGGGTCTAATCCACGCTCTTCTAAGTCAAAAGATAACGAAGTTACAACTTGTGCATAGTGGTTTAAATAGCATAAAAAATTGTGAAAATGAATTTAACTCCTCTTAAACAATCGAAAGATTTAATTTACTTGGTGAATTTGGGTTTAATACGAATTATACCCTTTATTTTTTTGAATAAATAGTTCTAAATCATTTGAAACCTTGAAAAATTCAAAACTAAAGCTTGTGAAAAAAGATCCAACTGTACTTAAAACCGTCTGTCGAGGTAATTATGCCGAATCAGATCTTTTTACATTTAAAATACTATACAATTATAGCTTTTTTGATACCAAAACATGATAGGACAATAAATACTTGTTAAGAAAAGACAAAATGAAATCTTTTCTATTGAATATAAACTGATGTAGATCTGATCTGACCTGCAAATTTCTACACTATACGCTCTTAAAAACGTACGGTCATCTCTCTCTCTCTCTCTGATGGGAGTGAGGGTATCCAGTTTCAGCCCTTCGGCTCTGACTGGGGCTCTCTACGCGGGCCTTTACAAAGGTCCCGGTCATGGGGTGCCATCATTGGATGGTGGATACTGAGGCCATCTTTGGATTGTGGTGCTATCACTGATGGGGTGCGGGGCTCTCCTCCTCGGCGCTTCTCGCCAGTAGAAGCTCCCTGGGGAGAGCCTTGGACCTTGGGTCTGGTGGGCGGCAATGCAGTGGGGCGATCCCGCGGATGTGCTCGAGCGAGGACTGGTCTGCTCGCTCGAACATGGTCTTCGCTAGTCGGCCAATGAATTCGTCCAGGTCTTCGTGCTCCAGGTCCCGCTTGATGGTGGAGTTGCGCACGAAGGTTTGATGCCGAATATACGCTCTTAGGTTTGATGCCGAATTACTCATCACTTTAACTACCACTCATTTGTTGTGTTTACTTATATCAAATCCTTAGCTTCTTGCTTGGCGTAGTACTTACAAACCTTTGAACTAAACATGGTCTCCGTGAAAAACATTACGTTACGATGCTTAATATATTTTATCTGTGCTGAAGATTTCCAAAGTTTAACAACTTTCTAAATTATTAACGGAAATAACAGTAAATTTAAGTTTAACTTTATGATCGATAATTGGACTAAGATCTTCTCTCTTCCTTAATATGATGTCATAAAGATAATTAAGAAAAGCTTTTCCAAGCATACCACCAACAATATCTATCAGGTCTTCAAATGTGACCGATATGTTGTGTAAACGAAATCCAAATAGCACCATCTTGAATGTGGTAACAATCTTTTTCTTATTGAGAATGGCTTTCTATTTTTATCCATTTTTACCTGTAAATATCCACTTTCACATGGTCTAAGGTCATTAAGCATAGTCCATCATCTCAGTTCTGAATCATCATCATCCTAGTTCATCACTGTGTGGAAGAGATATTGTTCTGGGTTAATGTGTGTTTCACAGGTCTATTTTGGTCTATTTTGGTGTCTATTTTGAGTAATGACAGTACGTTAGTAACTATTTATTAATCTGTGGTAATTAGATAGGTTTTTTGCTGCAGGATTAATTTAACTCAATAGAGTTGAATTAATCGAAATTTGTTAGATTTTTAAAGAATTTCCGCTTTATTCCAGATCAAACATAGTTTTATGCTTTCAGAAATTTACAACTTGCCGACTCTTTTTGTATGTATTTTGATAAAGATTTCAAGTCCCGAAAGTAGCACTTCTTGCAGATATGACTATGACTTCCTATAGACAAACATACCTAGACGTTATTTATTTGACAGATTTCAATACAACACAACAAACAATAAGATACTGGGTGTCTTTCTTCTACTTAGAAGTTATAGAAGTACAAAAACTCAAATTCTTTGCATATTATGTACGTATTTGCTAGAACTATACGGTTAATGATGCATTTCCTCTTATATCATAACTAGCGACCCGCCCCGGCTCCGCACGGGAAAATGGTTATTGTGGGTTTTCCTTCAGTATATTATGCATGTATTATACATATAAACCTTCCTCTTGAATCACTCTATCTATTAAAAAAACCGCATCAAAATCTGTTGCGTAGTTTTAAAGATTTAAGCGTACAAAGGGAGGGACATAAGGGACAGAGAAAGCGACTTTATTTTATACTATGTAGTGATAGTGATAGTAAAGGTTACCATAGGATTCAATTATGTGACGTATATTGTTAAAAATAGCTCTAATTTGAGTTAAACCATTTTTCACAAAAACATCCCACAATCTTAAATTAATTTAGATCTCTTAAAACAAAACTGTTAAGTCTCAAGTTAATTTAGATCTTTTAACACAAAATATTACAGAATACTAAAAGGGCTAACTGTATGTGAACCATTTTCACCGAACCATTATTAAAAAAAGGTAGGGTTCTAACTTTTTTTCTTTTTAAATATGCAGTTTAGAAAAAAAAGAAATTTACCATAAAATAGAGCTCTCAAAGCTGATCTTAAAAATATATTTTTAATAAAAAAAGACCAAGATCCTTAAAAATTATGGCCAAAAAACCTTCCCAAAATTAGTTTTTTCGCTCTCCTGAAAAGTAGCGTTTTTAAGTTGGATCGTTTTTCACAGGACCCACAGAAATATCTTTGAAGGAGGCCTTTGTCTAATGTAGATCTTTCTCGCCGAATTATGATGGAGAAATCTTAGCTGAGAATGAGACAGCCCTATTAAACTCCTTCCTGCCGACAAGTTATTTGTCGAAGTTAAGCTCTCCGCTGAAGACGAAGCAACTAAATCCAACTTGTAATGGCTCTTCTTCAACTACCTTCACAAGTTTTTCTCTTGTGCTTTTGCCTCGTTTGCTTGAATGTTTTTTTACTGAAGCACTTTTATTGGACCTGCGAAATTGCGGTTATTTTATGCGGTCGCCTCAAGAAAGTTTGTGCCCCAACGGCCATATAGTTCTGAGACTATCTTGTATACATATGTAATATGTATGTAGGTATATAATATATTTCTGTAATCGTTTCCGTATACGTGAGCAACCGTATATTTTTAAAGATATTTTACATTACCTATATGTATTAATGTATATCATACAAAAGTGCTAGCGAAATCCTTTTTTAAAATAAAAAAGAATGTTATTTATTACCTACCATAGATATCCGAAGAGCTCGAAGAATCGCCTATAATATATAGTGGCAGTGGGCGGGGCACATTGCGTGTAGAACCGATGGCCGTTGGGGCAGAAAATTTATTGGTGGACAACCGAGCACGAATCAGTACGTAGCGTGGAAATTTCCTACTGGGAAGACCATTACGTGGACCTACGTGGAAATCCGCTGGATGCGGGCAGCGCAAGACCGATCGTTGTGGAGATGGACAGCGGTGGACGTCTTTTGGCTGAGATGGTTATGAAAAAAGTAGTCGTGCTTTGTTTTGTTTGGTTAGGATTTCACATATTTAGTTCATAGTTTTCAGAGAACTTGTTTTTCAAGTACTTTCAACTATGTACGATTTATTAGGTTCTGTGTACGTGACTTAATAGGTGTCGGTAGATGTATTTGCCTAACATACAATTGTTTATGTTTGCATCATCCAACGTAAACATGACGCTTACAAATTAGACTATAACTATTAAGTGAGTCACGATGATCATGTCATGTACGCCGTAGAACTTTGCTATTTTTCACATTGTTAGGCATTAGGCATGTTGTGTAGCGGAGTCAGAATTCCATACCGACAAGTCATAACAAATCTCTACTGAAACTTGAAAACAAATTATCATCCCAAATTATGTAAAGAGAAAAATGTATGGCTAGCCAGTATGAAAATATTCTGAATCTTAGAGTATAAATAGAAAATTTTCTGGGAGGGATAGAGTACGCCTAATCGAGTATGAACCGTAAGCACGGATATGAACAGTCCGAATATCTTCAGCGCGTTCGTTTAGTATCAAATGGTTATCGGAGCTGATTATTTTTACCGGTGAAAATAAGAAATTTTATAGGAGAACATTTTGAAATGTGCAGTAATAAGTTGCAAACATGACTTGAGGAATAAATCTAAAAAGAAAAATATTATTGATTTCACCGCCCATACAAAATCTGCCAAAATTTGCTTACGCTTGACATAAAGGCAGCGGAGCGATGCGCGTGCTCTATGTATATTTATTCTCTAAGATTCTGAATATTATGTCAAAACCACGTCACAAGTCTAATCTTAATCTCGGCACAAAAATACGCGTATCAAATAATAATAGTCAATGCTCGCGCCCTCGGCGGACTCTGTCGACTCTGTGTCTGGTCGACCTAGAACTATGCACCCTGATACAGGATAGTAATAGCATGTATCAGAGTGAATACTCGTAATAAATTTTAGTCAACCACGCTTGCCCACTGCAAGTTGGTCAACTTCACTCACACACAAATTCACACAATATTTAATGTCTTTGGGCGAAGGCTGAAAACCAGTGCTGCCCTCTTGGTGAATCGAACTGAGCCCGGGCCCTTTGCATACTGCACCACACATAAAGGGATTATTCTTAATAATTTTAGAAACTTTGATTGTGTTTGTTCTCCCTGTTATTGCTTGTTTTAATTTAAACAAGTAGATTCATGGTATGCTACTAAAAATATATATAGCATGCAAATACATATTTGTGAACCATTAATTACCCAATCCGTATGTTGTTAAGTGTACGGGCTATTTCCCGCACCCCACTACGCTGTTCCGCCGCCGCCGTCCCAAACATATCCTTTCCGAACGTGACGACGAAATCACTGATGCAGTTAAAGCAGTCAAAGAATTTAGATTACACCTTACAGAATGCCCTTCTGGTAGTGAATACCCTTCAGGTAAAAATTACCCTTCAGGTAACAACGCCCGCACCCGCCGGCGGGGGCGCGGCCAGAACCAAAATCAAAATCGGAGCCCCTCAGGCGTCGTCGTCGTCGTCGTGGGGTAGAGTATTCCGCTCCCCCACAAGTCCGGTGAAGCTTGATCCGTCGTACCTTTTCGACTCAAGCATAGGTCAATTCAAAGAAAAAAAAAAAAAGAACCATTAATTATTAGATTTCAAGTCACAGAGCAACATAAAGTAACATAACATCATAATGTAAGTACAAATAATAATAGTCAAATATTTCTTTTATGTCATAAAAACCTTTTAGAAACTAGAATACATACAAATTTAGTTCGTTTAGTTAGTTTATGCAATAAATGTTTTATCTATCTATCAATATTCGTGCAGGTTTCCTCAAGATGTTTTCCTTTACCGAATAAACATATAAATTTGAAAATCGAAGGTGTGTATCGTAGTTTGATCCCGCACTTCCCGAATGGAAGACAACGGCCTTAGCCATTATGCCATTGACGCGTTCTCAAAAAAGAATACTGCAGTCACTATCAAATCTTTATAGCAGAAGTTTGCTCTCTCCGTACAATCATACGCAATCCCATACGTCATACAACTGCGGCATAATTCAGTCGAGACAGTTTATTGGCGTTTAACCGAAGTTGCAGATTGGCAAGTTTTATTGCCTCGTAAGAAGTATATTATTGGCATAGAGATATTGTTATTAAAGTGCGCCATTTTCTTGATAAGATGAAAGAACTTCCTACTCATACCTCATTATATTTATTAGGCACTTTGGGTATGAATTGTAGATTATAGAATAGACTATACACACCAGTAATAAATTACAAGAAATGCAGCATTTACAACAATAAACGTGTACAAATGGGCGGCCTTATTGCTAAGGAAGCAATTTATACCAGGCAACCAATGGTAAACGAGGGGCGCAACTTTAAATTGACGATAATATTAGAAACTTTTGTGAAAAATTTGATTCTTCGGTGGCTAACACTATTCTAATCTTATTTTATTAATTTTGGTATGTATTTTAAATAGTTTTTACGTATGTGTATACAAGAGAACGTCTTCAAACCTGTATGTACCGGCTTCCCATCGAACACACCACAAAGCCATAAAATAAGCCTACGGTCTCAAACACAGACGAACAAACTATTCAACCAAACATCAATATTTATGCAGAACTGACACAAGACTACGATTTTTTTTAAACTTGTGAGATGTGAAATTTTGAAAAATTTTTGCCGACTAAGAAACGCTGCCGTTGTCAAGTATACCACCCAAATAATTATGTTTTTTTTTATAAATATTTAAAAACGTACCTACAAAGCCTTCGCAAGGACTACCTACTATTTAGTAGCACAGTAACTAGTAGTCATGCAATGAAATTGCTACCAAAAGTCGGTAAGGTAAGCTACCAGCTTTATTTATCCTTACAGTAAATATAGCATTTATACTGTTAGGATAAATAAATTTGTTTGTGGGTTTGCAAGTTCGCACCTTTACAGAATTGTCTTGCTGGTTCCTTTTTATATAAATTGTGTTGAAGCGTCTGCAGAAGATGATAATATTTTGCGGCTGTGGTCAGGATAAAAATAGCAAATGCGCCGTGTGAACGTTCCTAACACAATCTTTTGAATTTTGTTTTGCGACCTATAGGTACTATTGACAAGTAGAGTAATTTGTACGTAATGTTATTTTAATAATCCAGATATGATAGGTTTCAACCTCACAACTTAGATATGTGCTAGATAAGATATGAAATTCTTTACAAAATTCCTGAAATTCAAAAAGAAATACATGATTTGTCGAGCTTCGTCAAATAATTTTCAAAGAGTCTGGTTGAACACGAAAACTGCGAGTTCGAATCTCGGTGAGGCATTGTTACTGTGAGACTTTCCCTTTTGGTTAGGACTTAGATTGAATTATCAGATTGTCCAAAAAGGAAGATGACTCCGCGCTTTTGAAGGCACACAAATATATTGACTACTGTCACATACTGTATACAGAAGAAGGTAGTCGTTACACTAGTTACGTCAAATGCCTTAGACGGCTACCAGGGTAAATATTGGTTGATGGCATTACAAGAAGACAGATGCCCATGGGAATGAGGTTGCTTGAGTTGGCTATTAATATAATTTAATTTATTAAATATATTGTACCTATTACATTTCATATAAAAAATATATATAATTTTTAAAAGATGCGACGCTTGTGGAGTTTATTCGGCGAGCTCTTTTCCACAAAAGACCGCACATTTTGCTTTGCTGAACTCGCCACTAAATGTAAATTTATTTGACTTAACTAAGAGATCTAAAGTGTCCAACAGTTACAAAAAATGATTTCATTTCATTACAACAAACAAGAAAGTTCAAAAGCAACGATTCCTAAGTTCCTAACTGTACACTGATTAAACTGCCTGGCCCTCGATTTTACTTATACCACCTCATAAAGACGTATTATATTACATTAGTATTTGCGTTATAGCTCGTCGCACAATTTATCGCCGAAGGTGTGACCAGAATACAAAATGATCATTTCATTACACAAATGCGCAGGCGCCACAGCGACACTGAGATGAGGCGCCATTAATACATAAACAACTATTTTGCTTATCTATTTTGTTGCAGCCAGTTAGTGAACTTGGTCATTTCACAAATGTTACCAAAAGAAACGAAAGTTAAGAGTTCTGCAGTAGGTAAACTAACAACCGTCCACTGTTGAAAAATGTTCTCTTTTTCGGTTCCCCACGCTTGGCAAACTGTTTTGATTTCAGAATGAACTGCTGCCAATTAACATTTCATTCATCCAATCATACTTTTGACGATGTATAAGACACCTAGAGAAACTTAGAGCAACGCCAGGCCGGCGTTGCTCTAAGTAGAGAAAACAAGGGTTCATACATCCTAAGTTAAACGGAACATCTGTATTGGAACGCATACCTATTGGATGCATTCAATATTGAATTTTAAATTATCATGAGGTTAGAACTACACATAACTGAAACATATAATCACTACATAGTATAAAGCAAAGTCGCTTTCTCTGTTCCTATATCCTTAAGTATGCTTAAATCTTAAAAACTACGCAACGGATTTTCGAAAAAACGATTTTCTATACTATATAGTGATTTATTAGAAAAAGTTGGTGCAAAGACTGTAGAGAGATTGGAGCTGGGCATCAAATCTCTCTGGTTGACTGCAACGTATCTATAGGTACCGCCGCCGCCGCCGTCATATTAATATGTTAGTACTATCATTAGATATGTAGGTTTTACCTACGCCGTAAAACATGGTTTAACTATAAACATATTATGTGTCTGTCTGCTCGTGCGGTATTCCGTCATGAGAAATATCACAATTACTACAATGTAAATTACCTATAGCCGTTGCGGACGGGCCACATTTTGTCCGGCAGCACGTTTTATACTCGATACTAGCTTTCCGCTTAGCAGCTCCGTTTTTCCCGTGGGAATGTGGTAAAGGTAGCAATTTTACTCTTCAAAGTATATTCTACCTTTATACCAAGTGCCATCAAAATCGGTTCAGTAGTTTCAAAACAAATAATCAAAATTTTTCCTCTATATAATACTCGTATTAGCATAGATAATGAAATGAAAAACGTGCGTTTCCGTGCGTTAAACATTTTTACAAAATTCTAAATTTCCGATGTAGGGCCTTTGGTTTCCATGCGCCCAGTTTGTTGGCCGATAAGTCGTATTCTATTGGCGAAGATACCACGAAAGATCAATTAAATAAATACAAATCTTTGAGACTCATTCTGCGGCTCGTCTGCCCAGTTACCCCATAAATCGGGAGGCGCCGCCTCGGTCGCTTGTGGCGCCACCTCGCGGCGTGGGTCGCGGCGCCGGCGATGCACCCGCTACGATGTTGCCAGACTATCACACATCACACTACTTTATAAGCAAACTAGCTTCCCGCCGCGGCTCCACCCGCGTTAACAGTTTTTTGCGTAGGAATGAGGCATTTTCCCGCGGTAAAAGTTATATTACTCAGGGTGATTGTAGCTTTATAACGGTGAAAGAATTTTTGAAATCTGTTCAGTAGTTTATGAGTTTATTCATTACAAACATACACACACACACACACACAAAAATACAAATCTTTCCTCTTTATAATATTATTATAGTATATAGTATAATAGTATGATGGATGATATGAATGAATAAGATGATATTATGAAGTATGATAGAGCGTCGGGGGCCCAGTGACTTGGGCTGTTCTGTTAGTGCCTGTTAGTTTATGCTATAACCTTATATTATTACTGTTATTTTTAGTTTAGTTTTAACCAGGTGTCTGAAAATCTGCTGTTTTGGCTGAGGCACATTTCTGTTCAATCTTAATTATAATATATGTCTTGTGGTGTGATATGTTAGTTTAAAATATTTTTTTTGGATACTTGTAGGTACATCGCAAGTATAAATTATATTTTTTAAATAAATGAACATTTTATTATTATTACATACCTTTGTCTAGCAGTGGACTGTTAAAACACCAGTAGTAGCTCAATTTCATTGTTCTGGCAGCCCTATTAACAGTGCTATCATGTTACGAAAGAAGGAATATAGACTCCTAATACGAACGATACTAAGCTGATGTTTACATAACCAAAACCTTAGTCAAGCAACAATAATGGTTTGCAAATGGGGCAACTATAAATGGACCATGATTCAGAAAAGGGTGCTATATTTCTTCATTTTATTACTACGCAGATTTTCTTGATTGGGACACAACAGAAGGGAGTGCCTTACTGTGAGATACAATAAATATAAGCTAATTTATTTTTCCTTTTTCATTTTACTTATTATCATTAGTTACATTAGAATTATTAAAGCGCCTAATCTAACGTGACTCTTTTATCGTCCGTAGATCCGATACGATACCAACGGCTTTACGTGCCTTCCGAAAAACATTTTTTTTTCCAGCTTTCCGCCGCGGCTCCGCCCACGTTAATGGTTTTTCCCGTAAGAATGAGACATTTTACCGCGGTAAAAAAAAGGTAGCCTATGTTACTCAGGGTGAATGTAGCTGTCCAATGATAAAATAATTTTTGAAATCGTTTCAGTAGTTTTTGAGTTCATTCATTACAAATACACACACACACACAAATACAAATCTTTCCTCTTTATAATATTAGTATGATTATTTATTTATTGAAACACACAACTAAATACAACCATAATGACCAATTCACATAATATCGACTATAGACATAATACTTACAATGTTAGACAAGTAACAAACAAGCATCCATAACATATTATAACTTATAGAATACATTAATATCTAAGCACTACGCAATTGATTGGGTCAACGCAACCAGTCAAAACAATGAAAAATCTAAAAAGTTATTTTAGGAAAATCAGGAAACGCAGCCTGCAATGTCCAAACCAAGTGGGGAAAATATCACAAAGTGATTTTTATGGTAGCGCCTCACCAGTACCAGTATTCAAACCTGGAATTTCCACCGTGAAGCGAGCTTTTTCCATTTGACTACAGAAGTTGTTTTGACTTCCAATAGGGGCACAATATTATGGTTGTAGACATTATAGTTTGTTTTGGTGTTATTTCGGTGTGTGATCAAATAATTACAACATTAACAGCGGATAAGGTAGCGAATGATCCTGGCCGTACTTTACCGACTGTGACACGCCTACGACAGGCTTTATTTCAGCATTTAAAGTCTAGTTTATATTAGCACTTGTAATAAACTAGATCAATAAAGATTCAAGCTTTTAACTTGACTAAAATTCGTTTCACTGTTTTGTTTTACATGTTGATAATTTTTAAATACACAGCAGTGATATATGTTTAGTTAGGACCATGGTGCAAGAAAACAAGGTGACTGACACAAGCCTACGTCATTTCTACGTTATTTTGCCTATTCATCCTTGTCGAATGCGTGTAATAGACAAGGATGAACAGCGCAAAATGACGGAGGCTTGTGTCACTCACGTGGGCTTCTTGTTAGACCTTGTTTTCTTAGACCATGGTTAGGACAGAAAGGTTCTTGAAAGGCGGGTGCACGCCGGAGCCGGATAGCGTAGGCTGGGCAGGCCCCACTCATGGTATACCGACGAACTAGTGAGGGTCGTGGGAAGCCGTTGGATGCTGGCCAATCAGGATCGATCGTTGAGGAGATCTTCATATGCCATTTTCCAGGAGTTGACGTCTTTCAGCTGAGATGATGATGACCCATTTTAAAGAATTTAACTTAAAATGTGAATAGAGAATGGAATTCCGTTACATAAAAAGGAACTGGATTTTGTTGAAATTAGTTTCATTGTCCGTCTTTATTACTTCGAGTGGGATAGATTAGATTTACTGTGCAGATAATGGTTGATGTTGGCGAATAAAATTGATTTTAGTGGTTTCCTATGGCAGCAATGGTCTCGTCGTTAAACCAAAGGAATATAAAGTATGAAATAGTTAGCTAAAGTTAAGTTTGAGTCAGTGTCGGTTGGGTGAAACAACTTTTCATTTTCAAATTAAAATTAAAATTCGTTTAGGCTTTTTTGTGTGTGTATTGCTTTAATTTTATTTCTGGCAGCAGTGGTGAATTAAGTTATATTTTCGTGACAAGATACTCGTAAGTATGAAATTTTTCTACCACTTAAATAAGGATAAATAGCTATGCTCTAACTAAATACACTTATACCAAATAATACCAAACAAAGTTGGTACTTTGTTTTAAGGCTATTTTAATATTAAAATTTTGATTTATGCCGCTTAGGACATCATATCAATTAATGATTTTGAGCAAACCCAAAGAAAATCATCTCGAAAGAAATAAAAACAAACAGTTTATATGGAAAAGTTAAATTTTACTTTATAAAGCTCGGTTGTTTCATAACTATTATGATTTAAAACGGCATATTTACCGTAGTATTCGTTTTGTGTGAGTGTCCGATATTATCACGGTAAATACTTATCCCGTTTTAAAATCTTAATAGTCACTTTATGTCTCCGCCTTTCTAAATTTTCGTTGGAAATTTTGACCAGATGTGTTTTTTTTTAGTTTTTACTACGCAGTCATTTCCCATCCTGTATACACCATGCATTTTTAACCGTCTTACAAACGAACCCTAATGTATATACCCGTGATATAGAATAGGACTTTCACGGTTCAGGAATTGGGGAGCAGTGTAAGAAACGGGCGCAAACTTCGCTCTTACTCCACGCTAGACGCTCGTCTGTGAGCGAAGGGACATATTTACTTACGTACGTTTTTATGTTATATTGAACATTTTTTGTGATGTTTAACAAACGAAACGTTTTAAAAATAGCAATGGACATGCAAATGCTATGAGTGCAAGTGACTTAGTGAAGATTTTAGAGGTTTAAAAGACTTGATTTTCGAAGCTGCTGAAAAAATATTTGAATGAATATGGAGAATTAAAGGTAAATTCGGTTTTTTACGACGTGTTATTTCTCTCATTGTTATATACAAACGTAAATCCTTCTTTTAGTATAAATGTGAGTTTATAAACTATGCGAGCTAAATTTCCTGCCGGAAAAACAACTCGGAGTGTGGTAGATACTTAACATACTTCAACAACATGAAAAGTTAGTCTTAAAGTCAAGCATTGAAACTTAATTAAAATAATACTAGCACTGTTTCTTTTAGGTAATATTTATATAAACCTATAAAAAACCTTTATTGCAGAAAGCTAGAAAATATGTTAAGTAATAACATATATTTTATGCGAACTTTTCCTTTGTATCATTATTGTATTTTAATTTGATCAAAGCTGATAAAAAGCAAATAGTGTATTGTTTTTAAACTGATGCTTAATTTCTTCATTATTTTGTATAGTCTTTAGGTGCATAATGGTTCATAAAATTAAGTCAATTAAAACATCACAGTCCAAATATGAGTTAACTTATTTTTTAATAAAATTAATAAACTGATCTTTAAATGATTACATTTAAAGATCAGTTTATTAAGTTTATTAATTTTTTTATTTTATTTTTTTATTTAGATATTTGAAAAAAATACTTCTTCAGGAATCATTTCTGATGCTTTCACAATTTTACAACTTGTGTTCCTTATTTGACCGTCGTCGGTTCACGATAATATAATACAATTATTCGTTACTAGCTTTCCTCCTCTATACTCTATATATAAAATACTTTGTAAAGAAATATAGAAAATAAAACTTAAGATTCTGAAGGCAATCTTGCTACCTTTGGGTACGGAATTGCTATTTGACTTAAGAAGCAAAGCCACGATAATGTATAGTTCTAATTTCCATCTAAACATGAATCCGACGAATCAGGTAGTAGATACCGTCCAAACAAAAATCTTCAAAGGAAAATGTATTTATCTATACATATTTATATCTTGATATCCTCATTCCACATATTTTTAGTGTCTTCCACAACCTAATCAAGCAGCTTCTCCAATTTTATTAAGTAAATATAAAGTACGTAATATATATTAGATACCGTCGAGGAATGCATGATTCGTTGCAGACTAACAAATAAATCTAGGCGAATTAAGTGGTAGATACACAATAGTTGTGCCTAATTGGCGCGTTTGTTACTGGCAGCGCATTCAAGATGGATATTTTTCATTGTCTGTGTTTGACCTAATGATGGATTCGCACCATTATATTGTGATTTTGTAAGCAAAGCACTTAGCCCTCTTTGTTTACTTACTACGAATACATCCGCCCTATTGGATTTATGATATTCAATTTGCTCCATCGTTCTAACTAGTAGAGTAAATTGGACACTTTCTCTCCAATTTTCTCTATTAGAACATACATTAGTAGAGAATAATGGATGAATTCCCTATTAAATAAATTAAAATTTTGGTCAAAGACCTAACTCTCTCCTTTCAGCATGTACTTTTATTAGTAAGTTAAGAATATAAGGTGTATTAACCCACATTTATTTTTATAATTTACCTTAAGCTTAACTTAAGTTCGTGTCGCATATTTCATATATTATACCTATTGGATTTCATTTAACATTTCTGATTAAATTTTATTAAACTAACCACCAGTTGATACAAAATCTTAATATCTATGTTACCTACCTCTTAATTTCATCACCACATAAACGGAATCATATATTTTTTTAAATGTTGTCGACTTCATAAAGCGAGTGTCAGTGTTCTCATTATTGTTCTGTTCTGTTAATAGCTCATATTATGTCCCCATCTCATCATAAATCTCAAATATTATAATTACAATTTCTTACATCTTCCGACTTGCAATAATCTTTGCAATTCAGTTCATAACACACAAACAATCCATATTTCAATCACCTACTTCTGCATATAGCACCTTAAATAACGGTCTAATTTCCCACTCAAAATAGCTCTGATTCCGTCACTAGCGGCGCCCGAGTCGGCTCCGTTCCATTGGCGCCAGACATTAAACTTTCAGCTATTATTTGCCATTACTGTCTCATTTCAATAAACGCTAATTTGTACGAGTGCGAGAAACTACTGCTCATATAAAATAATAAAATCGTCGTAATGTAAAACGTGTGAAATCGGTGCTAAATGATTTCGCCTTGGTAATTATGGAGACACAACAAGCTCATTATTGTTGCGCGAACGCATGCAGTAGGTACTTCTTCTGTTCTTCTGTTGTACGTATGACGAAGAGACAGTTTAAAGATGTCTGATAAATCTTAATAATTATATTTGCTTTGTCGCTGTGTTGTTCAAACCTACTCTTTTTGTTGAGTTGATTAAAGGTAAATAAATTTATCTAAGCAATTAATAGTAGCGGGTTGTACCTGTATAATTGAAAACTTTTGCGATCCCAATCCGTCTGCCTTTCGAGTAGGTCATTATGCAGACTGTTATAAATAAGCTGAGAAAATTACTTCTCAAAAATAATTAAAATAATTTAAAAAAGATTAACATTGGCATACGAACTAAGTTCGAGTAGTAACTTTATTGGTAAGTATCTAAGCATATAAGTCAAATAGTAAAAATATATCCACCATAGGTTTACTCCCATACTTTAAATTTCAAATTAAAAAAGGATTACTTGATACCTGCTTCCTTTAAACCAGATCAGCATTTTCACTTACAAGCACAGAACTCTAAGATACTGATCTAATTTTATTAATTGTTAGTACATATCAATTCACAAGTTTTAACTTGCATGTGTTAGGTAATCAAACTATCAAACATCATTAAAATTTGATATTTCTGGTGTAGACTAAACTAAACCGGAGTATTGATATTCTCGTGTCTTGTTTACAATAATAATATCTAAGTTTTATGCGGAAATAGTATCGGTTTATACAGACTTACTGCATAATAGATATTTATTTAATTCGCTACAATACTTGTTTATGATTCTGTCTTTATCCAGTCAGGCTCACTGGGTTCATTAAAAGTAAAGGAAATAAGGATTATTATTGCCTATATGATATTAGAGACTGCTATTTATTACGTGAGTGGATTTTTTTATTAATCTGTATTTAATTCGACGATTATCTTCTCTACAATAGACTACAAAGGTATATTAAATTCTTAGAAATCTTTTGTTAGTAAAGACTTACTATCATCATTATAACAAAGATTCTTTACTTCACGGGTCGGTGGCTAACAGCACAGCTAATAGTCAAAGACGCTGTTTACCTACTGTTATTTTTCATGCAGTTCTTCCAAGTTCCAACTGCATTGCAACAGCATTTTGCAGTCGAGTTGCGGTCCGTCTACAAAGCCGTGTTCAAGCCCACTGCGTTCACTAACGACTCTAATCCGTGGATTTAGTGTGTGCCGCACTTGTAATGATGGTTATTTATCGGTTTGCATTTACAAGTCATAGTTAATTACAAGCTTGTGTTCAATAGTTTTGGTCCGATTTGAATTCTGATTTTGATTTGATTGACGATGTAGCTCCTTTACTTGACGGTGTAGGTAGAGCTCTGCGTACGTATGTAGTAAATATATAGGAGTTGTGGATATATTAGTATGTGTCATATATTAGTAGGATATTTTTCTTTAGTTTCATAGTAGACACCAATAATATCGCGACCGATCAGACAACATGCTTTTAAGGTAGAAGCTAGGAATTCCGTGCATTTTTTTGTAAATAATTACTGTAATTAAAAAGTATCATTAAAGTTTTTGAAAGATGTTTGTGACAAAAATAACATAAATAAATAAATAAATATACACGCAAACTTGGGGGAGGCCTTTGTCCAGCAGTGGACGTCTTTCGGCTGAAATGATGATGATGATGACACGCAAACTTGTGTAGAGAATTAAGTATTTACCGTACGTATCGAAAGGGTGGTGAGCTGGGGGGGTCAAAAATTTAAAAAAAAACATCACATGAATGATCCCACATAGCCTTAGTAATATAGTTCCACTGTATAACCTAGCATCCTCACGATACGTAGTAAGGTAACCTTTCCTCTACAGAAAAATGCGTGTATTTTATTTTTGTTACAAATATATTTCAAAATCTTTAGGAAAGCTATTAAAAAATTAAAAGAATATTGAAAATAAAACATAAAGTCACGCCTCTTTCCTTAGGGTAGGCAGAGTTGTACTTACAACGAAATCAAAATACAATTCTTTCCCTTCATTCACATTTATTAGTTTCATCATGCATGCAAAAATTTAATCAGGTCTTTCAATAAAATTGCACTAAGAAAATTACTCTATTACTAACAGGAATTTCAATGTCCTTATCAAATCCAGTCAATCAATATTCGATAGCCGTAGCACCTAATTGCAGCTAGTTTGCTTAGGCGCATAGACAATACATATCTCCTGCCGATTAATCAATTATAAGGTGTAACCGGTCACCTATTTTGAACTGAGTTGTAAAATGATACTAGAACAAATAACAAGCGAAGCGAAAACTAAGAATAAAAAAGAGACTGAAAAAACAAAACGCTTTATTTAATTTGCTTCAAATTTAAAGTATTGTTTTTACTTTAGGATATTTACATCACTTAGTTAAGTCAGTTACAAATTCTTTTGTGCCGAGCTAATAAAATTGTCTGTCTTCTGTGGAGAAGAACTCGCCGGAAGACGGTTTGATAAAAAAAAACAACAAATGAATAACATAAATATTCAACCAAATTGAATGAAATGAAATTGAATGGTTTGCTTTTAAAGTTTTATTAAGGTTTTACGTATTTTAATTAGTAATATTACAATTTTAGCGTTTTTTTTCTATAATTAAAAGTGGCTACCAATAGCTTAATAGTATTTTACCTTATTTTCTTCTTCTGTACTACGTTTCACGTACGTTCTTATTTTCTATTTTATATCTGAGGTCGTTGTTAAAAGCACGTAGGTATATTGTAAATTTAAATTACTGGAATTGCTTTTTTGTTTTTTTATTTATTTTTCATATTTAATCTTCTACGTTTTCTACAATTATTCGTAGTTTCCTCTTTCATGTTTATTCTTCTACGAAATATTGAATTAGTATTATATAACTCAGATTTGTACATATTTGTTAATTTGTAAATTATTTAGACCACTTTTAAGCATACCATGATTGATACGTCCAAGTAAACCCTTATCCGGGGGGCGTGGTGTTGCCACTGAAAATTATTATCCTGTTTAATGGACAGTCAAAACTGGTCCAAACTGCACCATTTTGAACGAAAATCATCCTTAAGACATCGTAATAGAATATAATTCTTGTATATTCAGCAATTGACTGGACCCGTGCATTACGTTGTATGATCAAATGTTATAAATACTGATCTGATAAAAGTGATCGTTTCGGTGGCGCGAGCGCATAAATTCACTGGAATGATAGATTTGTTCAAGTGGTTGCACTTCAAGGGGCGTGTTAAAAGAGGTTTGGAATCCACGGAGTCAATAATATCTGGAAATGACAAGTATCAGCTCATTTTGATCTAGTCAAAAAAGGTAGGCAAATAATGGGCCTTGGATAAACCATTGCTCAAAATGTATTTAGTTTTTTTAGTTTAATTTTACAGAAGATGTCTTTTTTCTGGAGGCCTGGTCCCTTGGAGGATAATTTATTGTTTGCATTTTCTAAGAATTTCACGATCGTTTTCATAATTATTGTGATGATGTCGAAAAGTGATTTGTGTTTATTTCGAATAAAACATTATGATTTTTTTGAATTTTGAAAATGACAACTGTGCAAGTAACTGCATTAAGATCTTTACGGGCGATCTTTATCATGCAGTGAACATCTATTGGCTGAAATGCTGATGATATAACACCAAACAATAAACACGGTAAATACTTTTTTTTTAAATCATAAGGTTTTGTTTAGTTTCCGAGAACAAATACCAATTTGTTGACATTAATTAAATCTTCACCACTTCATCTAGTATCTCTTCCATGAACTCTACATCTTGACTCCGATCAGTAAAATGACGTAACCGATTGGGTTAGTATAACGGCGAGATCGAGACAGGATGACGGATTGTGATTGGCTCATAATGATTAGCTGCTGTGTCTGTGCTAACTACTCACGTACAAGCATTGGCCCTGATTCTATTTACGCACTAAATTTAATTTATAACAAAATGATTATTTATTTTTAACTTTTAAACATTATTCAACTCTTAGTTACAGTCATCTGAATTTACTGGCGAGTTTAGCAAAGCAACACGTGCGGTCTTGTGTGCAGAAAAGCTTGCTGAAGAAACTCCATAGGTGTCGCATGTTTTGATGTGTACCTTAAGAAATCAAAGTTACATAAATAGTCAAAATGTTGATAAAATTTATTCACCTTTTTAAAGTTTATATCTCTTATAAGAACAAAACACAGTGTTTAGGTTTACAGACGTCGATCTCAAGTGTTAGGTGCAGTTGAAAATCGACTTACAATAACGTCCTATTTGACAGCTGAGCTCATAACTAAATATACTATTAATTCATTCATTCATTGAGACCATTTATTTTATTATATTCCATAATTTATTCAAAACTAGATTCATTCATCTCCCACCGTTTTTAATCCCATGGGAAAGATAAAACAACTGCGACTTAAAAAAGTGTGACTTGATAGAATTACCAGCATTGTCGTGAATAGATTAACCGGGCAGATAGCGCGGCATGACATCATCTATGTATTGACCAGTAAAACAGCCCAATACCGTTTTTTGCTAAGTTTTTTGGTGGCAGTGAAATGGATCATGACGCAATTGTGATTTGGATAAGATGGGCCAAGGAGAACGCGTAATTTTTTGTCCTGTCGAGTGGTGGAAAATATTAATAACTAGCTTTACGTTGCGGCTCCGCCCGCGTTAACAGTTTTTCCCGTGGGAATGAGGCATTTTCCTGCGGTAAAAGGTAACCTATGTTATTCCCCAGTCTATTCTATCTATGTACCAAGACTTTCAACAAAAAAAATGTTTCCTGGTTTTTTAAAGAATAATAGGTATTTGCGTTAATTTGACGTATAAGACCGTGTGCTTCTGGGCATCAAATTGGATACCAACTTTTCCAATGGGTGTCCTACAAGGTGACTAAAGGAATAAACAGCAGTGATCCTCTGCATAATCATCAACAACTGAATCACCACTCATCAAGCATGGGGATTACGGCATCACCTCCTACTAAGGGCCTACTGGCCCCACTATGAGCGTGAGCGTCGAATGAGTGTAAAACAGGTGGCTCTCGAGCCTGCCTGATAGACGATCTAAGATCGGTCTTCTCCAGGACAATATTGATCAATATTTACGATAGGACAGGATTTAGGTGTCCTTGAGTTGGTGTATATACCTTGGGATGTACACAGGGTGGGTTTTTCATGGAAGGGCGCCATTGAGTCAAACTAATATCGCATCGCCTGTTTAAATTTTAAGAGTTCATACTTCATTAGTGTGAGACGAAAGCCAGCCTTGGTTTGAGCAAAACTTAGTAACTTCATTAAAATTTGACGTCGAAAAGTGATTTGTGTAATTTTATTTCGAATAAAACATTTTTAATTTTGAATACGAAAAAAAGGTTTGAGTGTGCAGCCGGCGTGAGCGCTGCTACTTGGCCGCTGCACCTAAAGACAAGGCGCCTTAAAAAATGCGTTTCTAGTAGTGAATTACACTTCTGGTAATATTTACCTTTCAGGTACAATACTCACACCCGACGGCGGGGGTGCGGCCCAATTCAATATAATAGTTCTAGAGGCAGAGCGTCTCGCGAAGTTTGCTTCACGATTTCGAGATCCAAGATTCCTTTGAATCACTCCTAGATGCGTTGGTATATTATGCTATGCTATGCTATGTATATTTGCGATGAAGCCCTCTGTTTCCCCATAAATGCAGTCTGGTGGAGCTTGATAAGTCGATTCGATGAAGTTCATAACATTAAATGTTATAATATTATAGTTAAAATTGTTAACTTTAGTCTAACTCCTATTGCTACACTACTCATCATTGTCATGACCAAGGATTTGTTAAACCATTGTTAAAACCAGCAGATTGCTGTGCATATACCTGTTTTATTTTCACCGGTAATATTGTTATAATATGTATAATTGTTTTTGTAATATTACCTACTGAATTGTAATCTATATGAGATGTACGTAAGTGGAGAGAAAATAAACCAATTTGAAGATAATTTAAGCGCTGGTCAATTAAGAACAAAAAAATACTCCGGCCGCGCCGCCGCCGAGTTTTGTAGTAGCAGCTTTGTCACTCACGCCTTACGGAAAAGAGGTTTCAGTCCAACAATGAGCTTTTACAAGCTGCAGTAGTCACATGACATATAAAGTTGATTCATTATGCATCACGAGGTCGGAAGGTGTGTCCGATCTTAATCGTTGGCTGAGCACATAAATCCCCCCTGTTATATATTTATGTAACAAGTTAGTTATGTAGGCTGCACCTCAATTATTATCGCATAAATTAAATAAACATAATCCAATTAGAACCCAGCACTGACAACCCAGCACGTTGTTTCAAGCTGTTTATTCCAGTATCTTAATTAGTCTATTACAATGTTTTAAGTCTAACAAGACATATTTCATTCTTAACTGATTTCATTCAAGTTGGGTACAGAAGATTTCTCGAAGAAAAATTTTTGTTCCACCATCAATTTTATTCTACAATACCTTTGGCTATTTATTAAATACTGTAGCGGTTAAATAGTTTCGGAGCCAATTTAATGCAAACAAGCAATCAACATCTTTCTTTTTTATAATATTTTTATTATTATTTCGAATTACATATTACATATTGGTATTCCGAATAAA
Organism: Teleiodes luculella; assembly: GCA_948473455.1. Taxonomy (NCBI): domain Eukaryota; kingdom Metazoa; phylum Arthropoda; class Insecta; order Lepidoptera; family Gelechiidae; genus Teleiodes; species Teleiodes luculella. The sequence goes on from OX419587.1 coordinate 15,582,566, forward strand.
AAAACAAATGAAATACAAAATTGTATTATAACTCTACAAAACTGTATTGCAACTGTATTATAATATTCTTAAAAATTAAAAGGAAACCATATATACTCGTAATATATTCAAAGGTTAGACAATGAGGAGATAGTAATCTTTATCACATTTTATTAAGATAAATATTTTTTAAATTAAAAATACTCGTATATGTACAAGAAATTAAAGTAGGTACGTAGCAGGTATTTCAAGAAAAATAAACTTCCATTCTCACTGAACTCACGGATCCGCCATGAAATTCATGGTAAATGAGTTGATTAATTGACGCATTACAAACCCAAGGAGTTTCCACTGCCAACACACGGAAAACTACCTACATCATTACGTATCATCAGCTCATAATATTTTACGCGTAACAGATATAATCATATATTTATTATGATTTTATTTATTTATTAATATATACATAATCGATCTGCTGGTTGTCTGGTAGAGATCGCTGCGAGCGATAAGACCGCCTTTGCACATTATGTTCTTCAGTGTTGTTTTTTATGTCAAGGATTTTTTGTGTGTAATAAAGTGTTTATTATTATTATTATATACATACATACATACAGTCATGCCCCTTTCCCGGAGGGGTAGGCAGAAACCACTTCCTTCCACTTGCTACGTTCCAGACACAATTCTTTCGCTTCATCTACATTCATTAATCTCCTCATGCATGCTCGTCGGTTTAGTGAGTACTCCCGATCTGACTTTTTGTCAAAACGTCCCGGATTGATTAATACACTTCTGGACACATCTATTGGCCCACTTTAGAGTTTAGGTTTCGATGGCCCCTACCTAAATATGATTGCTAGATTAAACAAAAACTATTGATGCAGTTTTAAACCTGATACATTTTAGCATCTTTTTCGATCGTATTGTTTTAAATTTGACTTCAGAATACCACACCACATGGAGATACGCCTAACAAGTCGGGTATGCGCCTTGATAAAGGCAGTTGATTTTTTAATAAAAAACATGTTTTATCAAATAAAGGTTTAATTTAATAACGCGTGTTGCCTCCATGGGCATCTACGACAGCTCTCATACGATTAGGCATAGAGTTTATCAACCGCTCTATGAAATTTTGAGGGATCATCTCCCATTCCTCTTCTATGGCAGTTTTCAATTCCTGCATCGTCTGGGCAACTGGTTGACGAGCTCTAACACGTCTTTTTAGCTCGTCCCACATGTGCTCAATGGGGTTCATGTCTGGGCTTCTGGCTGGCCAGTCCATAACTGTGATGTTCACATCCCGAAGATATTCCCTGACGATGCCGGCCGTATGGGCTCTTGCATTATCATGCATAAAAAGGAAATTAGGGCCCACATAGTCCGCGTATGGCATCACGTGAGGTTCTAAGCACTCACGAATGTACCTTTCAGCATTTAATGTTGGCAGCCGTGGTCCGGAAACAACCTCAAGTTGAGTTTTGCCGCTCGCGGATATACCGCCCCAGACAGTCCATGAGCCACCGCTCAACGCTCTCCCTTACGTCGGTAGACCTTCTTACTTCCATCATTGCCATGTAACGCAATTTTAGACTCATCAGAAAAGAGTACCCGGCTCCAATGCTGCTGAGTCCAATTTAAATGTGTGCGCGCGAAATGAAGGCGCGCTGTTCGGTGGGCTCGTGTTAGTTTGGGGCCATTAGCTGGCTTGTGTGGTACTTACCATATCGCGTTCTTTTAACCTTCTCCGAACAGTTCGAGCGCTCACAGATACTCCATGGAAGTCGCGAAGTTGGTTTTGTATCTCAATGGAGGTAAGGTGACGATTTCTCAAGCTGGTCGTCACGATGAATCGATCCTGCCTTTCAGTTGTGACCCGAAATCGTGGCCTTCCTTGGCGACGAACAAAGCCGCCAGTCTCTAGGTACCTCCGATAAACGTTTCGGACCGCAGATCGACTTAAATTAAGTTGATCACTCACATTTCTTTGGCTGTGTCCGGCCTGGATAAGTGCCACAGCTTGGGCGGCGACTTCAGGCAAAGTATCCATAGATTATTGATAGAACCTCACCTTAATGTTAAGAATAAGTAATGTTTGTTGCAAAACCAAAGAGAAAAATCACACTTTTAAGAATTAAATCCAAGTAAACCAATGAAATCAAGTTTTTCTTAGTATTAGATTGTTTGATATCAACGAACAGGCTCCAAATTGTTTTTTGTTTCCTTAAATTCTGTGTTCGAAATTCAAAAAAAGACTATTGAATGAAATTATGAATGTGCCAGGTTCAAAACTGCATAAAAACTTTTTACTCGACCTAATATAAATTTTTAGGTATTACCAAATGAAACTGAAAATGCAAGGTGGGCCAATAGATGTGTCCAGAAGTGTATAATTTATTATTGTATCTACTATATGTGGACGTCTAACACGGCCATCTGAACCCAAACTAGGCAGAGTCTGTACTATGGGTGTCAGACAGCTGATATAATACATATACAATAAGTACAGCATCCAGACACAGGGCAAACACAAGGGCCTTCTGTTCAAGTCCCAAGCTCAATGATTTTCATTTTTCGCTTCTATTTTATGATGTTTAGTAGGTATTGAAACGTAGTAAGTATGTTTAGTAAGGAAAATGCAGTTGAAATACCGACAATCTTACCAAGCATTTAATTTGGCAAGCTGCCCGTAATATTTCATGGACTACATTGATTAAGTATAGTCCAAAACTGAGTTTGTCATGTCTGTACATGACTGAATTGCCAACTAGCCATTATTTGATTGGTTAGTTTTAATCTTACGTCGTGAGTCGATATGACATTGTTGGTACGATATAATTTATGTAACAGCCTCCGTGGTCGAGGGGTAAAATACCTTGCATACTTGCTTCACATTACGGAAGGTTCCGGGTTTGAAGCCTGGCGGGGCACTTGTCAAACTAATATCAGCTTCGGAGGTTGGTAAGTCTGACCAGAAAAATAAAAAAATGGAGGCGCTACATGTATATTTTCGTGATTATGGAAAAAAATCTATTAATACATTTAAATTCCGTAATATGACGAATTTTTTTTTTGGACAGGCTATATACACCGTGAAATTTAACTGGTTGTTTATCCGCACTGAACTAATAATTTTTCCATAAAGAACATAGGTTGAAATCTCAAAAATAATTTTTAACTTTTCATATAAACTTCGATCGTGTGACCGGAAACCTCATATTATGACAATGTTTCAATTCAACCCATGTTCCTTAGGGAAAGTTGTTCATTTCACTATGATGCGGATAAATAATCACTTAAATTTAAAAATTAAGTACATGTAAATATTTATATTAAAGTATGTAGTATGTAATTAGTAAGTATAGTAGTTTATAGTTTATATTGTTTGCACAGACCCGACTCACTTTTTTATTTCCTCACCCTAAGGTTGCCTGGTAGAAATTGCTACTCAGCAATAAGGCCGCCTACATGTACACTTTCGTTCTTGTTTTTTGTGAATTTACTGATTGTATTATTTCTAGTGTGCAATAAAGTATATTCTATTCTATTCTATTCTAAATTTCACGGTATATATCTAGGTATCTAATTGCCCTTTAAGTATATATGAGTTCGGTCATGTCTATAATAGTCATGGGGACATGTACTGATATCGGCAAAAAACGTGCTCTCTTTAAAATACACGTGCTAAGCATCGAGATAATTAGATAACGAGTTCGACTACAACCATTATTAGGGAGAAAAACATCGGTGATGTCATACTGTGATCTCTGTATAGTACAAAAACTTATCGGAAAATCTGCGGAAGGATTCGATTTCTATCAGCAGTTTGGCGTTATACCTAAAGGCACCGGTTCATCGTCATTTTATCTGAATGATCCGCGTACAATTTATTTGTAAGTACGCTCAAAGTGCAGGGTAAGCTATCACGCGCATCGCGATTCTATATCTTATCCAACAGAAATAAGAACAGTGAAAAATCCAAAGTGCTAAGTTTGGCGTGCCCTTCTTTCATACTGCCTGTTGTCTGCACACCTTCTAAGATCCTTTTTAGTATGTTAAATATTCGTAGAATCATCTTATTATCTCAATTTATAATAATCAACACAACGCTGTTCAATCAGTATAACTGTAGTAACGCCTCATAGAATTGCGTTTGTTTTTCGTAATGTGTACCTGTATTATTGTCAGTTCGGGTTCTGGCAGAATATCAACGCCACCGTAGCCTAGCTGCGGCTTTGTGCTAAGTCAGAACCTTTTTGCTAGCACAGTTCACTCACAATAAATAATTGAAAAGAAAAGAAAGATTATGGATTAGTCTGTAAATCTTGTTAACATCTGTGTATTTTTCTCATTTGTGTATTTGTTGGCAAATAAACATATTATCTATCTATCTATCTACATGCTGGTCCAATTACGTCACCTGCGTGTATTAAATTCCGTGACTTATATTAACAGCACACCGTTCCACCTAATTGTCAAGTAGTCACGACTAACACTCTAAATGGGGTCTTAAATCTTAATAAACACCCGTTTACTTTATATTCACTATTCATTTAACACTCCTAATTAAAACACGCTTGCGATCTTTTGATAGGAAATGATTTATGTCCATACTCTATTCAGAAACGTCTATAAATCTAATTCATACCTATCGAGTATTGGAGTTTGTGGCGCCTCTGAACGACACGAATAGAATTAATGGGTCATGAGTCTGAATATATGCATGGATTTATAAATCTGTAAATAGAGGTGATCGATTTATGATAATTGAAATGTATTGTTTACAACAAGATATTTTTTTGCATCTTTTTCTTCATATTTCCCTCGCTCACATTTAAAGTATCGGCATGAAATTATTTTTTTATTTGACGATAGGTAGGTACACTAAATTTTGTTTAAGTCATTATGACTTTATTAGAAATTAAAAAAAAAATGATTGGGAGCTCAAACTTTATTTATAAATAGTAAAAAAAAAAATCTTCAAAATTAATTAAAACCCCTGTTTTTCTGATAATTTTATTCATTGTAAATTGTCCAGTAAAACGTACCTATTATATCGTAATTGCAATACAAGTATCTTATACCTACATTCTCGATTTCGTCCGGTAATTAATTATGGCATATGACTTCATCAAATAAAAACGCGTGTCAGATCAATTGATTGATAGATTACGACAAATGACTTGTCGCACGCAGTACAAATGGCGTATACGCCACACACCTGTTTAAGATTAGGACCATTCGGTGAGTATATCACACCTTGAGAAAAATAAAGACTGTTAGGAACATGATCAAGCAATCATTCTGGATTTATTTATATTTCGTTTTTTATTTACTTTTTTTTACAACTTACAATTTCAATATAATTACCTTGTAAACACATTTTATTGTGTATTTTCAAAATCTCAACAACTTTTTTGACAACACGCATTCAATTAAATTCATTCATCATCATCACTTAGTTTAGTGTTGATATTTTTTGTCCAATATAACCAGCGATAATTATACAGTCTACAGTTTTATTTCAGTAGCTATAGTAATTCCTAAACCTAATTAGAACACAGGCTCTTAAAAAGGTGAAAATGAGTTGTAATAAGTGACCTTAAAATACGCCTTTCCTTTCCTTAATATACACCATGAAATTTGACTGATTATTTACCTGCCACATAATAGTTAGTACTCGTGAAACTGAACAACTTTTCCTAAGCAACATCAGTGAAATCTCAAAATTAAAATTTAACTTAACATACAAAGTAGCCGGTCAAGTGACTGAAGCTTGTATGAATAATTGAATATTATTTTTACACGCTTTATATTAGCTTCACTTGTAAGTAACTATGTATGTAAGAAAATCTTGGAATCTTAATTTGACTTACTTCCCGGTCTTCGATTAGGATGAAATTTTGCACACGCTTTGAGTTCTGATGACAATACATGACTAGCTAAGAAACGTCATTACAAATCCAACATGGCGGCTTCCCTATGATGGCGAACTGGCCGTTTGAAATCCACCTCCATGATATGGGTATCAAATGACAGGGTTTGCTGTCAGGAATACGAAAAAAGTCACGTGACTTAAATCCAATATGGCTGACAGGAAGCGTGTTTTTTTAGTTTTTTAAACTATTATAATTATTGAAATTTAAACTTATATGTTCCTTAGGGATAATTGTTGTTGTTTTACCTACTCATGAAAACGAGTGCTACCGGCTATGTTGCAGAAAAACAACTAGTTAAATATCACGGTGAATAATAATCCATTTTCCCTTTTTAGGGTTCCGTACCTTAAAAACGAAAAATGGAACCCATAGGTACACTCGGGTGTCTGTCCGTCTGTCCGTCAACGATTATTTTCGAATTAGGGCTGTTTAATACTTGAGGTGCGATATACTAGTAGCGTATCAATGATAGTTATAAAACAACCAAAATATAATACTTACAACCAATGTCAACCAATTTCGGTAACCAATTTTTGTCTAGCAAAAATGTTCTTATTATAAAAATATCTGGTCCAAAGCTCTCTGCTCGTGCTTTTCCAATAACTTTTAGATTTAGATTTTGTTGTTGTGACGACGTGATGCGTTAATTAATTATGTTAAAGATATTTCCAAACTTGACATATGGTAACAGTAAAAAGTTAAACAGGAAGTTTAAACTTTTGAATTACCTATTTCTCATTATTATTTTTCGTACCAGTCAAAATTTTCTTCAAAGCGACTGCGACTGGCAGCAATAATAATAAGCAGCAGTTACTGGAATGAGTAATGTAGGTTCAGACGAACACTTGTATGTCATAGGAAAGGGATTCCCAGTGTGTAGTTTAAATTGTGCGTAATTAATGATAATGAAGCAAAACAGTTAACAATCAGCCAAGATGTGAATCAGCGAGGTTCTTGAAAGAATTCACATTTTCTCATTTTATGTGGAATTTTACCCCACTTGTACTTAGTTTTGTAATAGTCACTTCACTTTTCCTTTTGATCTTGTAGGTAATATACTCGGAGGACCTTCTTCACTTTTCTATTTGATCAACTTTCCAATTGATTCAACTGATCCCGATAGTATTCGAACCAATCCAGCGTACCTTTTTAGTCATAAAAACATCAATGTAGAATTATTTAAAAATGAAGTTTCTCTTATTTGGTAATTTTATGGTCGACTAGCTTTCCGCCCCGCAGCTTCGCTCACTGCAAAAACTTTTTTTTAATGGACTTTTTCTTCTAGTCCATCTAGAAACTAACACATGAATATGGAATAGATAGAATCGGTTACGCGTATTCAGTTTCACTGCAATTGACTGTAAAAGCACAAATTAGAAAAAATGTCGGCGTGGCGCGTACGAGCATTTAATATTATTTGTAAATTGATTTGCAGGTTTTAACCATATATATTTTTATAAAATTTTGGTATTTTTACAATTTTACGTGAATTTTCCATAAGAACTGTTCAATATTCTAGCAGATTGAGGTATGTGTAGGTAATAAGATTCATGGGTATGTTCCAAAACCGAGATTAGTTGTGTTAGTGCTGTAACTCAACGAATTAGTTCGATGGCTGGCGGCTTTCTGCAAAGATTCGATATCCTTATGACGTCTGGCTAGGATAGGGGTACAATTTTATCTTCATCTACGTTTTTCTTCACTTTTTCTATGATAATGTTATGCTATGTAAAAATGTAAAAGAGTTTATCTATAAATGGCAGCAGCGTTCACTGAAAACAACTGCTATCCCCAACCCGACTAACAAGCGTGGGGGTTATGGTTTATTATCTCCTAGGAAGATGCCTTAATGAGAAATTTTCTGCCTTATTAAATAAGAAATCGTCTCTTCTTATATTTGCCTTAAAATATGAAGAGTACACGCAGAATGAGACTTAATTTATGTATAGATCTTACTTATTGGTCAAGTGTGAATGAAATCACAAATCACTTTTTTTTCGCAACGTTATATGAATGGATTAAAAATCATTACAATTAATTAGTTAAAAAATAATCTGAATTGCTTTTTGTCTATCAATTTTGTCACGTTTTTAGACCGGTCTTGACAGGTACGTCACATAATATGTGTTATACGAAGGTGTGGTCACTTATTATAGCATTACTCATATTCATCTAGTCGTTGTGTGGTCGGAACAAAAAATATATAATTTATCTAACACTAGCCCCCGCCGCCGTCCCCAGTTACACTCGCGGTTTGCTTTAGCTTTCCGTGAGCTTTTACCATTGAATACATAAATAAATATTTATGGGCACAACTTACACACGGCCATCTGGCCCTAAACTAGGCAGAGCCTGTACTATGAGTATCAGACAACTGATAATATCATACAATGAATACAACATCCAGATACAAGGCAAACACAAGTACTCATCACACGAATGTATCAACCCGCGTCCCTGGCTTGTTTAATTGTAATTTGTCTTTATGAGCATCTGTCCTTTTGAGAATATGTCATTTTGCGAACAAAGGCCTGTGCTTTTTAGGCAGCAATGTACGTACTACCAACCAACTAGGGTAATAAAAAACAACTGGTATCCCCAACCCGCCAGAATAATCTCTGAGAAGAAGTGCAAGACAGAAAGCTAGCTTAGATATATCGTTCCCAAGACGCATTATCGACTGACTCGTTCCGATGACTCACCGTGTTTATTCGATATCAATCGGCTCCGAATTCATACGTCGATTTGATGGATAGTGTACTAGGATAACAGGAATGCTGCGAGTAAACGATATTTGTATTAGCAGCTAAACGACTTCATCTGTCATTATTATTGACAGCACGATTCCCCCATTTGTCTTGTTTTGATAGACAACTATTAAATTATTGTTATTATTTAATGAATCACGTTGTTTGCAAAAATACTGGATTGAAAACTAGTTTTTAGATCCAAACTGAAGAAGTCTAGAGATCTGTGCTAGCGGTAACAGCGTCTGCTCTTTCGATCCTTGAGTAATAAGTTCGAATTCTAAGTGGTATTTTGTTCACTAACTGGTCTAATACCTATTGTCCGGGGATGGCCTATAAAAAAATGTCTACCTCAATGACATTCCTAATTGTTGTTCTTTTAATCATAGAATTAGAATTTAATAGAATCTCGTAAATAAATAAACGTTAATCAAACTTAGCTTTCTGAAATATTTTGCGACATTTGAATCTATAATTTTATTTTAAAACTAAACTCCTTTTCTCAATTCGCTACCGATTTGTACTGGTAAATTATTATAAAATAGGTCTTAGTTTAATTCACCTTTTATATCTTCCCAGGCCACTCCAAGGATCGAACACGATTTGAAATTTTATAAGACAACTATTAAAATTAAAGGAAAACACCTGTTGCGATTTTAGCAGTAGACCAGTTGCGTTTTAGACCAATTGATACTAAACTAACCCTCACTAATGCTTCATCGAGTACCACCGACACCACCGCGGAATGCGGTGTGCGGGGGGCTATTTGGTTTGTTTTGGTGCGGGGAGGTGAATGTCCCTTTTATACGAGTGGTACAATCATATACTTCTGTGCCTAAGGTTCTCAAACGTGCATCACAGTATTAGTCGCAGTCGCAGCCTACACGTCCTCCCACTGCGGCGATTATCGGCGCACGCGCCTGTTTTAATTCGTACGTGCGATCCGTTCAGCGCAAGCGTGGGTCTTTATCGACTCTAATGTAATATTACGTTATATTACTAGGTTTGCAGTGACGGACTAAGCAAGAAAAAGCCTGTACTTACTAATAATTATCTTTTCAGCTATTATAATGTAGTTTAACGGGTCTTAACCGAGATGTTTTGAGGAACAATTTCTTAGAAGTCTTTTTCGTGGTAAAATGCTTTAATTCTAAGGATAAAAGTGACAGTAAAAATTTAATTACATTAAGTTTTAGATTTTTTTGCGGTAGGTATTGAATTGACGATTCTTTTTAGAAATCAAGAGAAACGTAAAAAAGCGTAAAAAGTAATTTTTAAAATCTCGGCACAGAGTATATTATGATAGTATTACCCACCATAATTAAGAATTTTGTCCATAAGGCGTCTATTTGCTGCACAAAATTGTTCTCTCTCTCTCCGTATTGGCTGGCCCTGTACCTTCAAATAAATTCTGTAAGTAACATGCCCCAAAACAACTGCTAATATGTTTGTTGACCACTGACAGCCCCCATTAAAATCAACCCTAGATCCGCCTCTGTCTTCCATGTCAACATAGGATTAAGATAAGTAAAGTACTAAATGTAGCAACCATTTAGGTTATTAAATAGGTATTCAATGAAAACTTGTACTATAAAATTATGCTAATGGTTATTGACAATATGTATATATTTCTATTTGAAATAAATTTCTGACCATTACAGCTTTCATTTCCTCGCTGTAAAAGGAATAATGTGTTTGTTTACGTTTGGTCATACGGCCGAATGGCCAAAGGGAAGCAGGTTCGAATCCTACTTCAGAACAATGTTTATTATTTTCACTTCAATTTGTAAACGGTAATACATGCTCACTCACAGATAACATTTTGTTAAAAAGATAACTATAATTTTTTAATTCATTATTTTTATTATAATGAATTAAAACACCTTTTCTATACGGAAATCCGGGCAGTTTGATAACCCAAAACGGTATTTTAACAGAAGCAGTCACCTATGGTCTAACGTTTATTATACGTTTATTATGCTATATTATGTCTTGCTTTCACATGTAGTAACTTATATATTTGGCTCTTTGTCTTGTTGATAATGAAGAGATGTAGCAGCATCTTCTTAGACCACGCTGTGGACGCAACGATGATGTACTATCACGGTCAAAAGTCTTTGGATGGTACACAGGAAATATGAGCAAAAGTGTCCGTAGTAAGAATGCGTCAAGAATGTCACACAACTATTATTTGTTATGCAAAACTGGGACATTAGAGCTGTGGCTAATGACAGAATCGCACAAATTGCAGGTGTAGAGGACTGGCTTGCGCGTAATGAATTAATACATAGAGAACGATGGAAGGCGCGAATTATGCTGATTTTATGAGCGAGCGGACAGGCAGCGCCCGCGCACGCGCGTACATCTTTCGAATAGGTTGTATTAACATTGTGATGTCGTTGAAAAAAAAAAACAGAACGCATATTTATTTAAGATTGCTCGCAAAATTTTACAAAACTAGTTTTCCATGTCATCATCATTATCTCAGCCAAAAAACGTCCACTGCTGGACAAAGGCCAAGGATCTCCACATTTAACGGTCCTGCGCTGCCCGCATCCAGCGGCTTCCCGCGATCCTCATTAGATCGATCCATGTCATATTTTATTAAATATAAAAAAATTGTAGCTGTCTATAGTTAGCAGGTACACAGTGTTTTTTGTCTAAACTCCAGGGGCTCCACCAGGACCAACACTGAACACACTTATTTTATTTTCAATTTTCGTATATGGGTGGCTTGAAAACATAACCTTTCCTCTGTATGTGAAAAAAAAACTGCAATCCTTAACCTGTATTTAAGGCTGCTGTCTTAAGGTGTAAGGACATTAACCGACCTCTTTGACCCTTGTGTGTGTAGGCCCCCAGACCACCTAGGCTTCTGACATGATTCACCACTACATACGCTGTGGCTTTCTTCTTTTAGTCGGTACAATCTTACCAGAGTGGTCGTGCTCATCATTGTGAATTACGATGAGTGATGATCTTGGTGAGACGGCGCCACTCCTCGCGGACTGAAGCTTTCCGGGTGCACTCGTGAACTGAGCACTCAGTTGCGGCCTTTATCTGTTCTGTCCACCTCATTGGCGATCTGCCACGTGGTCTGTAGGCCCCTTTAGGCGAGCTTGGTCAATTTCTCAGATAGTCAATTTAGAGGCACGTCGTATTCTTTGTACGTCATTTTCTAGGTTAGTCATATTCTAGGTAGGTCAACTTCGAGGGACATCATTTTCTAGGCTAGTCATCTTCTAAGTAGGTCAACTTCGCAGGACGTCATAACCCAATATGTCGCGTTTGACAGCTTCTCGAGCCTGTCGCTACTTACATAGTAGGGGGGCTGGTGCCTTCAACTTTCCCCTGTACCACGAGACGCTCTATGAAGTCACTACCACGACGAGATATATGGCCAAAAAGGTCAAAATGCGAGACTGCACTGTAGCTTTACGTGCCATTTAAAGTTTGTAATCATCTTTTTTCAAACAATCAGATGATTAAGCCTGCAAATCATAACTATCATAACTTAACTAGGAAAAGTTTCATAAAGTGATCTTTTGTCTGAGTTTAGTAAGAACCACTTAACCAATCAACCAATGAATAAAACCTCACAGGTGTGTGCAGGTTTCTCCATGTTTTTGTCTTCATCGTATGATCAAGGAAATGAATAAATAAAATCGAATAGATTAGTACGTACATAACGACCATAATTACGCTACTGATACTCTTCTAACCTGTCTGTAGGTACAAAACGAAATACAATAAGCCGCAAAAGAAAAAGTAGCTTATAAAATCTTTAATATCGTCAAAATCACCTAACGTAGTCTTATAAAGTAAAAACTAAATTAAAGTATAATTTAATACGTTTAGATAAAAATATTAATAAAAACATTTTTAAATACTTTTGAAGATAATGAAGATTTTCTAACAGATTCTATTTCTTTGCGATCCAGTGTGTATTTCATAATATAATTTGTTATTTCTGCAGTCATCAATAAAATAGTACTCACTGACATAGGTACCTAAGTAATCTTAATTTCCTTTTACATCACGTCATGTACTAAAATTGTAATAAGTAACCTTTTCCTTTAATATTTTAATAAAGTTTCCTCCATGTAACTAAATGAGCGTGTGTAAAAATATGTGTAATTTCCTTGTGGTAAGTTGAGGTCATTATTAATTTCGATTCATACAATCGTTGACCGCAAATGTGTGTAAATGTAAAAATGTTTGTAGTGTTACGTAATCATAGAATAATTTTATTTTTACTCATTCATTACGTTTAGCTGTGGGTATGGACTTCCTACAGAAATACTCGTAATGATTTTACAAGCTTACTAGGTACCTACATAATGCGTGAGAAGATCGAGAAACTGTCAAACATGACATAGTGACATAATTAAAAAAGAACCGTGCTCTATCGGAAACCGGAAGTCTATGCCATTCCATTCTATTTTTCGTCTTCTGTTTGATCTTCTGATACGACACTGCATATTATGTAACTGACTTACCTAAGTAAGTGATGTAAATATCCTAAAGTTAAAATAAATACTTTGACTTTTGACTTTGACTTTGCAAGTAGTTGACAAAACATCCGCCTTTCCTACCAATATTTTGAGTCTGTCTTTGAAACGTAAGTTAAAAAATATTATTATTTTTGGAAAGTCCAAAAATCCAGACGACGGTTTTCAACAAAAACAACTACGAGTAACCCTTCTTATCTCCTAAAAAAATTGTAACATATAAATAATTTTATTACTTTGGACCTGTGGAATAGGAAGAAAACCATCGAATTTTGCTTAAAACTGACTTCAACAATTATTTCATCACAAAATTTCCTGTATTGCAAGGAAAACTTTAAAACTTCCCGGACAATATCGGCCATCTTGTTTGCGTCATCAATCCCGTCACCGCGTCATCGTAATGATCGCGCCACTTTTGGCGCTCTATGATCTTATTTGTTTTAATTGTTTGTACCTAATATAGGTAGTTTACGTCTGCCATTATGTACCAGTACGTCATACATAGTAGTTGTATTTGGTTTGTGTGACATCTTCTTACCACATTTTATTTCACAATAATTATCTAACAGAATTCTGTTGCGTATTTCAAAAACACCTAATTATCATCGATATCGTTTCAATCTTCCAACTATTAATTCTCAAGTGAATTAGACAACAAAATATGTCATGGAAAACCCTTATTTTTGGCTTCGTAGTGCATATTATAGGATAGTTCGGTATCTATTAGAAGCTGTTAAAATAATTTGATTTTGTTGTTATCTCTTGAACACCTTTGGAAATAACTCCTTTACTAACCACCGCGTACTGGTTTAACAGACAGACGACGGTGGTCTGCTACATGTTCATATTATAATGATCTTTTAAACCATTGAAGAGTTTAACAGTTTGGCGAAAAGTCGGAAAATTTCGGTGTTTTGAAATATCCCTTGATACTTCGTGTCTTATTTCTGTTGGTTGTTAATACAAACTCTCCACCTTTTCATTTCCGAGTAAGTTCTTAAACCAAGTTGATCATGGCCTCACTACTGGCTAAGTCGATACTTATCATCATTAACAGCTCATATATGTCCCAATCGAGGGGCTCGAGCCAGTGCGGGGTGGTCAACTTCGCACACAACCTTTGAATTACTTCGCAGGTGTGTGCAGGTTTCCTCACGATGTTTTCCTTCACCGTAAGAGCGTCGAATAAACATACATAATATGAATTCGAAAATCGAAAACACATTGGTACGTGCCGAGGCTCGAACCCGCAAACTTCCGAATAGAAGTCAACGGCCCTAGCCACTGGGCCACCGATGCTCGCTCGCTACACGCGATAGTTATACGCTGTATAAATACTAAGTTTTAAGGGCCTAGGCCCACCGAAGGGCCTACGCAAGCCGAAAATGGCATGGCAGGTCCCCGTAGGTGTATTGCGGTGCCTCAACAGGTGGCTAATTATTGCCAAGCTCGTTTAATAAGTCACGGAGCTGTGAGAATAAGATCTCTTATTTATTATTGAAGCCCAACTGAAGTGTACTTTGAGCTTGAAATGTGTTTTTTTAAAATTCAAAAATTCAAAATTCAAAATTATTTATTTGCATGGAATAGGTGTACATGATAAAAATGGATATTGTTCTTCTTTCGTCAGAAGATCATCTCTCATCGATTCGATTAATCTTAAAGCATGATGAATGTAGATATTAATTTTTTTTAGTTTTTGAATTTCTTTGTTGGAGGTAATTAAAAACTTAGTTGGATAATGAGTAAAAAACACTGGAAAACGGTGCAAAATTCAGTAGGTAAGAGTATTTTGCGTGAAAGTGCATTTTCAAACGTTATAAATTAACTAATCTAAAATGTACTATCTGTACCACAGACTAGATTCAAGCAGTATTATAGTTCTTATGAGTTTATAACTAATAAACATCTAAATAAATAAATAAAATAAAATAGTTTTTGGCACGAAATGTCTAATAGGTATGCAAATTCTAACTTATGATACATAAATAAAGATTGAAAGCGCCATGAAACCGAAATAACATTTACGATTAACGGCTTTAAAGCCTTCAAACTTCATCTTACTTCAATATATATGGCTGTTTAAATCGATTTTATGTATCTCTAATACGTGCATCAGAAATAAAAGACTTGCCTACTTATAAATATTTTCGCGAGTCGCGCTTTGTATTTCTTGGAACGGCGACCCAGCGTCCTCTGGCGCGTAAAAAAGTAACAATTTTTTGTCACTATCACGCCTGTATCTAATTGTTCCATTCAAAAGGAACTAAAAGTCCTTAATCCTATAATGTTATTCGATGCGTGTTCGGACGGCTATTCACAGAAGCTTTTTTGTATGAATCCGTGTGAATAATAAAGGATTTTATGTCATAAGTAGTTAGAGCGCTGGGTTTGATTTATGCGTCTGCATGGACGTCGGTACCTGGCGTTTGTGGCGTTTGATGCTTACTGCCTTTTTATTGTGTTTCTGTTTTTTTGTCTGCTGTGTATACGGGCTTAAGCGCCGCAGCGGGTCACAGAGTAGATAGCTGGTTCGAGAAATTAATGTTTAGGTTGTTTTGGAAAAAAGCTACCTTTGTAAGAGATGTTTATGTCACTGAATGATTACCAAACTGAAAGCAAACTAGAAAATTAAAAATCCCTCTTAAATCAGCATTGATGCTACGAAAATTGTATTTATTCTCATTTGTAATTTGATGGCAAGGCCACAGGAGAAGTTTTGCCAAACTACGACATTTCACATTTTTTCAAATGTGTCGCAAGCACCACAAAAAATGCCCAACAACAACGTTAAGGTTTTTTTTGTCAGAACTTCGATTACAAAACTTACATTAGGCCAAACGCTTTCCCCTTTATTATCTACGCCATGCATAGCGATTTATGGTATTTTTTTTCTTAGAATTTCCTCTCCCGCCGGATTTTATACCAGAATATTGTCGTCGACGACAAGGTTGGCCTCGGAGACTATGGACTAGTGAAAATCCCTTCCTTTCCAAACATCTTTCCTTCTATAATTTCGTTGTTTGTCTTCAACTCTGCGAGTACTATTTTATAATTGAATATCATTAAAAAAATGCACCATCATGCTTACTGACTTAAATACTCTGTGTACTTCAAATATAGCAACATAAACGATGGAACGCTGATCAAAGCGATGGGGACGATTAAGATTGTGTGATATATAGTCGCAGGCGAACTGGTGGCGCCTCGCGGACGCTGCGTACGCGCAACAATGGCCCGATTCTGACGCGAACCAAACATTCCAAGTTCAAAAAGAATACTGACGAGACACTAATGTCCTCAAGAGGTTCATAATTATGTAATCGGCTTTACATACAAGTCTGGCGAAGCTTATAAGTCGAACGTTTAAGACATAATAATGAATATTACCTATGGATATTTTTGTTGTGTCATCATTATTTTCTCCTTGAACGTAAGCCTCTACCAAATATCTCTCCATTCTATACCCATCCGTTATTTAGTTTTTTAAAGCTAGTGACATTTTTATTAAACATTAATCATTATTTAAATTTTTATCTTCTGACATACATAAATTATATTTCTCTATTCTTTGTATAAATTTTATCTTTCTCTGACGTAAATAAATTTATTGTAGGGTAAGTGTAACATTTTGATTCTAGTAGGCAGACTAAAATTTGCATGCTGTAAAAAGTGAAATGTGAGGACATTATTATAATTTTAAGATCTGTTGTGACCATGTTTTATGCAAATAAAAGATTTCATTCATTCATTCATTCATTCATTCATACACTGCAGCACTGTCCAGACCAAACGGTACTGTTGGGTCGGTTCATGTTAAGTCTTCCTGACGTTTTCCATACTCATCATTTAATTTACTTGTGAGATTTGCTCTTTAGTTTATCAGTTTGATCAGATCCTAAAGGAGCGAACCCAAAGACGCGGGAAAGCGCAGGCTGCGGAACGGAATCCGAGTTTATATGAAACCTGTCACATAGATTGATCCCCGCTTTGTATGAGACAGACAGCATATACATTCGGATTCCGCAGCCCGCTCTTTAACCCAAGCGGCTTGGCTGTGGTAGCCAGCTCACAGCTGCATGCGGTAGACGCGAATAATTTACTCGAGGAATTCTTGACAGCGTTTAACGCCATGCGGTAGCACGCACGCTTTATGCTGGATTTGAAAATAACGACGCTTTTTAATGTAGTAACCTATTTGGCTTTAACTATTTATTAGCTAGCTGTCTATTGAAATTCCACTTAAAAAACTATTCCAAATTTAAATTGAGAGCGTCACCTATTTGGGTTGTAATTATTTATTAGCGAGGCGTCAATGGGCGTTGGGCCGTGTCATTCTCGGGATTCTTCTTAGAAGTAGAGCCACAGAGCGGCGCTCGGCGGTTCTTGTGCGCCTGCGCCGGACGCATTACTCACTCAGGGATCAAGTCACAGGGTGATCGATATATTCATTTATTTTATTTAACAGTTATTGTAAATGATAAAAATATACAAAGTAACGACGGATAAAGTCTAGGGTACGTTTTGCTGGACAAAAATCTTCGAGATGATGCAGTTCTTCTCTTTCTGGAATGAAATGAAATAAAACTGAATTTTTATATTTAAATTTCAAAAAATGTATTAGCTGATAGTGTTGAGTTCACAGTTCGATGATTAGGTTATGTTTAAACCAAAATTTGGCTCCTCGGTCCACTGCTAGATTAAGACCTCGGAAGAAATGTGATTTAATTCCCCACGCTTGCCCGAAAGGCTGGGGATTGCAGTTGTTAGTTAAATTGGTGAACGTTGATGCCGCTTGCGCTGGTTGTATGGTATACGTGGTGGCTGGTTGTATGTATGAACTTAGAATAATAATTACTGACAATTCGATTTATTAATTCAGTGTGTAGTAAAATTATAATCAGGTTTATAATGCCAAACTCAAAAGATTTAAATCTTAATATTCCCACCTTGACATTCCGGTGAGGGTCGCGGGAAGCCACTGGATGCGGGCAGCGCAGGACCGATCATTGTGGAGATCCTTGGGGGAGGCCTTTGTCCAGCATTGGACATCTTTCGGCTGAGATGATAATGATGATGATGATATGATTCCCACCAATTAAACTTTAGTTTCAGCCAATCGAACTCAAACTATATTGCCAACTAAAAACTTTTAAAAAAGAAGTGAAACTCACCATAAATAACAGTAATACATTAATAATGCGCAATAAATATCCTTAAGACTCTATTTATTTTATGACCACCCTGTGCTTACGTAGGCGAGCAGACGGCGTGTCTATATAAAGCCTGTTTAACCGACCATTAAAACTCTACAGCCGTAACTCCGGTTTTTTCCCACCCCTTACAAAACGGCCATTCATAATTTTTACTGAATGAAATTCCTCCGTCTCTAGCGCCGCCCGCAATTTAAAAAAAAAACAACCGAAGATTACAAAAGAACTTCCTTTCGGTTTACTATGAATTCTCTGACACTGGAATGTATACCCAACTCATGCTAGGAAAAACATTATAAGAAGATTAATATTTCTTTTAAATGGGGCGCATTTCAAAAGTAGTAGGTTCTTATACATTCCAATTCCGAAGACTTTTTGAATAATTATTGTTATTGTTAATGCAAAGTCACTGACATAGCCCGAAGAATCGCTGAACTTAAGTGGCAATGGGCTGGGCTCATTGCGCGTAGAACCGACGGCCGTTGGGGCAGAAAGGTTCTTGAATGGTGGCCGCACGCCGGAAGACGTAGTGTGGGCAAGCCCCCCACGAGGTGGACCGAAGATCTAGTAAGGGTCGCGGGAAGCCGCTGGATGCGGGCAACGCAGGACCGATCATTGTGGAGATCCTTGGGGGAGGCCTTTGTCCAGCAGCGGACGTCTTTCGGCTGAGATGATGATGATGATGATATTCATGCAAAAGTTAAGGACCACTACTGCTGGATTGAGGCCTCACAAATTTAAACTGTTGCTATAATCCCTACTCTTGAAAAGAAGGATAGCAAACCTAGGTGGGTCCAATTCTAGACTTAGGTGTTGATACACACAATTTCGCTTGTCGCAGCGATAAACTGCGCCACAAAGCTGACCTTACTACGAAATTTTATGTAAGCTCCGCGCCCGGACTGTGGATATTTCGCCTTAAAAAAAGCTAGCGCTTCCCTTGTCGCTATTCTTGTGTTAATTGTGAATGGTAATAGTTTTGATTACATAGGAAATACTTATATCTAGCTATTTTGGTAGTCTCTACCAAAAAGAGTTGGGTTTTTACTAATTCGACATTTAATTACAGGTAGGTATAGTTCCCAATTTTAATGCTTTCTCCTTCATTCACTGAAATGGAACAGGCTAAACAGAGAACAAATATACATAGAGCACGCGCATCGCTCCGTTGCCTTTATGTCAAGAAGCAAATTTTGGCAGATTTTATATGGGCGGTGAAATCAATAACATTTTTGTTTTTGGATTTGTTCCTCGAGTCATGTTTGCAACTTATCACTGCATATTTCAAAATGTTCTCCTATTAAATTACTTATTTTCACCGGGAAAAATAATCAGTTCCAATGACCATTTGATACTAAAGGAACGCGCTGAAAATATTCGGAATGTTCATATCCGTGCTTACGGTTCATACTCGATTATGCGTACTCTATCCCTCCAAAGTCAAAGTCAAATAGTGTTTATTCAAAGTAAGATTTCACAAATCATTTTTTGACGTCGAGGCGGGTTCACAATTTGGCTGTCTTCTGTGGAGAAGAACCCGCCGGAAGAAACTCCACAGGCGTTGCATCTTTTCAAAATATTTTTACATAGGTAATTATTATTTTATACAATTTGATTAATATAACAAAGAGTGCAGACGAAATATGAAATTAAAGGAAGGCAACCAGTCAAAGTAGAAAAACTAAACTATATAAACAATAAAACAATCGGCAATCGACTAGAGCAGACCAGTCCCCCCAAGCAGCACCACGTTTCCCAGAAATTTTTCTATTTATACTCTAAGGAAACAGGCTTCCCAAATCTATTTTAATTTATTTTTTATTATAATATATTATTTATCTATTTCCTCTCACTAGCGTTGGCTGGAACAGCTCTCTGTATAATTTCCCCTAATTTTGTCACAAATTTTGTTATCATCTATATTCTATGTGTACCTAAATAAATTTAATTGAATTAAGATAAACACAAAATATTATAGGTAATACATAACACACTATATAATTTTATAGGTAGAATTGTAAAACAATAAAACAACCACACAATCCCATTAATTATCAATTACGATTGTATGTCATTCTGAGCAATGGGCTGACTGATCCTACGGTTTGATGATTAATGGTACAGTTCAACGCATAATAATGAAGATATCGTCAATGGTACGCGGACATAATACTAAATAGTCAGATATTCGGTATTTTTATTATATTATGAACTAGCTTTCCGCCCCGCGGCTCCGCCCGCGTTAAACATTTTCCCCGTGGGAATGATTTTTTTTATTTCTCTTTGTAAAATCCATCCTTGGACTTCAACGAACATTAAAAAAAAGAATTGTTTAAATTGATCCAGGCGTTGCTGAGTTATGCGTTTACCAACACATTTTGCGATTCATTTTTATATCATAGATTACTATAATTCACTGCAAAACTAAATAGGAATTGAGGTATGCCCATAATACCCACGTTCGGCAGGCGGGTCGAGGATCACAGTTACATAAACCTTAATATTTGAACCGACGACATGACAGAGATGGGAGACGCGCGATCGCGATTTTGTATCTATTTTATAGCGATTTTGTAATACAGTTTATGCCCCCTTTCTATGAGACAGACTGCATATAAACTCGATATCGAAAATAGAGATAAAGAAGAAGCAGAAGATTTCAACGACTTCCTAATCTTATCTATTATTCTCGATTGTCTGGTCTAATATTTTAGCGAACTTCGCGCTACATTAAAAAAATCTAGCGGACGATACATTAAAAAAAGTAATGATGTATGAATATAAAATACTTTCATTTCTATCTTATGAAAACTTTATCAGATCTAAAGCATTGTATTGAGCCTCTAAAATCCATAGATAGGATCTGAATATGTAAATCACTTAATCATCTAGACGAAATCTGCACAATAGGTATTTAGTGATCTGTATCAAAAAATGCATCAATTAACGTTAAAATTATTATGATGATACATACAAAGATTAGCACCACTTATGAACAATCAATGACTGTTATATTACACTAATAAAAAATAAATTATAAGGCCAACGTTTTATCAAGTGAAACAAGATTGTTCTATTAAAAGAAATCTGACTCTATCTTTAAAAATAGATAGAATCAAGAATGAGTTTCAAACGTCAGAATCAATAAGAATAGACTCTATAATGGTGGTTAACATCACTACACCATTATAAAGAACACATTTTATTGAAATTTTTGTTAGTAGGTAGATATATAACATAACAAGGGGCTTTAGCTTTCCCTGAATATGGGTGAAAAGTTTGAAATTAGTCCTTTATTTATTTATTGGTGCGTACCGGGGCCTGAACCGTATCCGAATCCCATTCAAATCTTATCGTCTGAATATAGTAATATTGAAGATAGTTTATTAAAAACACAATTTTATCTAACGCACCCACACAGCAGCGCCTACATTAAAAGGCTGCGGTGTACAATGTACGGGCCTCGTGGGAAGCTCTGATGGGCGGAAACGTGTGATGGGAAAGATGGCCGCATCTTGTGCGCTGGCGCTTACTGGCGCCGGGAAGGTGAGAAAATCTCTCCGCTTGTGCCGCCTGCGCAGACATACAAAACTGATAATAGCTTTGACACAGATGCGACACATCTGGTAAGACTTTTGTAAATAAACATTTATAAAGCCTTTGCTTTTTGCTCTTTAAACAGTGTCCTGATTCTTAATAATAACGGTTATCTTTTTTACTTCTGGGAAAACTTTTGGAAGGTTCTGACAACCGTTGAGAAAATACGTTGATGAAAATCACACAACATACGAATACAAAAATAAAACAGATATCAGGACTCGGTATTTTTGTTAGTTTAACACGAAATCGTGGAGAAAACCCGTCAAAATGTGTGTTAGTGTAGTTTAACACGATTGATTAAAAATTAATGCATCGGGTTTGTAATAATATTATTTAAAGACTTTAAAAATTTAAGCCGAAAAGCTTCGTTTACGATATACATAGTTATTTTCAAACAAAACAATCCTCTATTATCTCACCATCAATACTGGATGGATGGACTTTATCAGCAATACTGGAAAGCATAACTGTTGACAAACAGATTATCGGTTCGCTCTTTTATTAAAGGGTGTGCTAACAAACAATCAGACAAAAAGGCGTGCATCGCAGATTAGATAACGGAGTTTGGTAGTTATTTTATTTTTATAAAAAAATGTTTGGGTAAGCTACGGTGTGGCTACGTTATGCATTTCGGTAATTGAAGAAGGAAATAAACCACAGACAAGTAATTTCTATGTCATTTACTTGGCAGGCAGATAGTGGACATCTTTCGGCGGTTAAATGAATATCATGTTCCAAAAATTTTTAATTCATATTGTAAATGCCAAAGTTCAAGCAGGTAACGACAGAAAGCGGTTGGCCCGCATTGTTCTCCGATGTAAAATCAATAATTTGAACTAAAAGCTCTTAAAGCACCAAGGCATTTTTAGTATTCTTTAAAATAACTTCAATCATCAAATAAAATTTGGTCTATGTGCGTAAGTAGTCGGTTCTGCCGGGGCTGCCTGATCTTTGTCGGAGGCACGCTGCCGGTGAGTCACCTCGTTCATTGAGCGGCGCGCGCGGCGGGACCGGGTCCATTGAGCGCTGCGTTCATTACCGTTCCGCCGGCCGACCAGCGCACGCGCACTCACGCCGCACGGACCCACGCACGACCCACGTCATGTCACCCATCTCTAGATGCAACGTGAGTTGAGCCTACGACTTCCGCTCCGACACAAATTAATGGCCTCTCCAGCTGCCTACTCGATTTATAGCCGTGATTTTAAAACTTGTATTTTGTTTACAGATGGAGAGTTTCTACAAGTGCCATATCTGGTTGGCGGCCGCGCTGTTGGCGGCTTGCGGAGTGTGCGCCGGCGCTGGGAACAGGCGCCCGGGGTCTACCGGGACGATCCTGGACATCATAGACACAGAGGAAGTGGAGCGTATCCTGGCAGCGCGCCAGCAAGTCGAACAACCGAAATCCCCGACACCTCCCTACCTCCACCGCAATGAACTCGGCGACGGCAGCCCTGAAACCATGGTCGTCTCGGTACCCGACCAGGAAGACAGCACAGAAATACCACCAGGAATAGAATTCAGAAAAATTCTCAAATCGTCCAAGAGCGCACTGATTGTGACTAAGAAAGAATACTTGAGGGAGGACTGGTGTAAAACTGAACCACTTGTGCAGAAGATTCGAGAGCCGGGATGTTTGCCAAAAACGGTGATCAATAAGTTCTGTTACGGGCAGTGCAACTCGTTTTATATACCAAAGGGCCCAAGGCGGCGGGAAGGTATGGACGAGCGGCCGCCTCCAGCTTTCAAATCTTGCTCCTTCTGCCGCCCTAAGAAGTTCACCTGGATAGTGGTGACTCTACGCTGCCCAGGACAGAGCCCTCCTTATAGGTACAAGAGGCTCCAAAAAATCAAACAGTGCAAGTGTTTACCAGTGGGAGTGAATTGACGGTGGTAGCTGTGTGAGGAACCTCTGCGGAGGCGGTGCATCATTCTGGTGCCAGCAGATAGGCCGGTAGAGCGCTTCGCATTATTAGGTCGGTGGATACGATGGCGTAAAGTAAGAAGGGAACAACGAAATAGAACGAAAGTCCGAACGTTTTGAAATGGATAGAAGCGGCGCCGGCGCGTCAAGTCGTAGCTCGAGGCTAAGTAGATTCGGATCGCGTGCTCTCATACGTCAATAGAATGACGTCATGTGATGCAAGCAGTAGATGCCTTTTGTAGATTACTTTTTAATGAAGTGGCTTCAATTGCCAGTCGTCAAGCAAGAGCTTTAATTATTCTCTGTAGAAAAACCCAACTATAGTGCTTATAGTGCATACAAGGGAATTGTGAACTATGATTAGAAAATGGTGAACAATCAGTGAATGATAGTGTTTGTCCCGAGATAGTTTAGTCAATTTTTTATTCTTAATATTGAATATAAAATTTGGTGTTAAATTTATTTCCGTAGGAACCTGCTGTGTGATATTAGGTAGTAGGACAGTCGAAAAAACATGTTTTGTTTTACTTTCACACAAACATGTTACTGTATTCACTTTAAGGACGTAAGCTTTTAAGTCTTAATTTTATTTATTGTGATTGATTAAGATTATTGTTGATATAGTCTGTAGATTTCGCTAAAAGATACGCTTATGTAGGTACGTAAAATAATAGGTCAGATGTTTAACCTTTTTGGCGCACAAAAAATATATAAATTAGGTAAAAATCATTTATGTATGAGACACAAAAACATATAAATTGATCTCTAAACGCTCTCAAGACAAAATAAATGCATTTGTTTATTTGGTAATTAATTGTATAAGTCTTGGAAATAAGGTTTTCTTCTTTTTTTTATTTCATGAAACGATTTGAAAATTGTAAAATATTTTTTTTATGTTTCATAATTAAAAATATAAATTGCCTTCACCGTTGGCAGTTAATTCATAAAACGTGGTTTGAGATATGGGAAAACTTTTTAAGCACAACACAATTATGCTTATAGGATTTCTTTCAAAATTCGATGAATTGATGATTTTCAGTATAATATTATAATCTGTTTGACTTTCATATTACGTTGTTTATCTATTTCTGTATGTTTTAGCATAGTATTATAATTGTATTATGAGTCCATTTGAATAACAACCGAAAAGATTTGCAATAAAATCAAAACTGTCGATAGAAACTAAATTTTCCAATTTTGTGTTGCATGTATTATTCTTGAAACGATTTTCCCATGGCTCAAAATATTTTCATTTAGTTACTACCAACCATACGCTGCGGCATATCTTAATGTTTTAATTTGTTTATAAAAATGAATCCTAACGTTGTAGATGGCAAGAGTTTTTAATAAAACAAGTACTTACAATTGCAATGTAGGTTTATAAACAAGAAATAAAAGTTTTATTGTTATGAATGCTTTAAAATGTCGAATCTTTGTATTTAAATTAGAAAAGTACAAACATTTAACTAAATAAACTCGTATTGAACCGAAACTTTGAATTTTCTTTATTTTGCTCAAATGACTTCCCTGATTTTCTGTCCAGAGCGTGCTAAACGCTTGGAGTGTACAACTATCAAAATATTTACCACTAGCTTTCCGCCGCGGCTCCGCCCGCGTTAACAGTTTTCCCGAGAGAATGAGGCACTTTCCCGAGGTAAAAAGTTGCCTATGTTACTGTAGCTTTCTAATGGTGATTTCAGCTGCACCAAATTGGATTTTTGTTGAGTTTGTTATTGCTAGTACAAAGTTTTGTACGGTTTGGTTGAAACCGTAGGGCGGACAGGCTAGTTTTTTTATCATACAATTTATTTACTACCTTTCCGCCGTGGCTTTAACAATTTTTCCCGTGAGAACAAGGAAATTCCCCTTGGTAAAAAGTAGCTTCTGTTCTATCCTAAGACCTAAGTTTCAACGAAATCGGTTCACTAGTTTTGGAACTTATCCAATTATTAGGAATATTTTAGGGTTTTTTTTTATAATCATCCCTATTTTTTTTGAAAATATAATAATTATAGCCTGTGTTACCCTTTTGTCCAGTGGTCAAAAGCTCGCCTGACGTTACGGAGGTTCCGGGTTCGAATACCGGTGGGGACTTGTCGAACAAATATCACTTTGTGAGACTTTCCTCAGTTTAGCTTTCCTCAGGCTAAATCACCTGATTGTCGGAAAAGAAAGATGACTCCGTGCTTCGGAAGGCACGTAAAGCCGTTGGTTCCGGCTACTATCTACGGATGTAGTCGTTATAGGAGCCATGTCAGAAGCCTAAGGCGATTCTATAATTCCGACACAAGGGTTTGCGAAGTAGGTTAACCTCGCGATAGCAAGCAACCCTTGAAGAATTTTTGAATGCAAACAAACAATCAAATATTTTCTCTTTATATCATTAGAAGATAGAAGATTATAGATGATAGGAGTACTTACTCTCAAGTCGGTCGCATCTCTTTGGATTCAATTCTGATGCCATCTTTCGCTAATTCACTTAGAGATTCGAAAGAATAAAATAAACTTTTGAAGCAGACAGTACATTTTTAAAGCACATTTTTTGATTACATTTTGTTTTAATATCTACGTTTTTCTGTGTACTTCAAGCTATAATCCACCCCTATAATAGTAGTAAATTGTATCATTGTAAGAAAATTACTATCATTATGATTCTGAAGATATAGCTATAGTTTGGGGAGGATTATAGCTGGATGTTCAAGCTACAATCCTTCGTAATAAATCTTTTTTAAGTTTATATCGTTTTTCTTGTACTGCATGCTTGATGTAGTCCTTTGTTATCTGAATCGCAGAGTTCATATTCCTCTTTGCTTTATTCCCTGACTTACCCTATGCTACTTAGCAGCCTTTGCTGAAACTGGAATTTAGGCTGTTTCTTAGAATGCCGGTGTACTATGAATAACGAAGACAGTGGAGGCGCTAAGCTGAATTTAAACTTCACTTTGATTGGTCATGAAATTAGTTTTACGAAAAGAAGTTGAGGGTATTACTTAGTTTTGTAAAGACATCATCTAGCTCCCGGCTGACTCTATTGATTTTAATATACCTAATTAATTTGAAACAAAACAAATATGTTTTTTAGGATTCCGTACTTCAAAAACTTATAATATTACTCATTTTCAAAGTACTAATTTACCGCAGTGTTGCCTCCATGTTTAAAATTAATTACTTAATGGTACACGATCATGAAGGAAGAAAAAAATTAAAATTATTAAAATAATAATTTTTATATTTTATATATCTTTATATTTTTATTTTTTATTTTTTTTTGCTTCATGGACACAATCATCTTTGGGTCACGGATTTACGTGCACATATTCTCAACTTAATCACTCCATTTGTATTTGTATCGGCCGATGATGAAGTTGAAATTATGGGATCCTTTCCACGCGAGTACAATTTTTTCTTGATCGATTTTAACCGGAGGAGGTTTTTATTATTATTATTATTAATTCGTTGGAATATTTTGTTTTTCTAATATACTTACTTATGTGTTAGTGGCCAGTTAAGAAAGCGATTTGTGGCTTTAGGCGACAGATAAAGTTGACACAGTCTCCTGCAAAGGAACCGTGTCTACTCGCCTCTTACAACAGGGGGGTCCGTTTTCTTTGCAGGAGACTGTACTTCTGTGGTACTGCAGTACCACAGTGTAGTCACTGCTTTCTTGCAGGAGACTGTACTAAGGATTAGGATTAGTAAAAAAATAAAATAAAACTATACATAATACAGATTAATATATATCTTTAATTTTAACATTAAATGGTTAATACAAATACGAATAAACTATTTTACTACAACTCCAAAAGTAGATGACATTGATTTTAATAAAAGCATGTTTTATTAATTATTGTGTTTGTTAACTCGTACTTTATAATATTCGCCCATAATATATACTTAAGTAAGTTATTTACAAGTAAGTTACATAGGCACAAGAACAAAATGGTCGTTCTAGTGTCTATCCAAAAGGCATCAGCAAGGCTTTTAACTACTACACGACACAAGACAAGACAAAACAAAGCGTCGCTGATGATAGCTTACGAAGACATTTTATAGATCTACTTGGAGTTTTTATAGAAAGAGTGGCCATTACTCTTTCTCTAAATCTGCGGTTAGATCTATGGTGTTGTTATGTCTGTGTTCCCAGTAATCTGGCTCTCCTGAACTAACAGGAGGGTGGTACTTCCCCAGTCGGGACTGACACATTTCCCTCCCACCTCATTTTTTACCCAACCATTTAGGGTCATTTCAACGCTCGAGCAATTTATCGTGTCTATTGAAAATTGGACCATAATGACTATGCTTTAAAATAGAAAATTATATTCAATTCTTGGTGGTATTGGCGTTGATGTAAGGGGCTCATTTACGCAATTCAAGCGTGTCTAACTAGAATGTGATGTGATTCTTAATACCAGAACCTGTAGACGTTCCGATTGCGATCCAATATCCGAGATTACATCCAGCCTGTAACACAGATTGCGCCTGCTTTTTATGAGATGAGTTTCATATAAACTCGGATATCGGTTCGCCTCTGTCTGTCTCTATAATATACAATTTTCTATTCTGGACTATGGTATTGTGATCAGATTTAAAACGAAAACAGTTACTCCTTTAACATTTTTCTGCTCTATTTGAATTAACCTTTATAAATAATTAGATTTTACATACATACATTAGATGTTATTTTCAAAAATGTATTAATTATATATATTTCACCATTTAGCATGCAGAATACGTAACATTACACAAATTCAACAATATTGACAAAGTTAAAACAATTAAACCAATCAATGTAAAATTAAAAAATATCACAATTTACACTCATTAAATAGCTGAAACTGTATGACAGCGATGATGGCGGAGTGATGAGCGGCGCGATCCGATAAATATTCATATCACAGGGTCCCTTGTAATCAAATAAGACTGGGGTCATGATGAGGTCATACCTAAGTATCAATAGCCAACTCAAACTTTCTAGTCACTTGATCTAGTAACTAAACTTGAAAGATAACTTTAAGGTCATAGGACATAATACCAATCCAACACCCTAGCAACAAGTCATCGACTCGTCGGTTACTAGTGAGTAACTTGGCGTCAATGAGTGGGAAACGCGTCGTCAACGAGTGGGAAACACGATGTCAACCCCCAGATCTGTCAGTCGTTATTATTTCTTGAGGTTTTATGTTGGTTTCCGCTAGCCGTAAGTACGTTGTCGACTCGTAGCCGACTCGTCGACAACGAGTGGCAAACAGGTTTGTAGTCAATAGGTGAACAACGCGTAGACCACGCGTCGTCCACTCATCGGCCACTGTCCACTGGCATGTAGTAAAACTCGCCACATGAAGCTTATATTTTAATGGCATACTTTGAGTTGAATTGGAGTGGAGTTGGCCTATTATAATGTCATATCGTTTATTTTAGTTTATTTTCGGTGAGGGACTCTGGACATTGAATAGAGTGTACATTGTATAGTCGAAGTGATCTGAGCGATTCAAAGTAGCGTTGCGTCCCCGCCTCTCTCATTCCGCACCCCTCCGTCGTCGTCCAGTTTTTGGCCTCGAAACATAGGCGACAATTTTTTTTAATTTACCATACGCTTTTTAAGGTGGTTTAAGTGGCAGCTTATTAAATACTGTAAGAATGAGCTAAGCCAATGGTTTGAGCAACATTTTCAAACAAACGTTTTTTTTTTCTGTTTTTGGCGCTAGTGTAACTTTGCGCCAGTAGAGTCAAGTAGGTACAAACGTTTTTCGTTTTCTTAAAAGTTAATTTTGGAATGTTGCTTTAAACGGTAGGCGTATCGCAATCTGCCAGTATTTCTGAAGCTGCTTATTATATATATAACATATAAGTATGTGACATTAACAAAAAGTAAACATTATTAATACAAAAATGTAAAGAATTGTTATTCATGTAACAGACGACGACACGGTACAATAATAATTGCAATATTTTCCAGTTGCATTAAATTTTACACATATAAGTTGTATGTAAATATATATATTATGTATGTATAAGATTTTATGTTAATAAAAACAATGTTATATAAATATCTTGTACCTACACATAGGTACTCGTACATACGTAAAGACATACTTTTTTCCAAGAGAGTCTTAGTTTGGCTCTCTGTGAGTTAACTAAATCTCTGCTCGCCCCGTCAGGGATAAGAGCGTGTCATATAAATACAATGAAGTTATTTTATTACTGATCCTCCACAACTTTTCCGCTTGTATAAGAAAAAAAGTAAGAGATGACCATCTTAGTTTGAGAATAGTCAAAAATCGAATTAGAATGCAAGAATTTTTGATATTATTAACAAAAAGTATAAAAATGGCGGGTATTCTTAAAGTACCTATTTAATAGTGTTTGAATTAAACAATATTACACTACACTATAACATATTCAACAATTTCAGGAAAAAAAGTACTGTGATGTTTTAATGTTCGTTTTAGTTCTCGATGCAAAGAGCTCCTATTTTATGTTCACATTGATCTGTTGGTCAGCACATTTTTAACCCCCGACTAAAAGAGGGGTGCTATAGTATTTTTGGTTTGTCTCATCAAGCATTGTTTTATTTTCTTTTGGTAGTTTTGGGACTTTTGGGTTTCAATGAGATGTTCCGTATAGACTTTAGGTTTCATTAACAGTGGCTAAATGAGACCTAAAGTCTATTTGTATTGAATATCTTATTGAATTGTGTTTTATAGCGTAATGATTGCTTGCTCGTCGTGTGAATTTCGAGGTTGACCAATCTCAAAAAACCTGGTGTTATAATTTTCCGATTATTAATTAATTATATTTATTGTCTATTTTTAGGAGTTTATTATACAGTTATTATAAACAGACAACAGTTGTCTTTAAGTCTATAGGTATTATTAGGTATGTTTCGCGATCAATGGGTTTGTCTTATTAATCGGTGTCTCGATGTCTATTGGTCTATTGGTGGTTGGTTAGTGTATTGGTCTCTTTAATTGTGTCTTAAAGTCCAATGGTTTGTCTCATAATAGTATCTGATAGTCTATGGTATGGTCTCATTAATTCTGCCTTTTGTCTATTTTGTACCATGTGTCATTATAAAGTCTGTTGGTATGTCACACTAATAGTGTATGGAGTCTTTTAGTATGGTATATTATTGTGTTTCAAAGTCTATTGGCCTGATCAATTATGTTTATTTTAGTCTTTTTGAATTCAAAAAGATATAATTATTGTATAGTCA
This sequence comes from Teleiodes luculella, assembly GCA_948473455.1. Classification (NCBI taxonomy): domain Eukaryota; kingdom Metazoa; phylum Arthropoda; class Insecta; order Lepidoptera; family Gelechiidae; genus Teleiodes; species Teleiodes luculella. Next base: position 15,613,689 of record OX419587.1, read on the forward strand.
ATTCAGTAGAATTGGTCTGACGACGTTCTCATTACATTTTTTTTAAATAAAAGTTTATTTTTCTTTATTACAGCTTGTATTGATTCTTTGCTCTGGTTATAAAAATATAGTTCTCGTTATTACTCGAATATCATATTATTATATGAAATATTTTTTTAAATAAAAGAAGTATTTACATTAAAATATTTTAGGCGTCCATATCGTATATTATAAAATTTGCAACTACTGTTCATTATGAGTCATTATACGTATATACCAATAACAATATTAATTTATACGACTATTTTTTTAAATGCCCACTGGTATTATTCAATGTCTTTCCTACACAATGTTATCATTTCTACATTTTCAATGACTCGATAATTGTAAAAAAGATTTTATTAATCTTTTCTATGCTTAAATTAGTAGGGTAAACGTGGTTATAAAGATATTTTTATAATAATATTAAAACACTAGTTTTATTTTAGAGAAACTTCTTTCTTCAAAAAGCTAGTGCTATTTAATTCTACCATAATCACGCGTTAGTCTCTTGGAATCGATGAGGAAGCGATTATCGGAAGCTTCTGTCCGTCCCTTCGCTTTCCCCAAATGTTCGCTTCAGTAAGCTAATGTTAAAACATTTAATGCAGATTCTACGAGACAAACGCGTTTTCCTAAAGGTAATAATTGTTTGCAAACTTCGTGAATAGAAAAAATGTTAATGTTAAGCTGGCCAAAATGAAGACTGCCATTACACACATAGATCCAGTACGTAAAGCACGAAAAACTTGGGAAGATGTCAAAACGTGAAAAAGTGGCAAAATATGATTCATGTCAATATGTCGCGTTTTGACATCTTCTCGAGTTTCTCGCTCGATATGTTTTCTCTAAGGTATGTGCTATTCTGTAAGGACAAACTCGGTACCTACTCCTACACCGATATGTAGGGATTGATGTAAACCACCGCGTAAAAGTGGCGGCTGCGGCGGCGCGGCGAGATAAACCGGTTTCAAGTGATTTTTTGTCGTTTTCAACAAGTGGTATTACTCTGTAAGGTGTTTTGTACTGTATTTTCCCGACCTAACGTCTGCTGCACCGAAATGAAAAATGAAAGGTTAGATTGATGCAATTTAGGCAACTTGCGAGATGACTTGTCATTTTAGAGAATAGCACGAATGAGCGAAATTCAAAAGTTTTTTTATTTCGAATAACAGAACATTTTTTCTAAGATGATCAGAGGCAGATTTCCTCGGTCGGCTCCTACGACCCCCATGGGAGGAGATGGGGTGGTACTATTCTAAGCCGGCACCACACGGCTATTTTCATATCATTTTCATTTCATGTCAATATCTACCTTAGAACTATGTTTAGGTCATTTTGGCGATAGGCACGATTGTAAATTGTTACTTATCTGTCCGATTTTAGTAAGAAAAAAATGTAACTTCAATATCTTTCATTTTATATTGTTTCTAATAGATTGAACTACAATTAAACGTTATAACTTTGTTTATAAAAGTAATTTTAAAGAAAGAAATTGCTGTCACTTGTATAAAATAAAATTACCTTGTAATATTTTAGCATAATATGATGATTTAACTGTGTTTTTAAGGTCGAATATTGACTGTACATATTACTTTACATATTTATATTACATTAAGATCGAGATAATAAGTAAATTATGGATATTTTGAAAGAGTTAAAATTGTCATGAGTCAAATTTTGGAATATTCGCTTTCCAAAGCTTTCTTCCTAATTATAATATGCCACACACATTATCTGCTTTAGATACAAATAACCATGACATCTCTTTTAATCAACATTGACACTCTGGACTTACAAAAATCTCTTAATTACATTATTACAATAAGATTATAAACCGATTAAACAAAGATCAGATACATTATCTATATTATGTTCAATAAACATAATAATAATATAGTAATAATAATACGAAATTAACTAAAAGAGAGCCATATTGTGTCTCGAAATTGTCACTTTGAGCGATTCTTTTCAGGCAATATTAGGCCGAAAAAAGGGCTTAAAAAAGAATAAGCAAAAAGCAGAATTAGTAACAATAATTTCAGGTCAGTTGTTAACATTTTGGGTCAAAAATATTTCTAATTTATGCTTGCTTGCATATCGTGTGGTTTTGTGAGGTAGGTTTGCTCAGGTGTCAAAGTTATTGAGTTCAGGCGTGGATCTAATTGTGCTAATTAACTTAAGCTACAATTTTGGTATAGAATAATCACCTTAGCTGATAAAAAAACCAATAGCATCGTGGGTTAAAGTCATTAGTTAGTTTAGTTACTTTTCAGCACATAATTTATATTTATCTAAAGTCTTCTGAATGTTCCACTACTGAATTAGTAACTGACAAGAATTTTACTTGGCAAGTTTTAGGTTGTACGGAAAACTTTGAAAAGTTTTATTATGTACGTTACAAAGTGTATATTACAGTTCATATACATATACAAATGCCTAAAATGTTAACAAGACTTTCGGGGCAAAATACTTCAAACCTTTTTGATTTCACATTTTTAAATATACCTACTTAAATATACCTATTGTACATAACCTTTACAGAAGTAATGAATCATTTTACGTGAATTGAAGATAAGATAACAGCCTAAACAAACATATATTAAGTATATAGAGCGCAAAAATAGTTAAAATTCGACATCATCATACCAAATATGTATTGCAAAAAAATAACTTATTATATACATTATAATTTGCATTGGTATTGCCTAGTCAAAATTACACGCATGATTATTTGTACAAATTTCAAATTATTTGAATATACTATTTACTATCTTTACCTTCATAATAATATTAATTTATATATAACTTATATACTAATAAAGAACGAGGGTGAGAGACAGTTAAGCACTTACTAAAAGTACAGCCCTTATTTACATAGTTTAAAATACCTTCTTCATTGTTAAAATTTTTATTTTGACATTTATATCAATTAATTTGGTTTAAATATATTTCTGCCAAACTATTTATATGTAATAGGGGCGGGTTTTATGAACAATTGAATGGTTACATTGATACTTTGCAAAAGTTCAGGTTACTAATACAATAAAATATTTAAGGCCGATCTTTCTAGAAATAACAGTAAAAATATTTTATTTTAAGGGTAATGGGCAATAAACGGAACCCTTATGGATTCGTCATGTCTATCTTTCTGTCCGTCCTTACGCGGCTGCGACACGCTTTTTTCCAAAACTATAAGAATTACTATACTGTTGACACTTGGTAAGTAGATGTATTCTGTAAACCGCATTAAGAATTTGACACAAAAATTTAAAAATGTAAATTTTTTTTTGTCATTAAAGACACTAACTCTTTTTTACGAAAAATGATGGCCATTATTGAAATTTCTTCTTTTAAAAGCAGTGTTATTTTCAGAAACAAGGAAAGGTCACTCTGTTAATGTGTATTATGTAAGAAAAATACCGACGGAATTTCGCTACGTACCGAATACATCCCAACATTTTTTTTATTGAGCTAATGTTTGTGACGAAAAGGTACAACAAATCAAGCTTCTTCGGATTTGTTCCCAACATTTTGCCATACTAGCCATAATATTATGTGGTGTTAATTGGCTTCCTACGAGTATACCAAGGCTTCATTCACTACTTTAGGAAAAAGAGCGTGTATTTCCCTTGGGACAATTTTTTACAAATTTTCCTTTTCGTTCAAGGTGAAATTGTACGAATACAGAATGGTACAAATGTGGAATTATAGGAAAATGGAACTGGACGAAAACGAAAACTGTAAAAAATTGTGCGAAGTGGTATCTTTGCGTTTTTGATAAAGAATACACTTGGATAAAAATACGACCTTAAAAATGGTTCTAGATCGATGTTATGAAACTATAGTACCTAATCCCGAGTCAGGCTCGGGTTGTGACCTAGGTCGTTAATAAAGGGAAAGTTTTATTATCCAAGCTTTCTCTATGCAACGTTTTGTAGAATAGAAATGAATGTTGCCTTTAAGGTCGTTGCTTATCATGATGTTACTTCAAAAGGCATTCCCCAGAAATCCGTCTAATTTCATCTTAATTCACGCGCCCATCTTGTCTTTGACTTTCAATCAGATGATATCAGTTTTTAGATTTATAGAAAACAACCAAAAACTTAAACCTTCCGGCGGGACTTGAACCCACGACCTTCGGCCTATACGCAGCCAACACGTGCTTACCAACTACACCACGGAGGGCATAGTGGCAGCGCAGATGATATCTGGACTGCGATAAATTTAAAAATTGTGGAAAACATTACGTAGTCGGCATGACTAAAATATATGAACTGGTTACGCTATGGACATTAAATTGCCCTTTAATTTGTTGCTTTGTGTAATGAGCCCCAGATGTCTAATTTTAAGTTTCGTGAACAAAAATAGATTATCTGCTGAACATAGTTTTAGAGTACATAGGTATTAAGTATTTTTAAAAAATCTTACACACAAACTGCTACTGCAATCATAATGCTACATGATTTAAAGCACTGCTAGGAGATATTTTTTTTTACGTTAACCTTATATTTATACAACTGTAACCAAGCGACATAAACTTAACCTAACAATAAATTGGTAAAAATTTGACAACATACACATTTCAGCCATAGTAACCAAGCGTCAAAAATGGAAAATACTCTCGTAAAGTAATCTAAAAAAATAACAAATTATTCACTTCAATATTTCATTCTGACAATTCTTCGTTTTCTAGCGAAACCTTTCCCAAAATTATGATAGGGATTATTAAATAGGTACCTAACAAATATATAAATACATAAAGTAAATTACAGGAGGTCGTAACATATTATATTACATAATGTAAATCTTAATTATAATGTATTAGGTAAAATAACATTTCTATATATGTATCTACATTTAATAACGAAAAAGGGATAATTTTCCACATCTTTGGTATTTTCCAATGACAACTTTCAATAACAGACTTCATAATATTAATTCAATATAACAAATTATATTTATTTTCCGTGCATAAACATCAAAAAGTATATAAAAAATACGCCTTAGGATAAATACTCGTTAGGACTATTACGCATTAGGACCAATACGCAGTAGGACTTAGTATCTATAACTATAATTATAACCGAAGAAGATCTTGTTATAAGAGTCATACTTTTGGCTCAATCAACCCTCGTCAAATTAAAATTGTCTTTGGTCTAAATGCTGCACGGTGACTTACATTCTAATATTATTCCTAAGTAATAATAATAGTCTCGAGACAAGAATATTATTTATGACTAGAATTTTAGTTCACTTTGTCCTGTGTCCTTTATAGAAAACTACTGATATTAAATTGAAATGGCCAATGATAATGCGTGTTACTTTTAAGTAAGACAATTATAGTACTCCTACAGCCTATTATAACAGTCCACAGCTGGACTTAAACCTCATTTTTGAGAGGCAATAACCTTTATTGCCTATTTCTTGGATGTTTCTTTAGCCGTCTCCTTCGATAAGAACCCACATAAAGAGTTGGGTTGGTCAGTAGTAAATTACTTGCGATATTTAATGCATTATTTGTGGTAATAATTCTTAGAGATTTACATCGGGTCAAGCAACGTTTTCTACACTCTGAACTAGTACGTAAATAGGAGACGGCGTGTAATTAAAAGCTACTTTAATGAGTTTCAAAAGAAATTGACCTAAAGATTTTTTGAATGTACGAGTATTTGTGATACAAAGTTGTCGGCTCTTCATCGTATTTGAAGACCCCATTAAGAAATATTAACTATGTCAACATAATAATAAGCTCCTTCAAAACAATTAAACAGAAAATTAATTAAAAAACATTTTTTCTTAGTTAGTAAAGTTAAAAAAAAGCTTTGCTCCAATGGAATCTTGCAAAAATGATATTATTTGTTATAATTAATTAATTATTATTTCTGTTAATATTTAAACCATCGCATTATGGATACCTGTAATGTAAGTGTAAGATTTTGGCTATTTTGGTGGATTGCTAAAACTGGGCATTCCTTGGAGAGGCCCTAATATATCAATGAAATATAGAACTAATTAAAACTATTTCAAACGAACAAAACCGTTTAGAGGGGCTTAAACAAATACAATGAAGAGCTTTATAGTTTAGCACCAGAGGTCCTGCTATTTTCGTAGTCAAGTTAATTGTACTTTAATCTAACATATTATTATTATTAAATAAAATCACCCCAATGCTTTTCGTCAACGTTTCAACTTAATAATAAGAATACAGGGTAAGCTGGGCTTAACGATTATAAAAAAATAATGTTTAGTCAGCTGTTTCCAAACAAACATTTTTCGGCAACATAAACATTACTATCTACCAAGTGTTCGGTCAAAATGGTGTTTTATTTTTCGTTTTCGAGGAAACTTTACTTAGAAAAGTTGCTAAAAACTGTTGACTGAACATGTCCTATCAGTATTTGCTTAGCCGTCACTTACCCTGTATTAAATACTAAAATCCGATGATGATATTAAATTAGATGTTATATTAATTACTTATAACTATAACTTATAATAATTATAACTTAAAAGTAATATTACAAAATTTATCGGCATAGTATTCATGTACGAGATTAATTCAAAATCAAGCTTATAAACTGGTTTATGAATACTATGCGTGCTATTATAATTATTAGGCAAATTGTACTTTTCGTAGCATGTAGATAATGCACTGTTATGTATACAAATTACTTATATTATTAGAATAGAATATACTTTATTGCACATTATAAACAATAGGATCAGTAAATTCACAAAAAAAGAACGGAAGTGTACAAACAGGCGGCCTTATTGCTGAGTAGCAATTTCTACCAGGCAACCTTATTATTGTATATTAGGATTCAGCCATATTATCCTAATTTAGAAAAACCTTTTTTTGTTGACGATTTATATGATTTTTGTTCAGTTGTTCAGTTTGATACTATTTTTATCCATCTAATGTTATTTTGGAATTAAATACTCTACGATATAGCCTTCTATAGACGTGTTTATTTATGTTTGTGATGAAGAATATAAATATTATTGTAATTAAAGTGATATTAGATATTAATGTCAATAGTAGATATTGTAATGTGGACAGTTATTGAAGAATTATTATAAGAACAGTTTGAGGATTGTATTTCCTACTTGTGATATTAAATTTTTAATGAAAATATTTTCCTTAAATAATTGTTTACAATTATGTTCTCAATTGGGTTGGTTTTGAAAAAACTTCCAGACAATACTAATTATTTTGATGGTAAATAAATGTTGAGCAAATTTTATTACTTTTGACTGCAGATTCAGTGCTAATTATTATTTAAAATTTATAATTTTTTTTTTGTTTGAGATCTAATGTCATTGTTCTTTTGATATTAAATATTATGAAAAAAATAATCTGATACGTATAAACAATAAAATATCTTAACCACAAGACTAGAATAACATAACTAAAAATATTTTTACGTTAATGACAAACAACAAAATTTTATTTTTCCTTGTATTTATGACACCGTTTTATCAATTTAACATCCTTATTTTCGACTTCTTTTCTATTGAACTTGATAATGATAATACAAAACAATAAAAAACCTTACCTACGTAGTTTAAGAATTTAAATACAAAAATAAAATGCGATATGTCAGAAACAAAACACGGCAGCTGAATAAGGTTCGTTAATTGTCAGATAGTCGCGAGCACACATACGTACATACATACATACATATTAACATTCAATTCTCGAGGAGACTGTCGAATTTTCAATAAGTTTTATTAAATGTATGTATTCATTTAATGATGTATTCATTTTCTTTACTACACAGGGTAAACACTTTCATTTGATTGACTCATAGACGAACCTTTTTAAACCTTGTCTACTTAGGAACAAATTATACAATTTACTGGAGGTATTACGGTCCAAATTTCTAATAATTTTTTTAAAGTACGGTAATTACACAAATTATAATTAATGAGCTCAGTATTGAGGTTACACAGTTCAGTAGTATTGCTAAGTATTATTTAAGACCTTTTTTTATTAAAAATATTTATTTTATATGCCAATTCGTTTGAACAGGTTAGTTTTTGACTACGGAAGATATTATAAATTACTTTACTTTTTTGTATTAAAATTTTACACATTTTACAGGTTTTTTTTGTTGTTTAATGATTTGAACTACAAAACCAAAAGAAATGTGTACAATAAATCAATTTATGTATACTTCTGAAAACATATTTAGTGTAAAAAATTAAAGCAAGCCATTATACGATAAAAATAAAAGATTATGAAATTTTACGACAAACAGAGTATTTTACATACCTATTGTCATTTCTAAATAAAAATCTTTGATAATATTATTTATACAGTGTAGAACGAATAGGATTTATTGTCAAATTAAGCAAAAAAAAGATTTTTTTTTATCGAGTATCGATACAAAAAAAGTTTCATTTTCCATAATAATAAACATAGGTAGGTACTAGTATCACATGTGCTATGGGAAGCCAATGTGATATAGCATACTATTTATATATTATTACCATAATTGTCGTGTTGCCAACCATTCGTTGGTAAATAAATGGTCAATACATAAATTTATGAGGTCACAAAAAATAAATATAATGATATGTGGTAACAATTCACACACGACCAAATCAAAGTAAATTTATTGAATGTCTTTAAATAACACTTAAACAATAGGTACTGTTATATAGATTCGTCTGGCAACACTGCCGACTGGATTGTAAACAAACCGTGTGTTAGAAATTTAATGTTTAAAAATATTTAAATCGATAATTCCAAGTTCATTGTTGTTGATTTAAGTAGAATAAGTGTTTTAAATAGTTAATAAGTGTGTACGATACTTATATTTTACGTGATAATTGATTTATTATTGATCGTTAGTAAAAACCGTTAGTGACAGTTCTATTTTCGAAAATTCTTTGTGTTCTTCTTACTAAATTCTTTAGTGGGCGAGAATTAATGTTATTTCAAATAAAGTTCATGTGTTGATTACGTTAAATAGTATTGGAATAGCAGAAGTTTCCGTCACATTTGCTATAATTCGAATATTAACTTGCTAACATAACCTCACTTTGAGTGGCTGTTTATTATTTGCGCACATATTATTACCTTGGCCTTGTTTTTTGCTTTGCTTTTGTTGTTTTCTGCTTTGTTTAAAATGCCTACCACTAGGAGTGCAACAATTCGTCAATTAGAAGATAATCTAAAATCAACTTTGTATGAATTAAAACAGTGCAAGTTACTTAATGAGCAGCTGCTCACAGAGAGGGAGGAAAATGAGAAGGAAGTGTTAATTATAGTAGAAAAAAACAAAATATTGAAATGTGAGTTGACAGAGTTGCACAACCATCTTCTGGATGTGACAGGCGATAGGGATCGGCTTCAGCGCCTGGTGGACAGCTTCGACCGGGATGGCAGCGAGTTTGAGGAAACCTTGGGACGAATCACTACGCTGGAGAAGAACCTACGTGACGCACGCGACGAGATTAGTGCGTTACAAACAACTATTCACCAACATGAGTCAGCGCAAACCCAGGCACTCTTCGAGCAGCTGGTCCCTCCACCGGTCGCATCTGTCAACTCACTCCCTAGTCAAATACCTGCCGTAACAATAGATCTCACGTGTGATAGTCCGAATAAATCACAATCAGTTACTACTATGAGCTGTAGCAAAAATAAACTTAAAAAATACGTAAAGTTAAATAATTATATTAAAAAGACACAAAAATTAGCAAATAAAAATAAAATATTCTGTAAAAATGTAAATTGTAGTAAAGAACGTGTCGAATTAATTAATGAAATTGAAAGTTGTAGATTATATTTAGAAAAAAGAACGGAAAAGTATGACTGTGACACACGGCGCCTTCAGTCGGAAATGTGTATTTTGAACTCGTCCTTGGAAAAAATTTCACTCAAATATACTTCAGCACAAAATGAGATCAAGGAACACACGCTGGCTATGGATAGTTTGTTGGAGTCATGTAAATATAACTATGACACTTTCATATCTTTAACCAACAATCAACATTACTGTGATTGTAAGGTAAATTCCGTTTCCGCTCCAGCCAGCTATACTGCGCCGGCGACGGCCCTCGCACAACAACCAAGCGAACAGCTGATTCCGACGCAGGCGCCGCCGCCGTCTAATTCCGATAGTGATAAGAATAGTAATTGTAATACCACTTCCTTCTCGCGAACAAAAGAAAAATATGTTATGTACAGCGATGAACTTGGAAAAAGTATAGGTTTACAACTCAGTCGCCGTTTGGGTCAGGCAGCTTTAAATAACTGTATGCCTGGCGCCACTTATTCACAAATATTAAATAAAGTGTTGTCAGCACGGTTTCTAGAACCAACAATATTAATTATAATGATTGGAAGAAGGGAAAACGCTTCAAAAAAAGATATTATAAAATATTTCTCTGGTTTAAATTCCATACAAAATGTAACTAAAGTTATTTTATTCGCATTTCCCTTCAGCCAGACATTATCTCAAAATGAGAATAATAAAAGACATTGTTTAAATAATTTTATTCATACATTGACATGTCGTCATTGTGAAAAATTTAATTTTATTGATACCAATGTATGCATTGGAAAATATTTATATTTGACTAAGGATAGGTATTATCTATCTAAGTTTTTTACAAGACAGATAGCAGAGTTACTATCTTATTTTATTTTAAAGTTTAGTCAACATAATATGACTAACCGGACATCTGCTTCTATTGAGCAGAGTAGTAGCATAAATAACCAATACTTGGAATCTATTCCTAGTATTTTAAACTAAACCATACGACAAAAGAGAGTATCTCTGGCACTGACTTGGGAAACAGTAGTGTAAATAATGTTAATTCAAATTACCCAAGCTTTAATATTTTTCCAAAAAATATATCACGCAGTAAAAGTAAATGTATTTTAAACGTGGTGCATCAAAATATTCAGGGAATGTTAGGTAAAGATTTAGAAATTGAATTGTTCGTTAACTGTAATAAAATTCATATTTTGTGTATAACAGAGCATTGGCTTAGAAAGCATCAGTTAATGTTCAACTTTAGCAATCACCACGTTGCAAGTTCGTTCAACAGAGAAAAAGCAAAATGTGGCGGCTCCTTAATACTCATTGACAATACTTATACTTTTAAAGAACGAGTAGATATAGTGAGCCTATCTGTTGAACAAACTATTGAAATTGCCTGTATAGAACTCGAGCGGCTTGTTGTAATGAGCGTATACAGACCCCCTGCGTCATCATTTGATTTATTTGAAAAGAAAATGGATGAAGCTTTGTCTAAAATTAGTGATAAAAATAAAGGAATCATTGTTTGCGGGGATTTTAATGTAGATCTGTTGGAGGTAAATAGCCTAAGTAATAGAATTAAATCGTTATTTTTGTGTCACGATCTTGTGAATCTTTTCTTGGAGCCCACTCGAATTACCGCTACGTCTAAAACGTGTATTGACAATATTTACTCGAATGTTCCTTACACTTACAAGTCAGTTTTAAATAAATTGGGTTCAGATCACTCCGGTGTGGTAGGATCCTTCAATATCGAGATTAAAAAGGAGCAAAGGAAAGATGTCACATGCGTGCCTATTACTGAAAACAGGCTTATGCGTTATAGGGAAAATATTATAGAAAAGTTGCCGAAACTACTTTATTGTGAGGATCCAAATCAATTATATAACTCGGTATTTAGTTTAGCAAAAGACGAATATGATGCTGTGTTTAAACCAAAATTATTAAAAGTCGGTAATAAAATGTCATTTAAAGATTGGGCTACAGTGGGAATTCACAGAAGCAGACGAAAATTGTATGATCTTTATGAGGAAAGATCATATAACAAAAATACTGCTTTTCTCGATTATGTTAAAAACTATTCAAAATTATTTAAACGTATTTGTGCCGTAGCTAAATCAAATTTTATTAACAATAAAATTCAATCGAGTCAAAACATAATGAAAACTACTTGGCAAATTATAAATAGTGAAACTGGAAAATCCAGGCAAACAAATAATAATTTTAAGCTAAAAATAGATGATCAAGTTTTGAGTACAGACTTAGACGTAGCAAAAGCTTTTGAAAATTTCTTTGCGGATATTCCTGTTTCAACTACTAATTGTTTAAACTCGTCTCCTACTGCAGCTGAATCTACTCTAAAAAATAATGTAGATAAATGTACAAATCATTTTAAATTTAGGCACGTCACTAGTGCGGATGTTATAAAAGCATTCAAGTCTTTAAAAATGAAAAAGACTCCCGATGTCCATGGCCTTTCAGTAAAAATTGTAAGTTCTGTAATAGACTGTATAGCACCTCACCTGAGTTTTATATTCAATCAATGTATAGATAGTGGCGTGTTTCCTGACATGATGAAGCTAAGTAAAGTCATACCTTTGTTTAAAGCCGGCAGCACATCAGACCCCACTAATTTCAGACCCATTTCGATACTGCCGACTCTTAGTAAAATATTTGAAAAGCTTGTGTTAAACCAGTTGCAGGGTCATTTTTATCGTAATAATTTGATGCATGTAAATCAGTTTGGATTTACACGGGGTCGCTCAACAGCTGATGCTGGTGTAGAGCTTATTGATAAAATTTTTGATGCCTGGGAAGACTCAATGGATGCTATAGGTGTCTTTTGTGACTTATCCAAGGCTTTCGATTGTGTCGATCATGGCACCCTTGTCAGGAAGCTAAGTCACTATGGTGTGAAGGATCAGGCACTCGGTCTTCTGAAGTCTTATCTTACGGATAGGGTTCAGATGGTCGATGTTAACGGACAAAGGTCTCCGGGGTCTAAAATAGGTATGGGTGTCCCGCAGGGTTCCATTCTTGGTCCTTTTCTATTTTTAGTATATATAAATGATTTACCGTATCTTATAAAGGGAAAACATGGGTTAGTATTGTTTGCGGATGATACATCTTTGATTTTTAAAGTTAAAAGGCAACAGTTAGACTATGACGACGTAAACCATGCTATCCATGACGTAGTTAACTGGTTCACAATTAATAATTTGCTTCTTAATGGAAATAAAACTAAATGCGTGAAATTTGTACTACCAAATGTTACTCCAGTAACAACTGATATATTAGTGAAGGGACAGAGATTGGACCTTGTGGCTTCCACTGTGTTTCTAGGATTTACTTTGGATTCTAAACTACAATGGGATCCTCATATAACTAAATTGTCGAACAGACTGAGTTCAGCAGCGTTTGCAGTAAAGAAAATTAGAGCTCTTACAGACATAGACACTGCAAGATTAGTGTACTTTAGTTATTTTCACAGTTTAATGACCTATGGTATTCTCTTATGGGGTCATGCTGCAAATGTAAATGATATATTTACTCTGCAGAAACGGGCTGTTCGAGCAATTTACAGATTAAAGCCTAAAATGTCATTAAGAGAAAAATTTAAACATATCGGTATTTTGACATTTGCATCGGAGTATATATATAATAATCTTCTGCATGTGAAGAAAAATGTATGTAAATTTAAAAAAAATAGTGACGTACATAACTTAAATACTAGAAATAAAGACAAATTGGCTTCTTATGATAGTAGACTGCAGAAAATTAAAAATTCTTTCAAGGGCAACTGTATACGCTTTTACAATAGGGTCCCAACTGATATACAAAATTTAACACTAGAGAAATTCAAAATTATTGTTAAGGAGAAATTGATTAAGAAAGCCTATTATAAAATAACAGATTACTTAGAGGATAAACATCCATGGGAATAGTTGCTTGGGTGACAGGCTTTTTCAATCGTACTTTACAAAACATTGTTATTAGTAATTATTATCATAATAACTGTAAAAATGTGTTTAAAAGATGCAACGCCTGTGGAGTTTCTTCGGCGAGCTCTTCTCCACAGAAGACAGCCAAATTTTTGAACTCGCCAGAAAAGATAATTTAAATTTAAATGACATAACTAAGAGATGTAATAATGTCCAAAAGTTAAACAATAAATTCTTTGAACTCTTTGAACTCTTTGAAGAGTTTGCAATCGTCATTATATTTTATAGATAATTAAGGATGTGATGATGATGATAACATGTGATATGATCTCTATGTGATGATGACAAATGACCAAACGATGACGCTAACAATTATTACATATGAAATCATAATTAAAGGCACGCCTAAAGATAGTTGCCATTTTTACGCGATAAAATTTATTAAAAGAGATTATTGAGATTATTATAATAATACAAACATGGTATGATGGAAAATGTGAGGTGACGTGATAGATGCCTATTATTTATAAATTAACGATACGTGCTAGATTCTAATATTCAATTTCGAATATGTTACGATCAATTAGTTTACAAAAATACATAATAATAGGTCTATTATCACTGCTAAGTGATACTGCTAATATTTTATGACTAAGCTATTTCAACTATGGCTAATATTAATTTATTTATTTATTAACAATTTCCAACTACACTTACATATGATCCAAAGCATGTATAAAAATATATCTTCCATTGACTACGTATTTACATTCTACTGGGTTAATGGTACACTTCATTTTGACTAGAATTCACTCATTCTATATTACAATATGCCGGCAAATACTATTAAACGATGCGACAGAATTATGATACGTTAAGAAAGGTAGACAAATAAGAACTTCAAGCTTACTAAGAGACATGGGTCTCTCTTTAATATGGCACAGGATTACTCTAGGCTGACCCCAAATAAAAATAGACATATTTTATTACACACTAGAATAACAAAAAAATACAGTGATGAACAGTAACAATCTTGTACAAAAAGACCGCCCTGTTTCAGTGTTAAGATTAGTATTTTAAATGAGATTATATAGTAAAGTAACAGATTTTTTTTCTATTTCTCATGACACGAAAACAGAACGATTACACGGTCTCGGTATTTAAAAGTAAGTTTGTTCTTTGCATGTTAAATTAATTTAATTATTTTGATATCTAGGTGTTGGGACCAAAAATAATTTAAAGGTTGGTAAGCTTCTCGCCCTGCGGTTTAAATTGTGCAAATTATTTTATAGACCCGAAAATGGAAGCCGACGACAAGGCAGGCTTCGCAAATGTTGTTGGCGGGACAAATTGGACGCGTACGATACAGATTGGACCACAAGTGATCATAATGCATGACGTAATGGAGGGGCCTTTTGGCCAGCAGTGGAAAACAAAAAAGGGTATGTACTAAAAAAAAGGAAAGAAGTATTTCTCTGCAATATTTAATAGTCTCCCTTCAAATACCCTTCCCTATATGCAAAAACCATCTCATTATAATAATTTATTTTCAAAATCAAGTTAAATAGTAATCAATCAGTTCCTAGATCTATGTATAGTAGTAAAGTCACATTATGTAACTTGTGTTTTGTAATATTCTGTTATATTTTTAATACTCTTTATTTCATTTCATATCTTTTTGTGTGGTTCTTGGATCTTGAGTGTCTAATAAGGTTTTATATTATATTTTGTGGTTTAAACTTGAAATAAAGACAAACTTTGTACAGTGTGATGTTATGAAATGAACATTTATTTTTAAAGAGATATGTTTGTCCCATCGTTGGCTGTATTTTTATGAGCGGTATCTATCATGAAGCTTGAAGTTCTTATTACGCTACAAAATTTAGTCGCATGTATAGTAATATTGCCGGATTTAGAATTAGAAATAAATATTTATTAATTATATAAATAAAAAATAATAGATTATGCGTAAACACATTTGATGTAAGTAGTAATAGTTAACAAAATCCTACCACTATTTTGTACAAGGAAGACATGGTATGAATTTGACTTAACTAATATTCGTAATTTATTTTTATTATAGCAATTATGAATAATAGAACGTTAAGATAAAACTGTCACTTAGCTGATCTTACCTTATGTTATGAGTAACTTTTTACCAAAGGTGAAAGTTTTTAACTAATTTAATTACTGGCTTTAATATCGGAACATATTATTGTATGTTATTATTATTTAAAGTCAAGCAATAACTAGATAGTCACTTACTCTTAATTACAATCCCTTTCAGAAAAGAATGTTATAAATTCGATAATATCAGTGTCCATTGGAGTTAACCGACGTGCCTTAATAAAATTCAAAGTGTAAGATCTTGATTTTCTCAGAAACCGTATATTAAATTGTATAACATTCTTTGGTTCGGTACACTCACTTGGAAGAGCCAGTCCATCGCAAATCGGTTCAGTAGCTTTCGAGATGGGGATTGTATCGGTCATTTTACAGGTCCTTACTTGGGGTCAAAAACTAAGGATGGGATCAAAAATTCACAAATACTCAATACCGGTTTGCATACGCACTTATTAATAAACCTAATTCAAGGGCCTCCGAAATTCTCGACTCAGATTTATTAATTGAAAATCGCGCTCTAGTTTATGTTTAGTTATTTTACGTGACTGACGTGACTAAAATATTTCAAATTTTAAGTGCATTTAGATCATTTTTTATTTCATAGAGTGATCTTTTTTTCCGTAGATTTCTTACTTATTTAGGGTTCCATACCTCGAAATAAAAATAAATAAATACTTAGACCCGTTCGTTTGTCTGTCCATTCGACTCTGCCAGCCCCAATGCTTCAAGGCCCAAACAAGGACGTACAACATTAAATAATGAATTTTGAAATTGGTGGTTAATTACATTTTGTCAAAAAAAAATTGAAACATTTTCTTGTGACACGTCTACTGTAATTGCAACGTCTCTTTTCAAGTTGGTATTGAGTATTGGAAAAAAAAATGAATAGGTGACATGTAGGGGAAGTCCTTTAGTCGGCTTTTACGACACCCTCAGGAAGATATGGGGTGGTCCTATTCGCAGCCGGAAACCACACGGCAAATAAAAAACATAGAAAATAAAAACGAATTAATAGTAATAATAGAACAAAAAAAAAAAAAATTGAATTTAAAGCCACTACGAAAAAATGAAACGTACTTTAAAATAATCGTCCAGCAATAAAATATTTTTCAAAATAAAGTAAACATTGCACTTAAATGGATGTATAGAATTGTTTCAATTTGACATATTTTTGAATAGTGCAAAAAAATATAATTTATTTTTTAAATATTGTAGGTAAGTAGCTAAAGGATGGACCTTTCTAAAAGCAAGTAAAATTTATAAATACTAGACTTTATTTCTACTGTCAAAATATTACTTAATCGAAAAGGTAACAGTATTAACCCCAAGTAAAGATTTGAAAAACAACTTTTTTTAAAGTCCTGAAGCAAAACAATGCTTCTTCTGGTATACTATATTTGCCTACCTATAATGATGTTTTGTAGTTTTTTATCTAAGAAAATGCTGGTGTTTATGGTCATTTTTATATGTGCATACTTATGTCTAAATAACTTACTCAATATAAAACTAATAAGTTAGGCTTAAGATCTTAAAAAAATACTAATTCTAATTTGACAGTTTTTGCGCACGACTTATTTTAGTTTTATACAACTATAACTAATTTAGTAAATGCAAGTTTTTGATGGTTACGCTTGTTGGAGAACGTTTATTTAAGTTTTGGGCTTATACTTATTTTATGGTTTTATAGAAATTATACCACTTATACCCCAATGGTGTTAAATACTGGAACTTAGGCGGTATCAATCCAAGACTTTCTCTAAAAACATGTTATACTTAGTGTATATTGGCCTGAAAATTGTTTACATGAACTCAGAGTCAAGTTAGAAGCATCAGCTATAATCACATCATTATCTTCATCAATCATGAACATTATTTGAGAGCGTATCTTATTGAAAAGAGCTGTTATAGTACCGACGACTTTTAAAATCAATTCAATACTCTATTTAGTAGGTATTTGTTATTGACATGTTGTGATAAATTTTAGTCTAGTCTTGACAACTTTTAAAACTTGACATAATATTCCTATTTATATAAATTGATTGCTTTTTATGTTAAATATTGTATTTTTTTTTTTTTTTTTTTTTTTTTGTTCTCATTTTAATTATGAATTGTATAAATATTATTTCGGACACAATTTACATTGTTATCGATTGTTTAGTGATCAAGATGACGACTATTATAACTAGATGATGTCTGCAAAATATATTTTGATATAAGTTTGCATTAATTTTCGATTGAAATATTTTTACCTTTCTCAGAATCTCAAAACACTTTCAAGCTTAATAATATTACGCAGGTACAAATTTTTTCTAAAATATTGTTATAGTTTTTTTGTTTTTGTTAATCTAAAATACCGCTTACTCCATGATAAAATACCTTGAAGTAACTTGATGATAAAAATTAGACTATAATGTACATCTATTTAAATGTGTTAGAGTTCATAGTTCTTGTTTTTTTTTACCCTATAAGGTCATTATATACACACACATAAAACAGGATCGATATCTCCTAAATGTCCTCTGTGAAATGAATAAATACATTGATGTTTTTTTTTTTATATTACCTTCGTCATGGTGGAAGACGATGATTATAAATTAAAAATTATTTATTTTATTGATCTGGTTATTTACTTTCATAGTTTTCAAAATACTTATTTACTTACTAATGCAATATCTACTAAAACAGTATCTAACACTAGACTACAAAATAGTCCTCTTTAACAAACTCTAAGTTTATTTACATTAAGATATTTGATTTGGTATGTCGTCGGCAAATCGTAGAACTCGTCATTGTCGTCATTCTACAGAATGCTTCGGCATTTTACTAATATTTGGCATTCTGTAATATGAAGAAGGTAAATTGAAGAACGCATTCCTCTTTACAATGAGCAACGTGCTGTCATAATGAAGCTGAATAATGTCACAAATGGCTTGAAATATAAGAATAAGTAATATATTAACGTCTATATTATAATGCCTTTGTCCAGCAGTGGACGTCTTTCGGCTGAGATGATGATATATAATGATAGTTATAAAAATCGCTTCATCCACTTCTGTTCACAATTGGAATTGTATCATTCATTTTTTCGCAAACAGCTGTAGGTTTCGCGGCCATTGTTGTTATTTTGACCCAACAGCGACAGATAAGGAAACAATGAAACAATTTGTCGCGGCATTTTTCAGAATGCGCTAGACTACTTTTGACATTTTATAAAATGACGAGGCAATTTACAAGTTGCCTTTGGCATATTGCAAAACAGCGAGTGTTTGTAAAATGCCGATGCATTGTGTAAAATGACGAGTTTTATGATTTGCCGACGACAGATACAGGATGAAAGTGGCAGCTAAGCAGATACTAAAAGGACATGCTTTGTTGCAAATTCGCCAAAAAGTTTTTCTCGGAAACTCACAAATTTTGACGTCAAAATAATTAATTAAATCAGATAAAATTCGAAACTAATTGAATTGATTGACTGGCAATGTATTTTTAACCTCCAACGCATAAAGAGGGATGTTATAAGTTTGACGTGTGTGTCTGTCTGTCTGTGGCAATGTAGCTCCAAAGGATGCGCCGAATTTGATCTGATGTTTTTGTTTACGAGGTGCCTTAATTGAGATTTTTAGCTACGATCGAATAAAATATTTTTTATTTTTAGTTTTTAAGGGACATGTGGCTGGATTTTATAAATTTTTAATTTTATTTTTATCTTAGCCATCACTTACTCCCTGTATTAAGTATAAGTAAGGGTAATGCAAAACCTGTACATACAATACTCGTATAAATATATTTTTTATACTACAATTTGCTGTATCACATGCCTTATAAGGTAAAATAAACTAAACATTTGGTTGATATCACTTTTATATTTCAAGTTATTTCTATAAAACTATTGACTTTACAGTCACGTTATATTGAGTTATACCTAACTTATTTTATGTTTTATTTTTCTTTTTTTTCTCACTACTGTTTTTTTTTTTTTTTTTAGTTAAGGAACATAGACTTAATAATATAAGATGTAGTCAGTACAGTAACTACTTATTTATAATAAGATCTTTAGATGACTTCTTTGACGTTTGTCTGTAGGTACTATAATAATTATAATTATTGTTAGTTAGTCTATACTATGTAATATTTTAGTCATCATAACCAGTAGCAAAGAATCAAAAGCCATTTATTTTGTTCAATAATTTCATATTGAAAGTTAAAGAAAACCGTATAGTAAAAGTCCTAACATTAGAGTAGTTTACAGATGAGCATCTTTAACTTTTTTAAATATTAAGATTAAAATAAACACAGTTAGTGCATGTAAAAGTCACAGAAATTTGGAACCTATAGCTGTTGGTGAAAGACCGATATAATATGTAGAATTTCAGATTCACTGGTTTATTTTGCTGATTTCTGAAGTTCCTACCAGCCGAGATACCTTTTCCCGAGATGAAACTGACCTATGGTAGTACTTACTATTATTTCCTTCTGTGTTACGGCTAAATAATTTTGAAATTTGACCTTGTCGTCTTGCATAAGGCCCGTACCCATAGAGGCGTGAGAAGCGCGAAACCGATCGAATAATAGAGTTTATACGCAACCTGTTACACAGATTGCGCCCACTTTTTATGTAACAGGTTGCATGTAAACTCAAATATTGAATCTCCCACCTCTGTGGATTAAGGCTGTTAGGTTGATTTGTTTTATGGCTGTGTGTATTTGTATTTCCTGACGATATTAAGTTAAGATTATCAAGAATCCGTGGTTATCACCACGTGGATTTTTTTGCTGTAAATTAAATCTCATTTTTTATACTTCTGAATAAAAACAATCGCGTTTTTTGCGTTCATGTAAGAAAGTGTTGGTGAAATGTTTAATTTTACAAAAGTGTAAAGTGGTTGAGGTTGTTCATTATATTAGGTGCTTTTCATTATAAAAAAAAGCATCCTTGAAAAGATTATAGCCAAGCTATAAGTTGTATCATACATTTTTACTTTTAAAATAAACCTATTCGTGATAGGGGTTTACAGTGCTTAGATCTTATTCTATGTAATTTTTAATTCTATATAATATATATATATATTTATTAAAAAAGATAAATTTGATTCTTTATAAATAAATCTTTTTAATGTTTAAATATTAAAAGTGTCCTTTTCTTACCAAAAATAGATTGAAACTAAA
This sequence comes from Teleiodes luculella, assembly GCA_948473455.1. Taxonomy (NCBI): domain Eukaryota; kingdom Metazoa; phylum Arthropoda; class Insecta; order Lepidoptera; family Gelechiidae; genus Teleiodes; species Teleiodes luculella. The sequence goes on from OX419587.1 coordinate 15,634,714, forward strand.
AGCATCTTCATAAATTCGTAGGAACGCCAATATAGAAGCAGCGTCAGAAAAATATAACTAAAAAGACTTTATGACTAATTTTAATATCCTAATTTTAAATAATTTGTGCAATCTAAATAAAAACCAGACTATTTGCACAGTGGAGTTGTAGTAAAATTAACACCAAAATATTTTTTAAATGTTATGAATATTCAATGTTAAATTTTACCCATCTATGACTTATGTTCTAACAAAGAGTCGAGTAGATAACAAATATAAAACAACGAAAAGAGAAATATTGAAATATATTTGGTACATAATTTTACCAAATAAGTGTTATTGATTCATATTTCAGTATGTTTGCGTTTGGGTTCATATAATATGTTACTTAGGTCCGCCCGAATTTTTTTTACTACTTTGATGAAATGAATATTACAGAGTAAATGGACTTGCTCATGGTCTCAATGAAGCTGAAGATTTGATGGAGTGAGCTCGCCCAGAAATTGTTCACTCTGGCTTTGATATTGCGCTTCTTAGTAAATATATAAAAGAGTTTCGTTCTGTTTTGTGAACTAAGAACTGTTTGTTCTTTCACATTTCTTAAAGTTAAATTGATGGGCAATATATACACACCGCTAAGGTAACAAGTTAATCAAATGTCATTGAACTATGTTTTTTATTTTTAAAATTTTGTAAAAGATTTTCTATAACATTTGTTTATTGGGTAGCGTTTTAGTAATGATATAAAAAAATGTAGTATGGTAGAAAACTACTGGTAAATTTCAAATTAGACTCAAAGATGTATATAATTTCCAAAAGAATATTTGTGTTTTGAGCATTAGGCTGATAAATAAGTGTGGTAGATGACTTACCACCAAAATATTAATAGACAGTCAATTATTATTTTCTGTTGAGATATGTTTATTACCTACTCTGTTAGTGTTAAATATAATATAATATAATATTATTAACATTTAACATTTATTGAACATGAAAGCTCAGTTACCTAATAGACGAGGGGCACGTCGAATCCCTTCTTGGCGGCAATCGGCAGTCGATCGCCCTGCAGGAACGGGTTTAAAACCTATAAATGAAAATAAAATACATTAGAAAATTCATATTAATTCATTATTATAAAAACATCGGTGGCCAAGCGGGGTTTTACGCGGAAATTGAGAGGAAGTAGCGAGTTCATGTTGGGTTAATATAGTGGTATTAGTGCGATAATGTGCCCTTAACGAAGAACTATTCAATGAAAGTGAAGAATAATGTGTGGTTAGCTGTTTCTGGTTTGATACCCCGCGTTAAACTCCGATGTCATTGGAATGTAAGGACCACCCTTGCACTTCAATGATCCCGTGACAATAAATGAAACTTCTGAAGACGTTCATCACGGATGCAGGAAATTACTATAGACGACGAAGTGAAACTGAAGACGTTAAACTTGGATATGCAAGAAATTACTGAAGACGAAGGCTGTATGGCTATTAAGCCATTAAGCCATACAGCCTTCGTCTTCAGTAATTAGCTTTAGCATTAGCTTTTACCTGTTCTCTATAGGCACAAATGGAAAAAAAAATCGGTGGCCAAGCGGCTAGGACCGTTGTCTTTGGAGGTTTGCTGGCTCAAAGCAAGTACCAATGTGATTTAGATTTTCGAATTCATATAAACGTTTATTCAACGCTCTTTAAGTGAAGAAAAACATCGTGAGGAAACCTGCTCACACTTGCACAGTAATTCAAAGGTTGTGTGTGTAGTTGACCAACCCACATTGGGCCAGCATGGTCCACTGAGGCCTATTCACTCTGATTTCAGCGTAGACTTCATTGCAGCGCAAAATTTATGCCACGACGAAGAAATTAAAAGGTGTTTGAGAAATCCAAACCCACATTTTTCTTCGAAAGGTAGACTCAAGAATAGTATTAGGAATTTAAAAAACCCTCGACTTACGTTTTGGGAAGTATCAACGGAAGCCACAGAATTGCTGGATAGCGCAGGATCAGATAATGTAGTGCAACAGTAGACTAGAAATCTTCCAAGACCTAAAAGCTACTGTGACTGCCAAACAAAGGCACTCTCAAGGTCAAGCGCACATCTATACTAATATAAGGAGGAAAGATTTAATTGCTTGTTTATTTGCATTGAATAGGTTCCGAAACTACTGAACTGATTTTAATGAAACTTGGTATAAAGATAGAATAGACCTTGGAAAATAACAAAGGCTACATTTTACAAACAAACGAAAAAATATTAACGTGGGAGGAGCCGCAAGGCGAAAAGCTAGTTTGATATAAACGCTACAATTGCAAGTCCAGTGAAGCTTGATCCGTCGTACTTATTTGACTCACGCATAGACCAATTAAAAAACTGCTTCAATTTCAAACAATACTTACGCCAGTCATCAGTTTTTTAGCGACCAAGCCTTTGTGGTTCGTAAAGGGTAGATCCATGTCGGAGTCCGAGTTGGGTGGACAGCTGAACATGTGTTCACCATCGCACATGCAGTGCTGAGCTAGCTGGTACTCCCGGCTGAACGCTGCCGTGTTCTCGAACTCACTGATGCAGCCTTGGTCCTCTGCACAGACAATAAGCTATCAATTCTTCTATGTCTCCTGAATCTTCTTCCTAATAGCTTCACAAACTTAAAGTAAGGATTGTAAGCTCTTCTCTAAGTCTTTGACGAAGATCTCTAAAGACTAAAGAAGCTGATATGCAAATACCAATTGCACCAGAAATCTCAATAATTATTCTATTTTTTTAACAGGTGTACGATTCTGTATAAAATGTTCTGATAAAAGTGATACAAGTGAAGTAAAATTTCTTAAAACCTTTCCGGGTACGAACAAACCATTCCCTAATTTGTTTAAATAGCTTTTAATATGAGATAAGATGATGATGATGACATAATTCTGATCAGAAAAGGTCAGTTTCACATGATCCCTGTAATTGTGATAGAACTCCACGAGTTTGTGAATTCAACAGATTCTGTTTTACAGGGTGTTAGGAAGTTGTTTACCGGTGTATCCCACTGGGCAAGGGTTGGGAGGATTGCAGTAGGCCGGGAGAACAGCATCAGTCTTGATCATCTGTTTGTTGGGGAGCAACCCGGCTGGATTCAGGTGCTGCTTCCCTTCACCAGCTCCGCCTGACACGAACTGGTGGCCCCACAGAGAACTGCAGAAAAATCACTGATATAACTACATGATACCGTGGAAAAAGTGGAAAAACCCAGTTTTATTTTGCGCTTCTCATTGACTTTGTTGGACTGATGGTAATTTGGGAAACCTATAAAAGTTATTGTTTAGAATAAGATCAACCCATCTTTACCTGTGTGAGTATCGTATGAGGCGACGACGGTTAAAATTCATAAACCGGGAAAGAAAAGCAGCATTCACTTGTACACGTAAAGAGATAAACTTTAGTCCAACAATGTCATAGTATTACGCTGTCAATGCTAAGGTCAATTTTATTATTAAGTATATAGTTGCCGAATCGACACAAAAATAATAAACATTAGATTTTTGGGCCGATTTTGTAATAGTGAACTGAAATATGGTTGCAATGGTTGGTTGGTTGTATGGTATGGTTGGTTGGTGGGTTGTTAGTTGGTTTGGTTGCTTATTCTCAAAAAAATACCTGTGCTGCAAGTATTCCTGATCACGGAGACTGGGGTTAGGGTTGCCGTCGAGAAGAGAGTCGTAATCCAGCTGTTCGTTCTCGAGTTCCTTTTGCGCGCGAATCATCAGGGATTGGTGGCGGTCTCCAGATGGGTACTCGAAGTAGTTTGATGCTGCGTCATTAAAATCCTTCCCCATTCTCTCCACCACTTCACGCAGCAAGGCTTCTGTCAGCAGCGGCTCCTGTCAAGGAAAAAATATTGCTAACTCCCAATACGCCAACCAAACGGTCATAACGACTCGATTATTGTATTCGATCAACAGGTCCTAAAACTCGCTTACTCGGTTGCTAACTTCCAACACGCTAACCAAACGGTCATAACGACTCGATTATTGTATTCGATCAACAGGTCTTAAAACTCGGTGTCAGTTAAAATGTTTTATTTGATGAAACTACTTTTGTGAAATAATCACTTGCTACTACGAACTCTTGTTCTAAGAATTCCTGTTTGAGACTATAATAATATTATAATAATAATCATCATCATCATCATCTCACCCGAAAGACGTCCTCTGCTGGACAAAGGCCTCCCACCAAGGATCTCCATAATGATTAGTCCTGCGCTGCCCGCATCCAGCGGCTTCCCGTGACCCTCACCAGATCGCATTGATTATTATTAAATAAATTTCCACCAAGTTTAATAGCCTAGTTGATCACAGGACTAGTAGAAAGGAATAATCAATCAATTACTGTACTAGTGCGCAGCGACGGACTAAAGTTTGGTCACTTCTATATAAGAAGAGTTGATTATATTCTTGGATAATGTTGGTAATTATAGTCTATATTAAAAGTTTTTATAATCAATCAAATAAGAAGTATATTTCTCACTAAACGGCCACACGTGGAGATTTAAGCAACCGTGGGTCCAGCATTGATAAAATATAAAGATGTTATAACTTGTAAAAGGCGGGTATTCGTTATCATTTTATCATCATCTAAAAGAAATTTAGAAATAATATATTGGTAAGGTATCCTCACCCTTCCCCCAGAAGACCCACGGGGGGTATACGCACACAACGCGGTTCCGCTTATTATGCTGAGAACCAGCAAAGTACCTTCTTGCAAACCCATGGCGCGAACAGCTGCGGCACTGTCAACAAACAAAGCTTATATTAAAACAAAGTGGAGAAAAAAACATTTAAATCTTTTATATAATAAAACTGTAAAGGTTGAAAATCTGTACATAGAAAAAAAAAGCTAAAAACCGAGTCTGAAGTGATATAGAATATAATCCAGTTTTGTTTTTTCAATTGTTTTGTTTCTCTGTTTGTACGGGCTTATCTCCAAAATTTTGCATGGTGTTACTTTATATTCCCGGTCAACATCTTAGATAGTTTTTACCGCAGGAAAATATCTTATTTCTACGGGAAACTGCACGGAAAGTAAAAAAAAAACAACGCGAGCGTAGCCGCGGGCGGACAGCTAGTACCTTATAAAGTAAGACAATTTACGGTACACCATAATAATCTTTCCATTGGGTGTCATGTAATGTGACAGACTGAAGCTAAGTTGGTTTTGATGCCGCTCCGGCGATAAACTACTAACGTTAGGTCTAATCCTACTAATAAATACCTACTATAAACGAGAAGGTTTGTTAGGATGGATCTTAGAGCAACGCGGGCCTTCGGAAGGCCGGCGTTGCTCTAAGGGATGGATAGATGTTTCAAACTCTTTCACGCATAAACAACAAAATGGATTTTAAAGAAAATTTACAATATTGTTCCTTATAGATCAGAATAGAACATAGGGTAACTTTAACCACGGGAAAATTCTTTATTTCCACATGAAAAGTGTTCCTGCGGGAAATCATTCGGCATATCATAGAATGGCATACATTTGCAAAATACGGAAGCATTCTATAAAATGGCGGATTTTATATTTTGCCGACGACATTATGTAATGCTCTTGAGCCTTTAATAGTCCATTTATATCGTGTTGAAGCGTAAATTCTAGAAGAATGTTTGGAATTCCATTCTCTTGAAAGCCACCACAATATTTTGTATTAGTGTTACTAAAAACGACTAAGGGTAGAGTCGTATGGTTACTGTAATCTGTACTGGACTAGGTTTCTGTGTTGGATAAGCTCGACACGATAGAACACGTATGTAAGTAAAACTTAAGTTAAGGTGCTTACTGACTTTTTGTTAATAACTAGCTGTCTGCCCGCTGCTACGCCCGCGTTGTTTCTCAACTTTAACAGGCTTTCCCGTGGGAAAGAAGTATTTTCCCGCGGCAAAAAGTAGCCTGTGTCTTATTCTGATGTATAAGCTATAATTGTAAAGTTTCATTAAAATCCATTCACTAGTTTTTGCGTAAAAGAGTAAGAAACATACATCCATACTTACAAACTTTCGCGTTTATAATGTTAGCAGGATTAGATTTGAGATAATTGTAGCCTCTACTCACGGACTGTATAAATAAAGGTATGATTCTATAAACGTTCATAATTTTAGTAGGTATATGATCGAATAAAACTCATCATTACTCATCAGTCATCACTGTAACCATGGAAACTGATCATTAATAAATCATTTGCATCAAGAATTAGTATCTCTGAAGTTTTTTCTTTGATTCTAAAAGATTATGACGTGAATCAATCAAGTGAAACATGACTATACATGACATAATATCATTGTGCTACAGTTTTTGTGTAGTAATTGATGGGATCCATTGTGTGAGCGTTTGTGGGCGTAACGATTAAGATACTATCAAACATTTTGGCAGCGGTGTCCTTTCAAGTCGAATCAAGCTCGAATTGATTTCATTAATTTTTAATTTAATTTATTTATGAATGCTGCACTGTGTCATTCATTGGTTGGTTTTTTGTAAATACGTCTGATTTTTTCCTATGTGCCATTATCTGTTGCTATAGCACCCATACTATATTTATGTTTTGATGGTATTTTTCTTGTAGTTTCTACTGATATTGAATCTAAGAATGAGTTTGTGCTTTGTTCTACAAACTGATACCGTAATAGGCTATTTGACTGGTTTTTAAAATATATTTTTTATTATTCAGTAGAGTTTGTGGATCCCAGTAATAGTTGTATTTTTTAATTCTGGTAAATATTTCCTGAAAAATATCAAAATAAAAATTCAATATATATGTAGCGCGCCAAAACGCTACTTTGACAATATGGCGTCGCAATGGCATCGGTGACGTCACTAGCCAGTAGGTACTACTACTACAAGTTGCTTAAGTAGAAAACGATGTTTACTGGCTAGTGACATATGTCCTAAACAGGAGCGTTTTGAGTCACGTGACAAACGCCAAAAAAAATACATTTTTATTTACGGATTTTTACATAAATTAATTATTATTTTCAACTTCCCATAGTAAATATCCATTTTTAAACTTAAATTACATACTGATTACAGTAATTAACACTTTATTTTTCGCATTGTCAAATAGCCTATTTGAGACTTCTGTCATCGACTTTGCACACATTTTTTTTATTAACATTTTATTGACAATGACGTCAATTTATTTTTGTAAGAGAAACACATAATCGTACTCTGCTTAACACAAGAAACATTTGATTAACACAAGCAATAAAAGAGTAGAGTGACAGCTTTAAATAACTCAGAGGCACACAGGACAATGCTTGCTCTTCGTGTGGGTTTCGTTTCGGGGTAACCTACTTCACAATCCCTGGTGTCAGAATTATTGAGCCGCCTAAGGCTTTTGACTTGGCTCCTTTATGACTATGTCCGTAGATTATAGCCAGGACCAACGGCTTTACGTGCCTTCCGAAGCACGGAATCATCTTTCTTTTCGAACAAATAGGTGATTCAGCCTACAATGTCCTAACCAAACTGGGGAAAATATCACAAAGTGATATTTTGTTCGACAATTTCCCCACCAGGATTCGAACCCGGAACCTCCATAATGTCAGGCGAGCTTTTATCCACTCGACCACGGAGGCTGTTACAGGGCAATAATCCTATTAAGAATATAGTATCACGGATCTTGATGTGGAGGAACAAACGAAATCAGGAATTTCGTCATTGTGTTATATACGTGACAAATCGCTCCACAACTAAATATCATTTGCATGTGAAATACAATATTAGTATGAGCAATGAGTAACTATGTTTGCGCCTTTGTAAGTTCCGATAAGATCTTTAAACCTGTTCAATGCAATGGAATAATGTAAGTACCTACATAATGCAGATGGGAAAGCAACGCATATATAGGGACTCTGAGATAAACGTAACCGCAATGCATTTACAATGTATGGGCGACTGGCGGCGACCGCAGCGCATATTGAGAAGCAGTGAATGCGATTCTAGGCAAAATATCGAAAATTTAATAATATAAACAATTAAATTAAATTAAAAATGGAAATAAACCCAGATCCTTTCAATAACTAGAAAAGAGCTGATAACCTTCAAATGGCTGAAGATATTTTCTTAAATCATTATGACACATTGCAAACAAAAAAAAACTAGATCGAAATCGGTGCATCCGTTTAAGAGCTACGATGCCACAGACAGACAGACAGACAGACACACACGTCAAACTTATAACACTCCTCTTTTTCGTCGGGGTTTAAAAAGATCTAGAGGTCTTTTTACTGGATAATAGCGAAGCAACGAGTGTTGATTTTGATATAATATGAAAGTTGGTAGGTATTTCATAGCTTTTGAGCATCAGTTTTCTTTCGATACTTCTGTCTAATATGTTTTTGTATACTCTTTTGAACAGTTTATTTTAGGTTTCAGTGTTTAGTATACGTGCATTGTAACGTATTTTATAACGGTATTAAATGAAACTATTTAAAATATTAATTTAAAAGAAAATGACAATTGTATCCCAATGTACTTTTTTTCTGATATAATACAATATTTTAAGTTATTTATGTAGTTACATTACCTATCTGAAGTAAGTTTACGTTATAGAATAATAATTTTGTTGAAAAAAAAATGTTTTTATATTATTTTAAAAACATAACATAATACAAAAATGTCAATAGTTTCTTAAACGGTTATTTTTAAAAAACAAGAATAAAAATAGAAAAACTTAAATTATTTATGGGTATGTTAGGCTGTAATATTTTTTAAATTATTCTAATAGATTTCAAATTAAAAGCAATTTATATTCAGATTGGTGATTCAAGTACTAAAAGTTTTTTTTTTAGGTACTGGCCTGTTTTTGCAATGAACATGTATAACTTATGGTACCTTTACTATATTGGCCATTCACAACAGTTCATTCAAGCTTTCTATGGTCAAAGATTATAAAGTAGATGTCGAAGAATATTTGTGCTCAATGGAAAATGTCTTAAGAATTTATAGAACAGTATCTGAACATGTTTTCTACTTTTTTTACAGTACGAGTAAAAACATAACTTTTATAAATGTTTTGTTCAGCTTGATAAATGGAAGTAGAAGATGTTCGAAAGTTATAAGCATAAGAAAAAAAAAAAAAACAAATTGGTTGTTCATCTTTCTACAGGAAAAATACGATATCTTTCTTTTTGATAAGGTTACCTGGTAAAATTGCTACCTTAGCAGTAAAGCCGCCTTTTGGCGTTTATCGTTACAATATCACTGACAGATAAACAATTAAAAACCAATTCAATAAACAGCAATAAATCGAAGTAAGGCATAATAACTACGAGAAAGAAAGTGATATTCTTGAGTCGGGAGCGTCGGCGGGGAGTAACAAGTTGGGTATGGTGGAGGGAGGGGGGGGGTGACACCTGCGATGCGCGGGCGCCGCGCGTGGGCGGGCGATCTGTCGGCGCGGCTGGCTCGTCCTCCGCCCGCGCTCGAGTTTGTATCACTAATGTTGGTACTACTTTCATGCGGATACTGGAAACGACACTATAGTTCGCTTCATGTAAAAATAATGGGTTGCCTGGTAGAAATTGCTACTTTAGCAATAAGGCCGCCTATTTGTACACGTATATTATTGTAACTGTATTGTTTGTAATTTATTACTGATGTGCAATAAAGTATATTCTATTATATACTATTCTATTCTAAATAAAGCTGGAGAAAGTTGTAGGGTGTATGCAAATCGCCTATTGCGCGCTAGACTGTCGTTCTTTTTACGTGACGTGACTTATATAACTCCTTGTATGCTTTTTGTGATTGTTGAAGTTTTACCACTGTTTCCGTGTGTGCAGGAGTTCCTCTTTAATAAATGCTGTATTTCGAATTTTACAACTATTTATAATAGAAATGAATGAAAGTACAAAATTAGAACGTTATTATATACGTATTGAGAATCTCATAGAGCTAGAGTAGCTATTTCTTTGAATTATATCGCTAAGTGAACCTTCTGTAGGTACTACTATTTGTTATTCTGTGGTACCGTACAACAATAAAAAACGGGCCCAAACTCGTAATCTCGCTGGTAAATAGAGTCATATAGTCATTTTAAAGTTTCAATGTTCACACGTCAGTTGATGAGACATATCTTCAATTATTGAAAGTATAAAATAACTTTATTTAAAAAAACACTTGTACTTGTTTCATATACTTACAATTTTATTGGGGAAAACCTAACCGGTTGCGGTACCGGTTGTATGTGAAAAAAGTACAAATGTTTTTTAAAACTACAAGTATAGGTCATGGAGTTTTACCAAGCGCCAACAATCGTAAGTATAAATTATTTAATTTTATTTATGTAGGATAGTACGGTAGGAATTTGAATTGGATGGTAAAAATGAAATTGCTATTGAAAGGACATATCCAGTCGCTAACTCTCTTTGTAATGTGATAAAATAAGTATATGAAAATGCCAAACAAGGTAAATTGGCCAGTCAATAACCATAAAATAGTACTATTTAGATTTGTTCGAGCGTTAACAGTGATAAATGATGTAACATTTTGTTTGCATGTAATATATTGGCTTAAGAGCAAAAAGCTGTCTAGTGACTCATGTTCATGCATGATGTACGTAATAGTTTAGTTCATTTCTGACATAAAATAGTACTGCGCCCGCGGCTGTGCTTGTATATTAGTAAGTTTTTGTACAAGTAAAAGTAACTTGATAACTGGTATCTCGGTTCTTACTGTTATTCAAAATATGTCGGGTCATCTCACTCACAAATGGCCTACCGACCCCAAACTAGGCAGAGACAGTGCTATGTGTGTCTGATAGCAGATATCATAACATCCAGATACAAGGCAAACACAAATGCTCATCATACGAATGTTTGTCCTGGGCGGCATTCGAATTCGGGATCCTGTGATTCGAAGGCAGACGTACTACCAACTAGGCAACTGGGCCATCCAAGAATAAGATGATATTGACCCTAGCATGATTAACTATCCTATCACATTTTTTTACTATTTGAGTGAAGGCTTCCGTTGAATCCCAAGCGCCTTTCCTTACAAATTGCCACCGAATTATATACCTTTATAAATATTGATTGATCAGAATGGAACAAAATAACTAAAATAACAAGCACAAACAAAATATAATCCGTGAAAGTACCGCCGACAAGAAGACTGTTTCCTAGACAACATCATTGGGGTTTCTCCCTATCTTTGTGTTTTTATCGTTGGCAACACTGAGATACAAACACAAATTAGGGCGTTTCCAGGCTCGGATAATAAAATCGATGGAAAGGAGATTGAAAATCTCGAAGCAAATAAAATAAGGTACGTATTTTTCAAATCAAAGATTTCTTCGAAAGAATAATCCGCTCGAGTACTGCCTCACCACCAAAGACGGGGGCTCGGTTTCCTAGACAACGATTGGGGTTGCTCCTATTCTTAGAATTTTTATCCTTGGCAACATCGAGATTCGAGCCCGAACCAGGGCGTGTTCAGGCTCGTTGCCATGGAGCGTCGCGCGATGTTGTTACTTTATGATACAAATAGCAGATAGGGAAAATAAGATCGATAAAATGCTTTCTCTTTGTGATAGAAAGATAGGTAAGTAAATAGAAGTAAGGAATTAATTGAGGTGTCTAGAAGACGCTTTTGGGCTTGGTTGTTTAAAATCAGCAAAAAAGTATTGAATTTTTAAATAATCAGAAATATTTAACTACGTTTGATCATGTCTATAGGTATAAAAAACACGATAATAATTTTCAATGAAATTTATTTACATTAAACAATCTTGATCATCATCTTAAGTATCTATGACAATAAGTTTCAATTAGTTCCATTCCTTCACTGAATTCAGAGTTAATGTTACATTAAAAAGAGTTTTGTGTTTCTAATTTTTGTGTGATGAAAAATGATAAGTGTCAATTTAGACACGTGGGAACGCGTCAAGGCAAGCGTCAGCCGTGTATGATATTACATGAACCATTTGGTTTGAAGCCAGCCACTTTTGTCACCTTCATATCTCTAAAACTAAGTATTTATTAGTTTTAAGTTAAACAAAACACTAAACATTATTTCACTAAATTTCGACAGACGTTTCGAAGCAGCCAGTGCTATGTTGAAAACTGACTTATTTTTTGGTACAGAACATTAGTGGTTTTAAAAGGACTTTCCAGCAAACAGAGTCTGCGCACCACAGCTATAGTGTGGCTATACTACCAACTAGGCTACGGGGACGTCAACTACCTTACATTTTCCGTGAGAATGAGGTATTTTCCCGCAGTAAAAGGTAGCCTATGTCCTTCCACAAGGTTTATTCTCCTGGCAATATTATTGATGCTTTTATTTATAGTGATGAGTCGTTCTAGTAAGTTAATTTGAAAATGAATTAAATAAGGTGTAAGTAACGACATTCTTTTATGTAACTAAATGTTATAGTTTTTTAGTTTACCTGATAGAGACCTAAATGTTCTGATAATTGCGGAGTTTTGGTGAAGCACCTCACTCACGCATTCGTAACAGCTGACTGGATTATCCTAAATTTAGAGTAGGTGTTTAATTGAAAACTGACTGAAATAAAGGACTTTATCTAGGCTATATTATTGACGAGTCTATTTATAGTATCGAGCCCTACACTAGTCTAGACATTCTGATAAATGCGCAGCTGACAAAGTACGCATGCGAAAACACAGAGCTCGCGCTCGTGCAATTGCAGACTTGTTTACTAAAAATCTAATATAACAAATTATGGCTAAACCTCCAAATTCTAGTGTATGTAAAGAGTTTCAAAATCAGTGACAATTTGTTTCAAGTTAAACTGATAACACTTATAAAATTCAAATTCAAATTTATTTTAAATAATGCACACCACTTAATTTAACTTTTTCTGTAAACTTCAACAGATGCTTTGAAGCAACAAGTGCCTTGTTGGCAGTTGCAGATAGACTGGGTTGAGAGGACTCTCCATCCAAAGGAGTCTGCGCACTACAGCCTTCTAGCAATATTATCGATGAGTCTATTTATAGAATCGAGTCTTGAACTAGTCTGATAAATGAGCAGCTTACGCATACGCATGCGAAAGTATGGAGCTCTTACATACCCTGAAATCGCGGTAGAATAGTAGCATTCAGGGTATTTCCCTTGCTGTAAATAACGATTAAAAAAGATGACAATTATAATAGATTAAAAGATTTTTTTAAACAAAAATTTAAAATGAAAATAACACTTACTTATTACAAGATATCGCGCAGATAGAACAAAATGATATACTTGTTTAGCAAGTTACCAGTAAAAAACAACTTTAACATTTAAAACAAACACGAATGTTACAGTTTCATAAAATTTAAGCTACTAAAAACAAACAAACAGCAAAATTTTAATGCTGTAAAATTACTGTTATTGAGCAATAAATAATATAAGTAATATGAAGTAATAATTTTCTATAAATTTAACGCAACAAAATTCTTGAAGTACCTTATGCTCCACGTCATATACTAACTTCAGTTCTCGGAAATAATCTAACATTTCAAAAGAAAACATTCAAATTCTAGTTTAAGTGAAATACTTTAAATGATCAACTACCGATCAATAACAATTTGCTAACTTGAAATTTAAACATAAAACACTGACAAACACTAAACTTCAACAGACGCGTCGAAGCAACAAGTGCCTTGTTGGCAGTTGCAAACAGACTGGATTGTGAAGACTTTTCATCTAATGGAGTCTGCGCACTACAGCCTTCCAGCAATTTTATCGATGAGTCCATTTATAAAATCGAGCCCTTGACTATTCGAGAAATTCTGTTAAATGCGCAGTTGCTGAAGCACGCATGCGAAAATACGGATCTATTGCATGCGCAATTGCATTAAAAATAAGGCTAGCTTTACTAAATTTAGAATTGTCTAAAGTCTCTTGGTGAGCTAGTAACGAGAACTACTTAAATATCATTCAATTATAATAAAAAATCCCTATAAAAAAAGGATAAATAAGAAAATTTTATGTATTTGCATTTCAAATCTCGCAGCAAGCAAAAGTCTACTACTTACTATAAAAAAATATATTTTTAACGAATTCTGTAAAAAAAATAAAGAAAGTTATGATTTGAAAAAAGTGATTGAGACTAGGTTTTTTATTGAAATGACATAAAATTATCATGAGTTATTTATTGTTATCAAAATATTGAAAAAGATTGTGTTTAATTGACTTCACAATCAAGCACTACACAACATTCTAAAAGTATAGTGTTTTTGTGCATTTTTAATTTATTTAAGTACTTTTTGAGATCTGAATGATAAGTAACAATTATTTTGAAGTTAGACAGTCAAAACACTAAACACTGTTTCAATAAACTTCAATAGACGCGTCGAAGCAATTAGTGCCTTGTTGGCAGTTGTTGGCTGATTTCATTGAAAGAATTTTCTATCTAATGGAGTCTGCGCACTACACAGCATATTTCCAATATTATCGATGAATCTATTTATAGACTAGTATAGACGTCCTGCTAAATGCGCAAGCAAAAATATAGGTATCGCGTAAATGCAATTCAATAAAAATATGATCAAATAAATAAATGAAAAATTAATATCGTTGAAGCACCAAGTGTTCTGTGCCGTTAATTTGCCAATTTTCGCTCCAAAAATTAATCGCACATTAAAATAAAAATTTTCTTGTATGCATCATGTTTCCAATTCGGTCACTTATAACGATTTGTTTGAAATGAAAAGTAATGTACAAACATAACACTAAATTTCACTTACTTTTTCATCAAACTATCAACAGACGTTTCGAAGCAACAAGTACTTAGTTGAAGACTGACGTGCATTCCGGGATGTAAGGACCAAAGTCCGAACCTCCTGACTAAAGTGCAACGGAGTCTGCGCACTGCACTCTCGCGGGAAATAGTATTGATGATTCTATTTATAGTGACGAGCTGTAGACTAGTCTAGACGTCCTAGGAAATGCGCAATTGATGAAGTACGCATGCGAAAATATGGACCCAACGCATGGGTAGTTGCAGCCAATCACGATAATGTATTGATAAGTTTTATCCGAAACTAGGACATTACATGGTCTTAAAAATTTGAATTGAACTCTCATTTTAATGTTTTGAACAATAAAGAAAGTGACTCAAAGCAAATAACTTTAAAACAAGAATCGCAAAGCGATGCAGTAAACAATACGAATCAATATACCCTGAATAAACATCATTGAATTTCGTATTTATTTATATAAATGTACACAGGTACATTATTCTTCTATAATAGTTAAAATGAATAGCCAAAAAATATGAACGCGAATTACTTCAGGCTGGCTAATCGAATTTAATGTTATTTTATTTCAATACCCAGTTTATGGGATCTACAAATAAGGACATATTTTGAAAATTCTTCAGTTTGTGGTATATTCACATGTAAGTCGAGCATCTCAATAAAAATATATTTTCTACTGACTAGTAACAAACGAGACACATAAATCGACAAATATTTTCAACTAAATGTTCAATTTCCTACAAACGTCCATATCCTTCAATAATTATATCCCTCTCCAAGCCGCTATCTATGCAACGGAGTTTGCGCGTTGCAGTTTTCCCGGGGAAGGTGGAAGCTGCTATTGATGGGCTATTTATATAAACAAGCCCTAGGACAGCCCGGTGTGACCTAGGAAGGACGCATGCGGGCATATGGACTCCACGCATGTGCAATAAATGCATTTGACATTATTGATTTCAATGGTAAAACAAATTTAATATATTGATTTGATTCGTGAATAACAAAATACGGAACAATTACAGGATCACTCTTTATTTAGTTGTCCATTTAATATTTTAAAAAGTTTTTAATAGTTGTCTCACAATCACAATTTATTAACAAAACCAAAACTGCCGCTTCAAAAGGATTTTTATTTGTTATTTAAGGTCTTAAAATTCGCAACAATGCATATTCAAAATTTAAAATATAAATACAACAAAAATACATTATCACACAATTACACTTTCGCTTAGTGTTGCAAATTATTTGAGGTTGGAAATCCATTCTAAGAAACTTTGTGTTTGCAGGGCAGTACCCACCCTCAAGAAGAGATTGGCTCGTTAACAATAATTGACAGTTATATTTATAGCGACGAGCGAGCCCTAGTCAACTACCTCATCTCATGATTAGAAGATGCCTACGAATTGCGCAGTTGATGAAGTACGTACGTGAAAACATTAATAAGTAGGTGCCTATTATAATTATCTATTCCTATTACTGGGAATAAAATTGAGTTAAAAGAAAAAAAAGGTGTGTATGCATTACAATTGCCTATTATTTTTCATGATAAATGTTACATTACATAATAATGTTTTTTTGCAATATTGAATAGGTACAATGCAATACAATACAAATATTCTTTATTGATACCAAGAAATACAGACAAATAACACAAATACTATACGGTATTCGCATTTTCTTTATTTATCAAATTTATTTTTGCTTTTTAAAATCTGTTACTTATAAGTATTATTTATTATTATTATATATTTTAATGCCCGAAACAAAAAAACTACCTTTAGGTACTTAACTCGCGCTACCCGAAATATCTGAGTGTACATAAGTTTCAAATTCTACTCACGTGCTTCGGTAACCACCTGTTGCTTCAATGTCTTGAGATCACAACACTGTCTTTATCAGGTTGAACAAAATGGACCGAAGCAAAACGACGCGTCGCGACGCTAAGCGATAAATTTCGAAATAATTAACGATGATCACCAATCATGTGTAATTTAAAGTAGGTAATAACTTGTTGTGATAATATTAAATTTTGTTTGCTTCATAAATTTCACTCAATACATAAAAGAAAATCATTTCCACAAGTGCGTCGTTAGCTAAATACCTACAGTCTATCTTAAAATGGTCGTGTCTCGGCATGTCGTCGTACATAATATTGGACCTGCGCGCTACCCCTTGGGAACAGAAAGAAAATATCGTATTGATATTTCTATTTATATACTTCATTGTACACCATGATCATGCGCATTGCTCCCTAGAGACAGATAGAAAAATAATATTGATGTTTCTATATATAGGGACCAGCCCTAAGACGGTTCTGGAAAAGTTGGAAGTCAAACAAAGGAATACTCGTACGTAGTTTGTGCGCGTTGTAGAACCAAATAATTGTATTTTTCCAAAAACCCTTTTGTTGCTTAACATACAATTCAATTTTATAGATTACGACATTTACGACCATTGTTCTGATCAACTACAACATTGTTCATAAATTGTTCTAAAAAGAAAAGAGATTGTAAAAATAACAAAACTCTCCTCTTTTTTAAGGTCGTATTCTCTGAGCGTCGTTGGTGACCAAGTGGCTAGGGCCGTTGACTTCCATTTAGAAGTTCGCGGGTTCGAACCTCGGCTCGAGCCCCTCGGTGGGGACATATATGAGCTGTCAATGATTCTCTGAGACCGCGGGCAGCGGGGCGGCAGCGATTGCGAGGACGCGGGACGGAGCTTTCAAAAGCATAGTTCTTTGATGGTCTCGACACGGCAGCAGCGGCGCGTTCTGCATACAACCATCAGTTCTATGCGGTCGCGTTCGCCGCCGCTCCGCTGCATGCAGTCGTCGTCGAGAATACGGCCTAAGGTTTACACTGTAGAAAATAAAATAAAAGACTATTTTAAATAGGTACTTACAAAATGCAATTCTCATGTTGATGTTGTAGACGGCCCCGTAGGCTAGTTGGTAGTAGGCATGCATGCATATATGTATGTTTAGCCTAAATTGGGGTCAAAAGACCGTGTGTGGGATGTCCCCACGTCATATTTATTAACTCTTTTATGTAGGACGCCAGGAAATCACGAGGCACAAATAAATAAAAAAATAAATAGCTTATTAAAAAGGTTAAAATCAATTGTTTAAATGGAACCTCATGTAATTTTCGTATGTCCATTTTATTTTCTAAACAAAAGACTGTTTTTGTTATAGTGTTTCTTTTTCTATCACTATTATAAAAGCACTAAATAGATTTGTTCAAGTTTATTCATATCGCAAGGAGTTAAGTATTGTCAACTAATTTCGACTGTGATACCTGCACTGTTATCGGTAACAGGCAAGATGGCAGACTAAATGGGTTAGAGATGGCTATTAGAGTAGTTTTCATCTGAGCCTGCGCACTAGAACTCACCCCGGGATTCTCACTGACAGCTTTATTTATAGCACGGACTCTAGAGCTCTTCTGGAAGGTCTATGTATGAATGTTCTAACATATCATAATTTTCTTTCAAGGATAGAAAAATTTTAAACCTTACAATGGGTATCAAACTGCTAGCAGGGCTTACGCGTTTCCCGAAAATGTTTTCAAGAAGAATATCGTGAAAGACGAGAAAGAAGTGCTGAAGTTGGCAACCCTGATGTTCTGCTTGTTACGATGATGGTGGAACGTTCCAGAATCCCCGTAGCTATAGCAACGGAGTCTGCGCAATGGAATGTAACCGCCGCCCCCGCAAACAAGAAGCGCTGAAGATGGCAACCCTGATGTTCTGCTTGTTACGATGATGGTGGAACTTTCCAAAATCCCCGTAGCTATAGTAACGGAGTCTGCGCAATGGAATGTAACCGCCCCCGCGAACAAGTGGGTAGTAAATTTATCGATATTTTTATTTATAGAAAAGAGTCCTAGGTGAGTCTAGGACGCTCAGATCTGCGTAGTTGAAAAACTTCGCATGCGCAAACATGAAACCTACGCATTTTGTAACATTATAGATTTATTTTGTTAGTTAGTTTTGCTTTGTTTATTACTTACTATTTTGGTATACCTACTTATTATCATCACCACCTAAATGTGTTTCATCATAAGGCCTTCAACATCTTGGCAGATGGTTTAAGCAGCGTTAGTCGGCGTTAAAGCAACGACGCCCATGGCTGTAGGTACAAACCGAAGTGTCTAAATATTCTTAATACAAAATTTTTATTTCAGTCAATGAATCAAATGAAATAAAAAATCTCCAGTTTTAATTTAAATACCTGGGTACTTCTTTTTGCTAAGCACTAGTAAAATATAGCAAAAATATCAAAGGTTGGTTTTCTACTCACGTGTCCCAGCAACAACCTGTTGTTCGCCATCTTGAAGTCACAACAAAGGCGTTACAACGTTCATGAAATTTTACGAGATTTTGAGACACGAGCTAAATTTTTGCAAAGTTTTACTTACATAATTATTTTTCATTGCTTTGGTTAAAATCAATGTACAAAATTGAAGCTAAAACATTTCTTTCTGCTGCAGATTTTGTTTGAACCGCAGTAATTGTGTTTTTCTTTGAAAACTGATGCTTTTGGATTTCTAGTTATAGTTACATCTTGTTTGGACATGCGCAGAACTCACTCTCTGGAAACTTATCGAAAAATCTAGAATGAACTAGCTAACAAACTAGTTCTCAAAATTATAGAAATGCGATTGAAAATTTCAAACAAAGAAGCATACGTTTTATTTTTCTTTTCAATTATATTCTATGTACGTTTAATGTAAAACTCTTTTTATTTTTACTTTCTTTCTTTCTTGGTTATGCTCGAAAATATATTAACAAATAAGTTCGTTATTTTTTCCATACATTGTATTTGTAAGAAGTTGTTGTATATAGTAAATATATTAATAAATAAACATAATATAGGAGTTTTGGGGATTATAAATTATTTGTAGAATTTTCACGTCATAAAACCACAATAATTACGAGTATATACACCTCTTCATCATTAATTTAGAAAAGAATAATACTTTACTGTCCAAGAAATAAATAAGTACGCCTTATGTATGTCTCTAATTGTAATCTTACATTTGCAAACAATAGGAAGAGATTCAGATTTGTATGGTGTGAGTGCAGACCGCCAACCCGAAAATATTCATTATTTTAAATTTGTTCAAATATGGTGTAATGTAATCTGAATTTTCATTCATACGACGTTATTTTAATACTTACTATTTTCACATGCTTTCATAAGTTATGGGGCACCATATACATTGGGATCGCAATCGTAAATGTAATAGCTATAAGGGCTATTGTAAAACAAATTACTGCAGTTTCCATATTTTCTTCTAAACCTGATAGTCTAGTCACTAAATACTTTGTCATAAAAGCACAAACTGGTTTAATAACAATGGTAAATAGATAGAGGTAAACGCAAAGATTCAAGTATTGCCAGCCACATACGACCGTTGTAGCGGCACTGTTACCTTAAATAAGGTAAAGTAGCAGACTGAACATGTCCAGCCAAATAATCAGTAATTTCAGCTGAGCATGCGCACTGGGCTCCTCACTGACAGCTCTATGGTTTGTTTCATATTAATCTGGACAAAAAATCATTCACATATGCAAATAATGCCCACATTTTTTACAAACGATACCTAGGATAAAAACCCCTTCCAACACACCGGCCACCTCTCGAGACCACCTGGGTAAACGGTCGAAAGTTTTTAGGAAAGTTTCTATAGGAAATTATCAAAAAATATTACGTATTAGAAGGCGGGGTGACACATATATAGCTATTGAGCTCTAGACTGTTCTGGAAGGTCTAGAAGATTCGGAATTATGCAGAATTCTTAATTTTACGGAGTAACTGCATCCGATATAGAAATCCCTCGGTAGCAAAATCATGCACCGTACATATTGGTATCAAATAGCTTAAGGAGAAACCTTAGTTTATAATAGAATATAGGTACTTTATTGTACACAAGAAAACACAAAAGACAAATTAATGTTTTCGTGAATGAATGATATAAAATAATATTATTTTGAAAACTTACGACTATCACAATATTCTTTGTCAACGTGCCGACAAAACGGATGATCGTCGTTGAATAGTATAGTTGCTATCAACGCCAAGAAGCAACTCACTATAAACCTTTCCGCGGCTTCCATTAAATCACTAATGAAATCACTATTTTGTTCACCAAAAATTTTTCATAAAAGCACCAATATACATATTTAATAACAACGATAAAAGGAAAGAGAGTAGATACTGCTGGTCACTAAAACTTTGTCACAAAAACACGAACAGGTTTAATAACAACGGTAAAAGTAGATAGAGTAAACGCAAAGAGACAATTTCTTGCCAGCTACTTCCGACCGTGTTGTAGCGGAACTGTTACTGAAGACAAAATGATTCGAAGCAAGCATTTAGGCTGGCAATCTGACTAGTTTTTCATCTGAGTCTGCGCAGTAGAACTCACCCCGGGGTTCTCATTGACAGCTCTATTTATAGCTATTGAGCTCCAGAATGTTCTGGAAAGTCTGAAAGGTTAGAATAGTCACCTAGCGTAGGATTACTAACTTCATGAAGTAACAGCCCCTAATTATTTAGCTCACTCCAGGATAGAGAAATCATGTTTTGTAATACACAAATCATTTGTTAAAAGTACATATTATGTCCCCACCGAGGGACTCGAGCCAATCCTGAAGACGTCGACTAAGGCCTATTCACCTTGAATAGGCCTTAGTCGACCACGCTGGCACAGTGCGGGTTAGTCAACTTCACACACAACTTTTGAATTACTTCGCAGATGTGTTCGTGCAGGTTTCCTCACCGTAAGAGGAATATAAGCAAGCACACCATGCCTATGCATTCATGCATACATTCGAGGTACCCTAAACGGACTTGGATCTCTCCTCCTGATATTTTCAATGAGAAAATCGTGGCGACAAGCAACCTAATAACAAAGATCGGTGTATAACAAATAATGGTCTGTGGCCACATCCTACCTTAATTAATTTGTGTATGCTGTGTACAGTTGGTAAAGGGCATCAGATTAATGTTGTTATATTGTTGAGTACTATTTACCCTACTATGAAACTAATATCGCATCGCCTCTTTTAATTTTTAGAATTTTGTTCCTTACTAGCGACCCGCCTCGGCTCCGCACGGGAAAATGGTTATTGTGGGTTATCCATGTATTATATTATATTAATATTTCACTTCAGATGCGTACCGAATTTTAACCCAACACTCTGCTAAAGATAGTTTTAGTTTGAACTCCGTGTGAGCTTGCTCTGTTAGGGAAAAGGGCGTGTCTTTATACACCGAGAAATCCGACGGATTGTTTATATTCAACATAGTGATAGTACTCATAAAACTGAACAACTTTTACTAAGGAACATAAGTTATCATCTCAAAAGTAATTTTCAACTTTTCATCCAAACTTCAGTCACGTGACCGGCCACTTTGTATGAAAAGTTGAATTTTTATTTTAAGATTTCAACCTATGTTCCGGAAAGTTGTTCAGTTTCATGAGTACTACCATGTTGCAGACAGTTTTTCACGGTGCATTATGTATGTAGAAAATAGTGACCAGTACTAGTAGGTGGAACATTCTAAAAGGTCTGCAGCTATGACAACGGATTCTGCGCGATGTGACCACCCCGGCAAGGGGGTAGTTTTATCGATATTTTTATTAATAGATATGATCCCTAGACAAGTCTTGGATGCCCAACAAGTGCGCAGTTGGTGTAATACGCATGCGAAAATATGGGCCCTACGCATGTGCAAATGCACGGGATTGCAGTATTGATTTTAATATTATGGAGGTTGTAAAGGAATATAACACCTATTATTTCATCATCATCATCATCATCTCAGCCGAAAGACGTCCACTGCTGGATAAAGGCCTCCCCCAAGGATTTCCTCAATGATCGGTCCTGCGCTGCCCGCATCCAGCGGCTTCCCGCGACCCTCACCAGATCGTCGGTCCACCTCGTGGGAGGCCTGCCCACATTACGTCTTCCGGCGCGTGGTCGCCATTCAAGAACCTATTATTTATTAAAAAATATTGAGAGATAGAATATTTAGAAAAAGATCGGTCCAAACATGGGTGTAGCCGGTCCTAAGTACCTATTGATTAGCAGTAAAGACGAAAATTGTTTTTTTTATAGCTAACACGGCTGGCTGGTTATTTTAAGATTGTAGTAACAAGTGGTTATAGAAGAATATCAAGTTTGAACTTCTGCTCACGCGGCCCGGCATCGACCTGTTGCTTCGCCATCTTGAAGTCACAACACAACACAAAACTTTCAAAAGGCATTAATTTAATATACGTATAGACGGACGCAATTTAAAAGAAACATATTTCTAAATATTTTAAAAGGTACTTATAAAATAAAAACACCTACTTTACCGAGCCATGAGTTATATTTTTTTCTAAGTCTACATCATAAAATTGTGGATAATAATTTATTTGATCAATTATTTATTGCAATTAATATTCTTCATTAAAATAATAACACAGAAGGACATAAATCTAAAAATTCAAACAGAAACAACTGACTATTACCTAGGCAAAGTTTGTTACTTGCAGTTATTGCTACTCGTACTACGTAGTTTGCGCGTTGCATTCCCCGCACCCCCGGAAAGGGGGTGGGGGGGGAGTTATTGATGTTCTATCAAGGATGTTATATTATAACTGTTGTTCTGTCCTATAGATAGATAGATAAAGACGACAGCCAGGTGAGTCTAGGACATCTAGAAAGTGCGCAGATGGCAAAATACGCATGCGAAAATATGGACTCGACGCATGTGCAAATGCACTTGATTCCAATATTGATTTTATCGAGACTGGAAAATTGCAGATTTTGTTTTGATACTACACAAAATAGACTACATTTTAATAATTACGAAGTAAAACAAAGATCAAAATGTTTTAAAAGATTCAAACGTTTCTATTATTTAAATAATTTAGCTAAAATTCATCTAACAATTAATTATTGATTCTGAAAAACAAATAGGTAAAGAGACGGACACGAGATCAAAGAAAAAAAATTTTTAGTCAAAGCACAAGCAACAGTCTTATACTCTTAGCAATTTGTTGCATAGTAAACAAACTCTATGGTGTATTGTACGGTTTGAATAGTATTGAAATTAAACATGAAGCGTCTAACCTACGAGACACTGAAATTCTAATATTAATTCCACTGACGTGCTTATTGAGTGTTATCTCAATTTTCTAAAGTTAACTAAAATTGTACTGATTGATACTAATTAAGACGTCCACGGGAAGGCGCAGAAAGGGCAGATCTCATACAAAGGTGGTCAATCTGGTGAGGGTCGCGGCGAGCCAGGGGCTCTTCTCAATAACAATCCCGATTTCAACCCAATGCAATATCAAAGTCAATTTTAGACCGCTACTCTTGATAATCTACCCGCCAAGAGTTGACAAAATGTCCGATTTCATTTAGTTCACTCAATATCCGCCCAATATGATACCAAGGTGGCGCTAGTGTGGCATTTAAGAGTACGAAACGCCCGATCTCAATGTCGACGGATCGGAATCGCCGTCAAGAGTAGGAGCCCCTCTGGTCTTGGTGAAGTAGGACCAAACTTTTAGGGAGGTATTTGTCCAGAAGTGGATGTCTTGCGGCCGAAATGGTGATAATTGTTTATCTTTTTGAGAACAAATCCACTTTAAATAAATAGACGTTGAAATTATAGATCAAATTCTCTTACTAGTTGTTTTACTAATAGGTATGTACTTACTTACAAATTACATCTGCCGCTTGCAATACTCAGCGTGAAGCCATTGTATTGATTGCTCCAACCTGGCTTTCACGTATTCAGGGTCGATATTCAGAACTAAATAAGTAAGACCTGTCATTAAACCAATGTTCACGATAATGTAAAAGATCTGGTTTATCACATATTCATCCATATTTTCGGAACAGGTACTGAGTTCTAAACTAGATTGTAAAAGTTGTATTAGTTTTGTCTCATTTTGCACTGGGTTGACACGCGAAGGGGGGGAGGGAGAAATTTGTCTTTTTTTAACTGAAAATGCAGTGGGTTAATACTTGTTCGAAACAATAACTAAGTACCATAGTGTTCTGTGTCAGCCTCTTCGTCAAACGTTGTAACGATGGCTGTAGTCTATATTCAGCGGTAGACTGATCGCATCCCGGGCGGGAAGGGCAAATAGGACTTGCACCGAGTCTGCGCGTTGCATTTATCCCGGGGATGATTATTCACAGTTTATTAATGGCTTGAGCCCTAGATTTTTCTAGAAGTATCATGAATTTCAAATAACTAAGACGCCCAAATTATAAAGCACTCAGAAAAATGATATTACGCGACATTCTTTACTCTTAGATAAAACTGTATCTTTATTTGTTTAGCTACTGTTGTCAATTTTTTTTTATTTATCCTAGGCCTTTTGGGTTGAATTTTTAAACTGAATAGAATAGAATATACTTTATTGCACACCAGTAATAAATTACAAGAAATACTGTTTACAAACAACCATAAACGTATACAAATGGGCGGCCTTATTGCTAAGGTAGCAATTTCTACCAGGCAACCCACGATTGTGTAGTTAATGGTTATTTTACACTTCTATGATAAACGGACGTTGAGAATAAACCAATTTAAAAAAATAAATACTGTGTTGAGCAAAGATTTAATTATATAAAAGGTTTGCAGGTAAATATAAAAGAAAAATATATAAATAGAATTTTATAATGATTCTATTAAAACGAAGGAGCGGATTAATTCAATCAAAATAACATTATTGTGTTCGCTCAACTAACTCGTTTGTGATTTGATTTTGAAACCAGTACCCACAGTTAAACTCTACGCGATGAAAAAAACTACTAACAGAATGTTTGGGTAAACGAAGTGTGCAACGCCCCCCGCTGGATGGAGCGACGATCTACGTGAAGTTTGTGGCAGCGGCCTAGATGCATGCAATACAAGTGAGGGCTAAAGGGGCGCGGAGAGGGAGAGGGCTATGTCGAGTTGTGGAAAACTTTTAGACATTGAGAAATTACATACAGGATTTCATTATGTAATTAACATTTTAGTACTTCAATGTGAATTACATCATGGCACCCTCCTTTTCTTTACTCTTTGGTGAGCTGAACGTGGTTGAACTTAACAACAACAACGATGACATAATTTTTTTTATTGCCTAGACATTTTGACTATTTTCGTCTCAAGTTTATAATTTCGCCTTTTGACTGTCATCATTTTAGTTAACTTAAAAAAAGCAATACTTAATATAAGGAGTGAAAATATAATTAAAAGTATAATAAGATATAATTGTTTCATTTTGTTCACTGTGCAACTTATTTCTCTTTTAGTTTGGAAACAAAATTGTACAAAATAAAAGATCATTAAGTTAAAAGGACAACGTCAGTTGTTTAAACTATTGTTCGGTTAAAGTATTACTGGATGTAAGATTAAAAATTCAAAGTCGTTTAAGTAATAGTAATACAATATTTAATATTGCCACCTTTTCGAAAAAGAAAACAAAATAGACGAGCCATAAAAAGATAATTTAAAAAATATATAAAACCGCCTTCAAGGTCCCTAACCTACACTAAAAAGTTAAAAATAAAATAAAAATCTAGCTGAAAGCATAGAAATTTAATATGCCTATTAATATTCTTTATTTACATGAATTGTAACATCATATAAACATGTGTAGACATTGTTATACTCTTCACCTTGGAGTCATACAGGCTGATAAAAAAAGAAAGCAAACATTTCTTACCAAAAGACATCAACGCGAGCACTTTATGAATATTATACAAATCGAAACAAATACATAGCGTTATGAATATAAATATTTTTTACACGTGTATTATTTCGAATATTTTTATGCTGAAAGTGTCAAGACCATATAGCCTTTAGTAGTTTTGATAGAGCCGAATTAATTGTCTCTTAAAACAGACTTAATTTTGTTTCCAACATTTATTCAGGATGTAGATTATAGATCATCTAAAAAACTAAAGACTGTTTAAACTTATAATTATATCCCATAGACGGCCCTATAGCCTAGTTGGTAGTACCTACGTCTGTCCCCAAAGCACCAAAGCAAAGAATCCCTCCCTCACAGGGCAGGGAACCATACGCGTGATAGGCATCGTATTGACATACAGAAACGTATGTTGTTTTTCATTAGGTATATATTATGTGTGTATATTAGCTGTCTGACAGCCATAATACAGGCACTGCTTAGTTTGGGCACAAATAGCTATGTATTTATTTTAATAAGGCCGCCGAATCGCTTTCCAAGATATGCGACAGAATCTTAAAGGTTTTACAAAAATATTTCAATTATTTCTTATGATTGATAACGAATATCATAGAAGATTTTACTCTCTATGATACTCCATAAATAATATCTTCTTATAAAAATGATCCTCTGTGTCTCTTGGTCACGCTACAACTTGAGAAAGGCTTTCACGATATTTTCTTTATGTATATATCATACTTCGTAAAAGTGTGGTAAAAAGTTCTTAAAATAAAAAGAACGGAAAGAACTGTTAGCGCAAGCAGAACCCCAGGGCAGAAAGCTAGTATCAAATAACCAAGCAATTTTTATCTTTGCTATCTACAGTACTATGTACCTATTAATATCTCAATACTAGCAATAATCTTGCTACGTGTCACTTCACTGCGCAAACTCCAACCTGTTGCTTAGTGACGTTGTGACGTGGCCTGTGTCTGCCATTTTACAGTTAAATCTACGTATACATACCTAAATTGTACTAAGCTCATACCCTATTCTTACCTTACCATTAGTCTATTATGTAAAAATTACCAATTATATCTTACAATAATGCACAAAAATATAATAAAAAAATATATTAGTTTGATATGATAATTAAATAACAAATAGTACTCGTATATGAAAATCTATTGTTACGTGGATTGAGTCGCGACTTGATGGCTTAACAATAATCAAAGTATTTATTTTGTATAATCTTTACGAACAACACGTTGCACTTCGATATACAAGTACAAAAAAAAGTTGCTAAATGTCATGACATTTACACAGTATGAGAGGAAGTATTAGAGATTTAATAATCAGCCTATATAAGAATTAGAATGCTGTCAAATATTTTCGTATTACGTACATCATAATTTTGCTAGTCGCCCAGTAAAAATTAAAAATCCTAAAAAGCACAAAATTCATAAAAAAGAAACGCACTTACCTGAAGTTTCACTAAACTCGCGACGATGATAATCAACGCTACGGCTAGGTACATATAGTCCTTTTTAACTTGACAAAGAGCGGCTAAAGTTCAATTATACCACTTTTACGTTGTATCACTGTTTCGGACCGGGGACACGAAACGAGTGATTCTACAGACTATTTATGGAGAAAATCGATGGTCTCGCGCATGCGTTGTTTAACATGGGAACTGCTACATTTTTTAAGTCTATAAGGTACGATCAAGTTTAGCTTATGTGTGCAATACCGATCCTATTGCTTTGGAATAAGATTGGCAGAAAGTTTAAATTGTTAAGCTTCGTAAGTGGGTGACTGTATTTGGAGGACGTTGTTAATTGATACATTTTCGGATAAAAGAGATTATAATGATTTTGTAATTGCCGATACTGTAATAATATAAAGTAATGTAAAGTATGTACCTAATGTATTGTAATGTTTTTTCATTGAATTTTGTTTCACAAATAATAATTTGTTATTTTATGTTATGCTAGTATTATTATTTTATGTTATTAAAAATATGACAAACCAATTTTTCTATAAATCACATATTTTATAACTACTCGTACGTTTCTGAGCATTCAATCATGGTTCTTAAACGAATAAGAAATCGAAAACACATCGGTCCGGTTATCGTTTAAATAAAATATTTTCATTAAACTTATACAATAATATCATACATAAGATTAACAAAAAGATCTCGCCACGAATAATGACCTAAAAAATAAAGCTGGGCGTAACTTTTTGTGACAATTTCAAAACAAAAATGTTCATTACCTGCCTAAATGTTGTAAGTGCCTATAACCATTTTCGTCGCTACCCTCATTTGTTGTTCAAGGTTAGGGCGACCTTTACAAGGGCGTCTCAAGGTCATAGGGGAAGGGCTTTTGTTTACATTGTGTGTGGGAGAAAGGTAAGCAATAGAATAGAATAGAAAGTATATTTTAATCCAATATTTAATTTCTATATTGTAATCTAATAAACTTTTAAAGCTTTCACGGTTGTCTGTTTAAAATCATAAAAATTGGGCAGAGTTTAACTGAAATAATAACTTACCCTACTCCACAGAAGAAAATAATAGTACTAACCCGTACAGAAAGGACACTCGCCCCCCACGCTAAAATGAGTTTCCCGCCCGATATAGCGCCCCACGCCCCGCACGCCGCCGCAAGCGCCGCGGGACTCTACCAGGGGTGCTCGGGGGTGTTTTACATAGCGCCATTGATTTGTAGTTGATATTCAGTTGTTATTAAAAAAGAAGCAGCTTGTCAAAACGCGTTTTATGTATGGAGTGACCGACCAGTGCCTACTCAATAAACGAGTGATCTAAAAATGTGCAGAAAAAATAAATTACTTATTTTACTAATAATTACTACAACATCCTTGGATTTGACTGACCAACATTGACCAGTAATCATCGCTTTTTACTTTAAACACTTTTAAAGTAATGTAATAAATTGATTTGGTCCACATTTATCAATGTTTCTAGATCTAAGCTTTAATGTTTTAAGTTCAGATTTGTCTAAAATCAATATGTTATTTTTCAAAATCAAATGCCACGTGGAGTTTTAAGCTTGAGTCTAAGAATTTTCTCCAAGCGAGAAAATGCTGACTCCCACGAGAATATTAGTTCATTCATTTGAAAATACATCTTGATCCCGACGACGTCTATTCCCCGCACGTGAAAATGACCAGGGTTTCTTGTCAGGTGGACAGGACAATGTGAAATTACTCGTATAAACTAAAACATGCTAGAAAACATGTGACCATGTTTATAAGGCACACAATACTGAAAAGGTAATAGGTAAGAGCTTTTTTCTTGAAAGTTTTCCTTCGCGCTACTTTTACGTATTATCTACAATCAACAATGCAGTTATTGTTTTAGATAGTGTTGCTCAATAATCGATTATCGATTAATCGATACCCTTGACCAAAAAGAATCGACGCTATCGATTATTAATCGATACCATCGATACTATCGATTTTATCGAAAGAATCGATACCAATTATTAGACAATATAATCGATTATTATCGATTAATCGATTATAATCGATTATATTGTCTAATAATTGGTATCGATTCTTTCGATAAAATCGATAGTATCGATGGTATCGATTATGAAATCGATTGTTCGATTATTAAAAAAAAAAAAAAACAGGTATCGATTATAATCGATTCAGAATCGATTATTGAGCAACACTAGTTTTAGATGGTAGAAAAACTCTACATTTTAACTATATTTAATGTATTGGCAAACGTTTTTATTTTATTTTTATTTAGGAAACAGAAAGTGAAATTTTTTCTTAAACAAGTAAATATAACAAAACAAAAACCAGTAAAGTTCCACAGTTACGTGTAAAATTATTTCTATTGTAAGCAGAAAAATACAAAGGAGAAAACCAATCAACAGGAAAGAGACAAAACAGAAAAATAAAGTTAAATTAAATTAAAATCTATAACAGAGGTCTTGCTAAGTCGGCCTATACATTTGAAATTTAATAATAATAATAAACTTTATTTTTCTTCCATAACAGTATTCAGAAAATCTCAAGTGACACTAATACTCGTAATTAGGTGCAGAAAAAACATATTTAAGTGACATTTATGTAAGTAGGAAACAGTATATTTTGTAGTGAAAGACAGAAACCCAAACTAGGATCGTCCCGGAAAAGGTCATTGAAAGTATGGATCTCAGGTAAGTTTGTTATACAGGCCTGCTTATTCATAAGTAATTACGTGCAAAAATAATGTTATATGAATTCGAACAACTTTGAAAACTTGACTATAAAATTTAACACCATCTGCAAAAGTCCGCGCTAACTTCTTGTAATCTAAGTTACAAAAACCATCCAGAACCTTTTGCAATTAAAGATTCTAGTGAGCTATGCTAGATGGCACTCAAAGCTTAGGCCAACGCATGGAAATTGCAGTTAGTTTTGGAAAAACCACACAGATGGCGCGCGAGGTCTCAAACTCACGTAAGAAAATTTATGCTTAGGTTTTTGGAGGGTAGGTATAATTAATTACATTACCACGCAACTGTCGGCGTCTTCCAACTTAATTATCGCATTATTGTATTACTATTATGGATTAAGCTTATGAAAAATACGTTTCTTATATGGGGGCACCTGTGGCAAATATGACCTATTTTATTTGTTTGCAGTGTTAAAATGTTACGACCCATAAATTTATGTTTTATTATTGAAGGAAAAATAATAAAACATGTTTTAAAGCTACAGATTTTATAGAATAATAATATAGAAGGGTGTAATAATATTAGTCACTGATAATATAATACTAGATATTATTAATATGACTAGATAACGTTGTGTACGTGTATATTCATCTATGTGTATTAAAAAAAGCGTCGGTGGCCAAGTGGCTAAGGCCGTTGACTTCCATTCGGAAGTTCGCGAGTCCGATCTTAGGCACGTACCAATTTGTTTTGCGATTTTCGAATTCATATGTATGTTTACGTATTCGACGTTCTTACAGTGAAGGAAAACATCGTGAGGAAACCTGTACACATTTGCGAAGTAATTCAAGGGTTGTGTGTGAAGTTGACCAACCCGCACGGGGCCAGCGTGGTCGACTAAGGCCTATTCACCCTGATAATCAATCAAGTGTGGGGACATAATATATGACCTGTTAATGATGAATATTATCATAGTACCTAAGCTTCAGTTAGTTTAATCTATTTATAGTTCTTACTACTACTATCAGCCTATAACAGTCCACGACTGGACTTATACCTCTTCTTTGAAAGAGAGATGAGCGGGCTATGGATCACAGTTGTTCTCGAATACACCGGTGAACTTTTCCTTGATGTTCCTTTTTCGTCTTTTACAACATCCACAGAAAAAGTATTTTTGTCAGTCTAGAGTTAGACATTTATGCTGAGTAGTTTTTTTTCACCCATAGGTAGGGGTAGAATTATCTATGGTAGCGTTGCACCATATTGCACATCATAAAACAGTAAATTATTCACACAAGATGCGGGAACATCCGCTTATGTATAGTCGAGGACAGAAAAAGTTTACCACCTTTAGTATCACAATCGCAATTTAAGTCACACACTCAGATACTACGAGTATCTGACCCCTGTGGCTGAACCACTCAAAGAAGGAGCTATCACATGCGGAATATCTTTCCGACGTGTATTTTCAGCTTCAGGAAGCCTATATCTTTCAGATCTTTTCGCTAAATCTGTAAAAAGGAGGAATATATACAAACAAGATACAGTAACAATCTTTAGTTTTAGAAAATATTCTCTGCAGGATTCTGTTTGTGGAATACGTACCATTATTTTGATTGCTCTCTTTTGCATAGTAAATATTTGAGTGCATAAATTTTCTCTCTCTCTTTCTCTCTCTGTATATTTCCATAGCAGGGAGGTCTACCAATCTGGTCAAGGAACTGCAAGCTTAGGTACTCCAAAGCGGCTTTTCTCCGCGCCACTACTCTGAGCTGCTGCATATTTCAGCGTATTGTTCCGCCCGCACCAAACATGACCAAAGACCTGTTTAGCCAAATCACCAAGTCCCTTAAGTTTATGGTTCCAGCGTTGGCCCTATTACTGGCAGTTTGGTTTATTACATGGTAAAATGACATGTGTTGTTTATCCGCAACACAGGGGACTCAGAACAACTTTCGGTAAGGAAAATAGGTAAAAAAATTGTATGACAAGTTGGATTTTAATTAAGAGATTTCAACTTAAGGAAACTTCTTTAGTTTTATGACTACTACTACTATGTTGCGAATAGTAGATAAATTACTCGGTGCATTATGAATTTTTTTATAAAAAGCAATAAACCTAGGACATGTTTAACTTCACATTTCTTCAGTAAAGGTTTTCACTTTGAACTGTGTCGTTTTATCTTCAAGTTTAAGTAAAACGGCGGTAGTTGGCAGTTTCCGGTTCCGGGTGCGCGCGTGACGTAGTCTCTTCCTCAGCCCTTATAAAGGTTACACACATTGAAATAGGACGACGACGACGGCGGCGGCGGCGCGGCGGCGCGCGCTTTAACGCATCTTACTACCCTAGTTTAAGGTAAACCGTTATTTTCTGATGTAGACTTTTTGCTAGAACATAAAAGACAGCCATAGCTATAGCTTCCTATTGATTAAGCTTTTTCAGTTTTGCTATGCAATATAAACGCAACGCACGCACGCACCTTTTTGTTTTGTTTGTTTGTGTTAGTTTTTAATTTTCTAGTTTGTTTGTTTATTTTTGTATGTATGATATGTATGTAAGCTTGTGCTAAATTACTCGTATTTTTGGAAATGAAAATGAAATGAAAACTCGTATTTATTACATTATAATGTAATATAACCCAAAACAATATTTTGGAAGCGTTCCTAAAACAATTTCAAATGTTGGCATGAAACTAGTCCATGTAATTTTTTTATTTTATTCTTTTTTTAAACACCTATAACCTCCATTTTAACTGTTTTTGAAAAGGCTTTCAGGGCATAAAAGTTCAGTTGGCTTTTTTATGATCACTCGTGCAAAATAATTATAGGAAAGGAGCTTTTAATGAGAAACAAATAGGACAAAGCAACGCGATCACGCAAATTATCACCCTCCAAAAACGAAAATTCACCTCTATTCTTTTTTACTCTTAATTATTAACCATTTTTTTTAAGGATATATGTTCGAAGCAACGCAACGCTTTTAAATGTGTGTCCGGCCTTACTTGCACCTGCCTACCCGTCTGTAGTCACGAAACTTGCTAAATCGATTCAACTCTATAACTCAATTAACTTTAACATGGACCGAGGCAATTTAGTCTGCCATATTCTGTGGGTATACACGAAAATTCAGAGCCTGAGTCTGTTTTATGTACTTAATCTGTTATAAAATTAAATAAATTACTTAGACTAATTTTATGTATTATATTTAGAAATAATTGCACATAATCCTAAAAAGATTTTTATTTTATACCATTTTTATATTAGACAATGATCAAATAAACCCATTATGTTAGAAACGTGTTGGTAAATTTCTGTGAAAATGATAATTTAACGATCTTTCGGTACAAGAGAACGTCGCAAGCACGTTCGTAGACATGCAAAGAACTATCTTGCTTTTATTTGCTTAAAGTAAAGCGTTCACTGTCTGCATATTTTTTCACTGAAAATAGTCTTTCCTTCAGGCGCAACCCGTCGCAAGCGATATAACAATTTATGCAGAAACTCCTTTGTAGAGTACCTCGCCACGGTATTACGCAGCTTTCTCAGTAGACAAGAAGTACTCATTATAATTATATTGTCTTCCTCTTAAATGGGTGCTCCTTATATATTTTAAAGGAGATTGAGCAAATTTAGAGAGCATTTGTATCTTTTTAATCCCTGAAATAAAATAAGATGAAATGAAACGATCAATCGAATTCTTTTTGTCTAAAAAAATATGTCTTCATCGAGAATGTTCTTTGCAAGAAATATCTTAGCCATTTGAAGATCATAGCTTTTTCTAGCCGATAAAGGGATCTGTACATTTTCTACAAATTGATCGATTGTAAAAATACACAAATATATGGGCATAGTTTACCTTTTGCGGAATTTTAAACCACGAATTCGTTTCAAAGGCAGAGGCACTACCAACTAGGCTCACTGAGTCATTAAATATTGTAAGCTGTAAATTTAACAAATGCCTTGAAGTAAAAAGAAGTCTAGATGTCTTTATCAAGCGAGATGGTAATAAATTTGGGGACACGCAAAGAGGGCGTCAAGGAAACAATACCTCACTGGAGTCGTAATGGCTAGTATCACGGCATGGACTTCGCAGGATGCCTGGCGTAGTCAGTGAAAAGATTTAATAGTTTTGCCTTTTAAAATTGGTAGGTATACATTTATAGGTATTATTAAACATTCGTGTGATGAACACTTGTGATTCCCTTGTGTCTGGAACTCTGGATGTTTATATTACATTGCGAAATAAAGCAGAAAAATAATACATCGGAAGTTGGAAATACATCATGTTCAGGAAATACCAATCATCTCTTTGGAACATCCGATATGCATTACGTATTATCGGGTGCTGTACTTAACTAAGACAAAACGGAGAAGTTGTATGAAGTTGTTGTTATTGTTGTAAGATAACAATCTTTAGTAAAAAAGAGCTTTACAAACAAACAACTTTGCAAACGCATACAACTTCTCCATCTCCGTCTTTTTAAAACGTCGTAAGTTTCGAATTTCATACCTAATGTAATGAAAATAAATGTTATGAATGATTATGCAAATAACTTAAGATGTCGAAACAGGTACCTAATTTTGTTCTTCATGGAGATCGTAGGTTCTTCATTAATCATACAGTCACAGAATCTCCTTAGAGAATCACCTTTTACCTTTCTTTTTATTTTGTTTATTTTTTCAAATTTTATGGTAATAACCAGTTACTTGCTCCGTAAATTATAATTAATGGAAACTTTAATAGTTAGACTATAGCCAAATGAATCTATTTTCTTTTTTCTTTTTCTTTTTTTCTTATAAGTTGACTAGCTGCGATATTCTTTTTCATGATAAACCGATTTCAAGAAGAGGTTCTTATTATGTTTTTTGATAACTCGAAGACGCTAGGATTTGAAAATACATTTCAAAAAGTATTTTTATTCATTTTAAAGTATTTATTATCAACTTTAGCAAAAACGAAGTGACAAAATATATTTTTATGGAAAAATGCACTAAAGTTTAAATGCAGTAGCACAGATTCAAACGAAAGCTTGCATCGCCCACATTTGCACACTCCTATCTAGAATTGCAAACGGAGAACTGAAAAAGACGCTTACAAAGCCTCTTGATGTAACCTTCCTCACTAACTTCTGCTTGGTTAGAGATAAAAGCACTTTGGGTACTAAGAACCTTTATATTTTTTTCTAAAATATGCGCGAGTATAATCAAATTTGAAGAAAAATGCTCATCTACTCGTAACCACCGTATACCGTAGTGTAACTCCATACAAAAGTGTCATTTTGGCGC
Organism: Teleiodes luculella; assembly: GCA_948473455.1. Classification (NCBI taxonomy): domain Eukaryota; kingdom Metazoa; phylum Arthropoda; class Insecta; order Lepidoptera; family Gelechiidae; genus Teleiodes; species Teleiodes luculella. The sequence continues at coordinate 15,670,605 of OX419587.1, forward strand.
GCTTCGAAATCTCTGGTTACTTCGGGCTGCAACAGCCAGGGTTGTGGCACTCTCTCGAACGGGCGTAAAATAAAAATTTAAATATTTTTATGCGTGATTTAGAGAAACAAATAATAAAAGCAATGCCAAATAACATAAGATATTGTTCCGTGTATGGATGTTTAAATTAATCAAGAAATTAATATTTTTTTTAATTACCAAGTGTGCCAGTGAGGTAAGTAGATTAAGATTATTATTAAGATTATTCTTTATAATTTGTGTATTAGTGTTTTGAGGTATTTTAAACGTAGTAACTGGTAAATAAGAATGTTCCTACTTTAAGTAATTAGTTGCAAACTTAACAAGTGGTCAAGAAAAACAAGCAGTGTTCAACCCTACAGCATGTCATTCATTCATTCGTTCAATCCCAGAAAACCGCGAAGTTATCCTACTGTATGTACGTAGTACATACTATATTTATGCTGTGTCGTAACTATCACATTTATGTAGGTATGTTACAGTTATTTTATACCACGAGTACAGGCGAGCCATATTTGCAGTGTTGTGCATATAGTCACGCGCTCTTATGTGCGTCCTACTAAACTAAGCACTATGCACACAAAGACAATGTGTACACACAAGACACATACAAGTATGGCTAGCTTGCACTCTTGAGGTAAAACATCTGTACAATCAAAGTTCTGGTTTTGGATTTTTTTTGTCTGGAGAATTGTAAGTTTGTATTGGAATTTGGCGGGACACATTGCACGTACCAAACGAACTAGCCAACGATGGGGTAGAAAGATTTTTATACTAACCTCTAATGGAAGGTCTACCGTGGGCAGGCTTCCCACAATGTGGATCAATAATCTGGTGATCAGGTGGCAGGAAGTCGCAAGGTGCGGGCAGAGCAGGACCGGTCATTATGAAGATCATGGGAGGACGCCTTTGTTCAACATTGAAAGTCTTTCCACACGTTTTTTGGACTTTCGGCTACTCCAACACTTCACCGTTGGACTAAGGCAGTAGACGAGGATTATAGAGAATATTGGTTGCTTGTTAGGATTCGCTGTGGTTGGGGTGAACGCATCTGCCTATAATCTCTAGGTTATCTGCTTTTAAGATTCTACGCAATTGTAAACCACGCACCACCCAGTAAAAGATCATTGCAATATTTTTACAGTTCTCTAAGTACCGTAAAATGCAAAAGAAATATTCGCACATTAAGCACATCTATATCTATACTAGTATTATAAAGAGGAAAGATTTGTATTTTTGTGTGTGTGTGTGTGTGTGTGTGTATGTTTGTAATGAATAAACTCAAAAACTACTGCGCCGATTTCAAAAATTCTTTCACCATTAGAAAGATAAATTTATCCTGAGTAAAATAGGCTATATTTTATTTTCAAAAAAATTAGGGATCCTTACTAAAACTTCAATAATGTAACCCAAGGTGTAAAAAAATACCTAAAATATTCTTAATAATTGAATGGGCTCCGAAACTGCTGAACTGATTTAGGTAAAACTTGGTACAAAGATAGAATAAACCTTGGGAAAGAACATGGGCTACGATTTACCGCGGGAAAGTTTCTCAGTCCCATGGGTTAAATCTTAAAGCAGGCGGAGTTGGCTCAAAGGAAGAATAGACCTTGCCGAAGAATATAGGCTAACTTTTACCGCGGGAAAATGCCTCATTCACATGGGAAAAACTATTAACGCGGGCGGAGCCGCGGCGGGAAGCTAGTATCTTATAAGAGTTGGTTGACCCTATGGCTACGTACGACCATGCGGCTAGTAAGTAATATAATAAGTTACAAGGTTGTTTATGTACCTAACCAAGCGTGGGCTCTCTCCCTTGTAATTGCTTTTGCGAACTACTACCAAACTTTTTTATTACGTGTCCTGAGCTAAGTAATGTTATACGTGAGGTTTCTTAATAATAATATTATTTCTTCTAAAATTATTCTTTCTAATACAATCGAGCATATTAGGTTTAAGTATTTATTATAAATACTATCTACATGGAGATGATGCTAGCTGTTAACTTAACAACAAACTCGTAATGACATGGTTCAAATGTCTATCTGTTTGTAATAATCTCCGGAACCGTTGGGTTTTAATGAAATTTTGCATGGTGATACCTTACATACCGGTCAACGTCTTAGATACTTTTTTCATGAGAGTTTAATAATAAATAAAATGAATAATAGTATATTTCTTGACTGAAATATAAGCTTTTGGGGAATAGTAACCTAACCGACACTTAACGTCACATTCTTTATGTAAATGCTACTTCAAGAAAACAATTTAAACCAAATTAAGGCAAGCAAACACGTAAACTACACTTGTTAACCGCCGCCGTCTGCTAAGCCAAACAGCTTACCGTAAGTTAAATGAGATTTTGGTAGCTTCATTTTAAATATAATTAGTTATTCATCTTGCGTTCGTGTTGTACTTTTAGTTAATCAACTTTGGTTTGTGTACTTGATGACATAAGGACTTTCTGATAACATATTCGTAGACAGCCCTGTCCTTTACAAGGTGTACCGACGATGGTGAGGGTAGCGAGAAGCCGCTGGATGCGGGCAGCGCAGGACCGATCATTGTGGAGATCCTTGGGGGAGGCCATTGTCCAGCAGTGGACGTCTACAGGCTGAAATAATGATGACGGTCCTGTAGCCTACGAAGCACAGGATCGCGGGTTCGAATCCCGCCCAGGGATAATAGCACTTGTGTTTGCCTTATGTATGGATGGTATATTTATTTATTTATTAATAAGTATTTATATAAACTGTCTGACACCCATATTATAGGCTCTGCCTAGTTAGAGGTCAGATTTCCCACATATTTATTATTATTTATAGTTTATACTCGACATAATCTATTCAATAGATTCTATTACCTCCGTGGCATAGTGGCAGAACTTTGGCTTTCTGGTTTGGAGGTTACAGTATCAAAGAGCGATAACCTGCAAAAAAATAATGATTTACACACTAACTAAACAGCAAACAGCTTTGTATAACGCAAGGTTAATGATGTTACCTTGTAAATATTTTTTTCAGTTTTATTTGATAGTTGAACGTCCAATACTGGTCAAATCGGTCATCAAACTATTTACATTAGAAGAAATTTTGATAGTTAAATTATGTACCTACAGTAAAACGTACAATTAGCTTACTACTAGCGCTATGTGCAAATATATGTTATGCAAAATCTAAACTGAATTGTTCCCTCAAAAGCAATAAAATCTTAAATAAAATACATAATTTTTTGAAGGCAATTCAGTGTCAAAAGGGCTAATAATATTATTTCAATAAAAAAAACTATTGAAATACTATGTTGTTGACTTTGCTATTGAAATGAAAATTTAGTTTAGTAAGCACCCTGCCCTTCATCGCGCGCGTCGTCGTGCCAGTGGCCGTGTAGAAATGAAAAACATGTTAGACTGCAGTAGACTGTGACTGTCGTTACATGTTACTGCAGTAGACTGTGGCTGTCGTTACTTTTACATTTTGTTCATAATATTACGAGTATTTCAGGGCAGATGCGCGGTGCACTTTAATATATAATCAGATTTCTGTTTGTGCGCTAGTAGTACTGTAATATTTTTGTTTAAATTTTTGGTTAGTTGAATTGGTTGCATGCAGTTTACGTTGTGGTTTGGGAAAAATATTTGAGAAATGGTGGGGCCTTGATTTGCAGTTACGATTAAGGAAACAAAATGGACTAAAAATTACTTATATTTTATGAGATTAGAGACTAGACATTTCACTAAATAAAAATATTTTTTATTCAGTTTTAAAGAAAAAGTTGATTGAAGTTCCCAAGTAAGCTATGCCTTAGTTTGGTAGTAGGTACCACCTTTCCTTACCAAAAGTTTCAAAGATTAATTAGAATTACCTGTATCACCAAAAAATAATTATAGTTCAGACAAACGGATCCCCTGTCGTAAGCAGCGGGAAAGCGAGAAGCCGCCGCCGCCTTTGGACTCTTCAATTTTTTATTTCTGTATTATGTTGTGTCTTTCTATTTTGTCAATAAAGAAAATTGTATTGTAGAACGGGCTGTTGCGAAGCCTAAGTCACACTGTTGACGTATTGAAGGAAAAACTATGATGAAGCTTTGATGATGAACACGAAAAGTTGCTGGATAGGTTAGATAGAGATAATATTTTTATAAAAATAAGTTATTCAAGTGGTACACGTCATTACGCTGCACTCATTTAAGTGTTTTTCAGCTCATTAAAAGGTTCCTTTGTTCCACAATCCAGTAGCCAGGAGTAATGACGTCCGAACCGAACCAGCTAAAATTGTCGTTTATTTTAAAGAGTAAAGTCACTTAATAAATGATATGGCTAAATTGAAGTATGGGCGACTGCCTTAGCAATGTATAAACGTCGTACCTAGAAATACTTAATGCTAAATAGCTAAATATTAGTAGATTACACGAAAAAACTTTCAGGAGCTTTTAATTTTTCTATAATCCTGAAAATAAAATAGCAGAAACTCCTACGACATAAGGTGTAAAAACTTCAATAAAAAATAAATGGCGTTTGTATACAAACTTCAATCGGGTATAATATTTTGCTGGAATAATCACCCTACACACATATTAAACGTAGGACGTAGGTAACGATTAAACGACATAATAATATACTTGCATAAAATAGCAAGAGTCAAAAATAAAGTTCAAAAATAGTAGAAAAACACAACGAACGAACGAACAGCAGAGCGATCAAACGACGTCTGTCGTAGAGGTGTGTAACTCACGATAGATAGATATAAAAGATATATATCCTTATATATATATCAATCTATGTTTATATCGCGAGCGATTTGAATGTATCACTATATCTTTCACTGATAGATAGATTGGTTAGCGAGTGAGCGACAGTATAGAGTGATAGATAGGATAGATACGATGATATAAGTCAAGTAAGATGATAGGAGACGTACGAACGAGCGAGAGAGAAAAAAAGATGCTTTGGCGTTCAGTCAGAACATGAAAGAGAGATGGATACAGATTGATTGACAAAAAAGTGTAAACTCCACGTAACGTCACTCGATTTAGCGACATACTGCCTAGACCGTCAAAATTAGTCTTTTTTTTATAGTTATAAAATAAAAAAAAGAGTACTATTAATCGTTTAATTAATTCCTGAAAGTTGTAGGAAATTATTCAACACGTCATAATTAATGATTGAATATTGTAATGTTATTAGCTGGTGAGAAGTTTAATGACATGAATGACATGCTTAGGGCAGTGGTTTAGCCATCTCATTTGTAACTTGAGTCCTAACCCCAAACATTTGCAATATAAAAAATGATGTTTATGTCCATGTATGTGTAAGTTTAATATGTACATGAATGACACATCGCCATTATCATGTTATGTTCTGATTACTTATAATATGACAGAACGTTTGATTTGTTTGAGGCTTTCGCGCTTACCGTTAGTACACATTATCTTGTAAATAAGGTATCGTATCGTAAAACATACCTATTTACAATTATCGCGTTAAGACCCGTAAATATACAAGATAATGAGGACGTTTGATTGTTATTTAAATACCACTGTGACAGACATGCGAACAGGAAAACACGTTTATCGCACTCATGTTGTTTCTGAAGATTGAAGTATATCATAAACAATTTACAAAAACGATATTTTAAATAACCTAACTTCAATTTCAAGTACCATTAATTTTATTCGCTTCACACATTACACGTATAAATTCGGGGCTATCAGAATGTTTTCATCGCATTTTCGCGCCAACTCATTTGCAGAGTTGTTCATTCGTCAGACATTCGAATTTCGAATTAAAAACAGTTGAGCGAGCATAATTGAACGGATTACGGCACGTCCATCCATCTCAACATTGTTAATATAAGTTGAACGGTTCGTCTTATTATTCCTTTTTCAAAAGTTTAATAAATCCGCCGCCCTTTGAACTAACTTAGGAAAAAATTCTGACAGTCAGGTGACTTAAATTAAAACGAAATTCGGTTTTAGTCAAAGACTCTCTCTTTAAAGTTTCTAATCCAAGTTATAAAGATGATACTTAAGTTTTTGCGTTATAATATTAAATACAATGAGAAATAAATGATTAACTTCAACAAAAGTGTAAAGAGATTAATAAAGCATCTTATGTCATTTAAGATTTTTAACTTTAGACTAAGATCTCTCCCTCAAAGGAATGTGTTGCAATGCTCTCACGTATACAATATACCTAATATGGAGTAGTACAATAATTTTCTTCTGTGGAATAGACCTTATAATCGTTAACGGTCCATATATGCCCCCCTCACGGCTCGAGCTCACCATGTATCGTTGTAAACGGGCCTTAGTCGACCAGTAAAGGCTAGTGCGTGTTAGTCGACTTCACTTTGAATAAGTTTCCTCACGATATTTTTCCCGAATCATACACAGGTATTTATTAAAAAATTGACAAAATATTTGTAAGTGTCGAGGCTTGAAACCGCGCCCAAATGAAAAAAAGTATTTGCTACATTTCCTGGACGCGTCAGTGACGTAATAAGGTCCTGACGTGACATTTACTAGACTATGTTTAGGCGTTTGATATTGATTTGTTTTGTTGAGTCTATATTAGGGATCCCTCGATTTGGATCAGAGAGAGATACAATGCGGGTTGAATATTGATTGACGGTAGCAATTTTGTGATGTGCTGACGCAGCTCGTGGAGAAGAGCTCGCCGAAGAAACTCCACAGGCGTTGCATCTTTTAAACATATTTTTACAGTTGTTATGATAATAATTACAAATAAATAACAATGTTTTCAATCGTACTTTACAAAACATTGTTATTTATTTGTAATTATTATCATAACAACTGTAAAAATATGTTTAAAAGATGCAACGCCTGTGGAGTTTCTTCGGCGAGCTCTTCTCCACAGAAGACAGCCAAATTTTTGAACTCGCCAGAAAAGATAATTTAAATGACATAACTAAGTGATGTAATAATGTCCAAAAGTTAAAAAATAAATTCTTTGAACTCTTTGAATGTCATTTTGTTGTATAACAATGTATAACTGTTAACTTGTAAAACTATAATTTTCATAAGATTATAGTGAGCAAGTATGATAGTAGATTGTCTCTTAAATATTGCTACATTAGCAATAAGACCGCAAAAAATGCTAATTTTGTTGTGAACTAATATTTATTTAAACTTCCAATAGAGTAAAATATGGTATGGGCAGGCCCCCACAAGATGGACCGACGATCTAGTGAGGGTCGCAGAAAGCCGCTGGACGCAGACTAAGTAGGACCAATCGTTTAGGAGATTTTCGGGGAAACATTTGTCCAGCAGTGGACATCTACAGACTGAAATGATGATTGGACCGAACTGGAAACAAAAAAATAAAATTGCAAAACAGAATAGGCTCAACTGGTTTCTTTTCCTTAATTGAGAAACGGAACTTTAAAATTGGTGTTTTCATTTTAATAGCATTTTTATCTTTTATCTCTTGATGTTTGATCTACTGAATGCTATTTTTAGAATTAGAAAAATGGGGAACTTGAAATTATCGTTTTTCAAAAAAGGTTGGAGTTGGTTCTTGTAGGTTTCATAAGAGGAAGATAATTTAATTTGACAGTTAAATGAAAATCTGGGGACATCTCACACATGGCCGTCTGATCCCAAACAAGGTTGAGCCTATACTATGGGTGTCAGACAGCTGATGTACATAAATATACAACACAACATCCGCGACCCTGTGCTTCGAAGGTAGACGTAGGTACTACCAACTAGGCTACGGGGCCGTTTGTTTTGTTGATGCAACGCCTGTGGAGTTTCTTCCGGAGAGTTCTTCTCCACAGAAGACAGCCAAATCGTGAACTCTCCTCGACGTCGAAAAGTGATTTGTAAAATCTTACTTCGAATAAACACATTTTGAACTTGAACTTAAACTTGTTCTATTTATCTGTATTATTTTGTCAAAGAAATATAAAATCTACGGCCGTGATAATAAGGTATTGTTTCTAATCTTAGTGTTTGGAGAAACCTAGTTTTAAACTTAATTTAGGTTTTGTATATCACTATTAGCAATTTACGTTTTGACTTTAAAATATCCTCCTGTAACATGGTCTAAGAAAACAAGGTCTAACCGTTAGACCACGTGACTGACACGAGCCTACGTCATCTTGCGCTGTTCGTCCTTGTCGAATGCGTGTTAATAGACAAGGATGAACAGCGTAAAATGACGTAGGCTCGTGTCAGTCACGTGGTCTAACGGTTAGACCTTGTTTTCTTAGACCATGTCCTGTAATTAAACTGAGAGCAAAAAATTAAAGCAATTCGACCGGGTAATTACATACCCAAATCATAATTTCCGTTAATCGCTAATTAAAGGGAGCAGGCCCGAAAAAAGTTAGTGGAAGTAAATTAGCAAGGAGCGTCGTCTTAATGACGACGGCGTCGCCTGCTCCGAACCTAATACCCTTAATTGGATTGCTCTTGTCAAATTTCAATTTGTGATGCTCTGAAAAGCTGCATTGTGAAAAATGGTTCCTTGATATCTCGCACTTTCATGGTCGCCTGGTATTTTGCAGATTGTCTATACTAAGATTATGAAGAGAAAAGATTTGATTGTTTTTTCTTTGTCGCAGTCGCATTTACCGAAGAATAAACCTCATTCCCACGGGAAAAATTGTTAACGCGAGCGGGGCATAAGGCCATTTTGTTTGAAAGGCTTAAAAGGAGATGGTGTGTCGATAAGATTACAATGTTTTCAACAGAATATCGATGGTTAGGAAGTAAGCACATGACGTTTGTGAAACTCTGAAAAGCTGAGTTGTGTAAATCGGTTTCTTGACTGCCTTAACTGTAATATTTGCCTAGTACTTTGAAGTTTGTTTGTATATAATCTGAGCTTTTGTGTTTAAAAACTTCAAAAGGGTTGGTTTGCGGAGTGGTTTATAATGCTTTGAACAAAATGATATCGGCCGTTCAGGAAATTTCTTGAATGATCACACGATGGAAGACGCGAAATGGGTAAAACTCCCATAAAACGATGATAAAACAGACAATTCTGTCCTAGTACTACGAATCACTGTCTTCTTCTTTTCGAGTCGACAGCAAACTCAGACTGTGATAAGTTATTATCTCACACTTAATCGTCTGTTTGTGTTTACCCCGGGGTTGTATTGTATATGCAATAGACCACCCCACACCGGGCCAGCGTGGTTGACTAAGGTCTTTTCACCCTGATTCGGTGTAGGCTCTAGCCCCTCAGTGGGGGCTTTTTTATTGACCTATGCTTGTGTCGAAAAGGTACGACCAATCCAATAAATAATTATTTCAGATATTTTATTGGGTCCTTTGTCCAGCAGTGGACGTCATTTGGCTGAGATGATGAGATATTTTATTATCTAATGCGTTCTAATCTTAGTTCGATCTCATTCGTCCGCTACGGTTTCAAACCACGTTGTCAACTTTGTTTAACGACGGACTCAAACTTGGGAACCGACTTAGCAAAGTTAACCCAGGTAGCAATAAGTCACAGCTGTTTGTGTAGAGACCACGCGCGCTGAGGTTTATTTAATGAGGACAACTTGTATGAGACGGAAGTGAACAACAATAATAATTATTTATATAAGTACGCAAGTAATAAAAATTATTGTCCCTACCTCCCAACCTTATTATTATTATTATTAAATAATAGTTTACAATCATTTTGAACGCAAGTAATTACTTAACGAAATTAACTTGTCAATTAAAATACTACATTTTACAATAAGTTTAGTAACAGAAAAATTACTAAGGTTGCCCGGTAGAAATTGCTACTCAGCAATAAAGTATATTCTATTCTAACAATTTCAGTTAGAATGAAAAAAGTCCGCTTATTTTAGGTACAGTAAAACCCATTTAAAATAATTGTAAAATGTCAGAAGTATAATAAAATTAAATTGCAATAACAAGTGGTCAATAAAATTACATAAATTAAATTACGGAGTAATAATTAACATTACGTTAATTAATTACGAAAATAATTTATTTATTCATTATCAATTTATTTATAATTACCAAATTGGTTAGGCCACTCCACACCTACATCATTTACCTATGTCACTTACCTACGTCACAAACAATACCTACGTAAGAAACCGAACGAAGTTTTTATACCTCTCAGCAAATCGGTTGTTTTTACCTTTGTTCTCGGCGAACATGTCAGTCGCGCTGAAAAACCTTACAGGGAACAAACATGGTAATTATTGTTCTTGGTTGTATAGGGCAAAAACAAAAAAAAAATTCCAAAATGTCTTTAATGTGTTTAAAGTAAAATAAGTAATAATTTACTTTTTACTTCTTCGAATGGTCTTCGAATATTTTATTTTATGGATGCTTTAATTGAGCTACAATTTACATTAAATAATGTCCTTTAGGCGATGTTGGTCAATTTCTCAGATAGTCAATTTAGATGTAGGTACGTCATATTCTTTGTACGTCATTTTCTAGGTTAGTCATATTCTAGGTAGGTCAACTTTCTGTTTGGTGTTAATAAAAAATGAATTATAAACACGATACTTTGTAATGACACTGAATCAAAAAGCAGTATTTTTCTAAACAACTCGCAACCGCAAACCACTTTTTCTCTGGCTGGATATTACGTCAAACCACCCTCAAACGAAGTTTCAAACTCAATTTACATTTGAAGTAGAAAAATTTTGCTGTATGAAAGGCGTGGGGTGACGTTATTGCAACGACTTTGCTACCTTTTGTACTTCATAATAATGTTTGCTTTTTATTTAATTGGTATATAAAATAAAAAAAATTCAAACTGATATCGTATCGCCTCTTTTAGAATGTTTGATTTCTTTTTTATTGCTTAGACATGTACTTTAGTTTGAGACGAAAGCCGGTTTTGCTTTGAGCAAAGCTTTTTAGCTTCTTATAATATGACGTCATTAAATGTTTTTTAAGAAACCTATGATGAATAAGACATTTTTGAACAATTTTATTACCTGATACGGTTTACAAACGTTTAGTAGCTCCATTTGAGAAAGAACTACTGAATGTTATTTACCATAGACTTTTTTCTCTCTCTTAGGCGAGAAAATTTTCCACCGTATACTTAATGAGCGCTCTCTAGGTAGCGTCATCAAATATGTGCAGGGGGATGTCGGCGGTAATTATGCTATTTATTTTAAGAGAGGTGCTGTAAAACGCTTTGAAATTTTAATCTGGTAATATAAGTACCTATAATCTATGTGAATCGGACTTTTTGCGTCAAGAGGAAATTTTCGTGGCAATTAAGACAATACGTAATAAAATTTCAATGTAATTTAATTTCAATTTATACCTATTTTGTTTTGGGATGAAATATTTTTACCATGTAAACTTTACAAAATATTTTTAACAAAGCTTTTTTTATGACACGAAGCGCACGAAACACTATATCGTTTGTAGAATTACCGAATTTTTATTCTACCTAGCTTTCCGCCGCGGCTCCGCCCGCGTTAAAAGTTTTTCCCGTGGGATTGAGACATTTTCCCGCGGTAAAAGGTAGCCTATGTTACTCAGGGTGAATGTAGATTTCTAATTGTGGAAGAATATTTAAATCGGTTTAGTCGTTTTTGAGTTTATTCATTACAAACATACACACAAAAATACAAATCTTTCCTCTTCATAATATGATGAAATAGTAGTTTAGTATGATAATAAGTTGAAAAGGTGTTTTTTTTGCGTTATTCTTACGAAGCATTTTCGCAGATGAAAAACTTGCTATCAAAGCGAATAGCTCTCTTCAATAAGACTATGGTACTCGTACGTGTAGACGCGCTCATAACATGCCAGGGACGGATTTGACAAAGAAAAAAACTATTTTACTATCGTGATTATGTCACAAGAAATTAATCAAAATCATATAGCTGTACTAGAGTTTGACAAATGAAAGTAGACAATGAAAAAACGCGGCAAATTTGAAAAAAAAAATTTACCTAATTTGATACTTTTTTTTTCTATGTAACTTTGTTGCCAGTATAATATTTACCAATTTCATCGAATTTCCGGGGCTCCGCTCGCGTTAACAGTTTTTTCGTTAAGTAAAAGTAGCCTATAATATGTTATTCTGATGTATAAGGTATAAGTTTATTTAAAATCCATTCAGTAGTTTTTGCGTGTATGAGTAACAAACACCCATCCATCCATATCCATCTATCCTCACAAACTTTCGCGTTTATAATATTAGTAGGATTATCTTTAGGTATACAACCCAGCGGTACAGATAAAATGTTTAAATTTAATCCGTAACACTACTTGTATTCCTTAACGACAGAAACGCCTGTGGAGTTTCTTCCGGCGGGTTCTTCTCCACAGAAGACAGCCAATTGTGAATCCGCCTCGACGTCGAAAAGTGATTGTAAAATCTTACTTCGAATAAAACATATTTCATTTTCATTTCATTTTCAACGACAGCAATATTATAAGATTGCAATAAATATAATATCTTATCTAGAAAAAAAAATACACGACAGTCCCAAGAATGTAAAAACAAAGGGACCATATTGATAAAAATGATTGTTTAACAAACTTGTTTTTGTTGTTCAGACCACATTCACAATGTACGAAAAGTTGTGTTGAATAACGGCAAATTACTTTGCAATCGCAACATTTTTTCATTCGAAACTTAGGATACCTACCGAAACACCAAAAGACATATTGTTACGAGTATTTTATTTGTGTAGGTGTCAATAATTTGATTGTATTGTCTTCGATATCCTAATCCTATAAAGTATGATCACCTGTTAAAATCATACCCTAAAATGTAGTAAAAATATTAAAAAGTACTACGAAGTGCTACGAAGATGCTATGAAGTACTACGAAATTGCATTGAAGCTTTTTAAAAACAGCAATAGCTGTTTTTTTTACAATTTTTAAAGTATCTCTGCAACCGTTCCCGGCAGCAAGCTCTGTTTGCCTGACAATGCGAGCTTTTACAATAACTACGCACTCTTCACAACAAGTACTTGTGGAAAGTGGATGAGAGACGGAAACACACGCGCTTAGCTTTAAAAAAGCGTTTTAATTTTACTGAAATAGCAGGCGTTTACGGAAACACAGTTTTGATATTAAGCTATCTGTACACCACAAGTATAAACCACAAATAGCTTGCGAGTGTCGTTTCAGCAGTAAGCAGCTTCCGACAACGCACACGGCGGCGTTTACCATTACATAATATGTAGGTATTATGAAAAAACATGTAAACGATTTCTGAATTCGAATACTTTGAACAGCGATAAACGAACGTCACGCCGCGCCGCCGCCGCCGCCGCGCCGCCTGCACGTTTTCTTTAGGGCACGCCTAATAAATTTTTTTTGAAAGGGAGGTTTTATCATCCAAAAAAGGTGTTTTAGAAAGTAATTTGGGGATCACAGTTGTAAATAAGTTTTTCATTCAAAGGTATCAAAAATATGTAACTCTGAGTACCTACTTATACTGATTATGTTACATTCAATAAACGTTTTCGTTTTAATAATAATGTTAATATTATAGACTTGCTACTAAAATAATTTAAAGCATATCGTAGAAACTCATTTACAGTCACCAGTAACATTTTGCTATTTTGATTTCAATTATATCTACTTTCATATAATACAAGAAAATAAGGAAAATCAAGAGACACGTCTCAAAAAGTTCACAAAATGTTTGCTTGAAAAGTTTATGTCCTGAGGGATTATTTACAGATTTGAATTATGTACCAATTCACATTTTATTGTGACCTGTTTTCATTTTCATCAATTTCGCTAGTGTGCTCATGGTGAAAAAACATGCCTTTTTATCAAAATGAATTTTGTAAGATTTACTGACGTATAGTGTAATTTTCTTATGAAAATACATCCCTAAGCTCACATTGCGGTAAGAAATATTCCCAAGTTGTGATCGTAAATCCACATGCTGCAAGGAGCACAATAGCCTCGAGTTGCTCATATTTTAAAACGGCCATTTTATGACTGAACTATGGCTAAAAGTATAAAATGTTTGTTCATATAAAGAAGCAAAAATATCAGTTTATTGCTGCCTCCGTAGCCGATTGATAAAACACTCATCTTACATCACGGTTTCTTGTTTTTGCTGAATCTCATGGTTGTCCTAAAAGAAAGATGATTCCGTGCCTCGGAAGGCATATAAAACCATTGGACCCGGTTAATCCGGTCTTGGAATGAAGATGTTTCCATCTTCCACACGCTTGGGAGGCGTGTTTATGATTAGTTGAAATAAAATACGTATTTATATTTTACCTTTACTTTTTCTAGTCAAAAATAAATAATTGTTGCGTCTCTTTTAGTATGCATTTATAATTATTTTGTGCAAAATACTTATATTTTCATGAGACGACTAAAATACGAGTTACTTTGGCTCGAACGAAATAAAATAAATGAAGTTCGCCGGTTCCCCTAAGCAATGATCCCATAATGGCAGGAATAAAAAAAAGACAAAAACACATTATGGTGAAAGTTAGACAATATCACTTAAGGGGCTAACTTCCCCGTAGGCACCGCTAGGTAGATCAGCAGAATTGGCTAAACTTGGACAGTAAAAAGGGAGAATCCACTGACTTCACCACACTATGGTATATACGCTGGACTGAAAATCGTTATCAGATCAGCTCACATCGAAATTGAAAAACTAAAGTCGAAGTTTGTTTGTAAATTCATCGTCTTCTAAGTATTTTATTTATATCTTATAAATGTGATTTGTAAAACCTTACTTCGAATAAAAACCTTTTGATTTTGTATAAGTATTATGTAGGTTATCCTCCTCGTGATATGTTTTTCATGGCAAAACATTAATGTCCACTGCAGAACCCGCTTACCCCAGCGATTATCGGTTCTGCGACAAATATGACCAGCCCACTGCCACTTCAGCTTGCTTATTCGACAGGCTATGTCAGTTACATTAGTTTTCTTCCTAGTTCGGGATTTTATCCATCAGAGAGACTCCGAGCATAGTTTTCTGCATAGCTTACTGAGCAACTTTAAATTTGTGGATTAACCCCACAGTCAGTGTCCACGTTTCGCACCGTAAATCATGACGGGTAAGACGAACTGGTCAAAGACAAGACTTTCAAATGTAGATCGTCATAATATCGCTTATAGGATAAAGTCATTTCATTATACATTATTGCTAAACATCATAAGGCCCAATAATTTCAATTTAACTCTACTGCTGCTATATTTGCTCTAGCATTGCCGCCATTTTGAAGACATCGTCACTGATGTTTAGTCTATCGTACTAGGATATCAGAGGTCAGTGGTGGATTGGATTAGCATTTTATTTATTTTAGAGCCGTCTGCGTGGGGTTCTGTTTACGATCGGATTTCCGATTGAAGTTGAATTCGTATATTTATGCCACAGTACCTGTGCCCGTGGATCTTTATTGTTCTTTGAACTTTAGGTATTAAAAAAACCGGATTCTACCGTCTTTCTTTTTTGTTTAATAAAAACACAATAAGATTTAACAAGATCATGTACCTAGTACTAAAAATACGTAAAAATATAGAAAGAATATTACTATGCAATTTTAAATTGAAGCAAATAATTAAAGACAGTAAAAATACGCTAACAGATGATATCTATGAAAAAGTAACAAGACTATAATTTCTAACGCACCCTAAAAATGTTGCTCGGAGAGAGTATAAGTCATAAGAATATTATCAAAATAATAAGAGTGAGTAAATAACACTCCATTGCATATACAACAAATAAATATGTACAGAAGCCAGCACATGCGGCTGGACAATCGCACTGTTAAATACACCCCTACTGCTGCGGAATACTGACGTCCTCAAGGTCACAATGTTTAGCTGCACGTGTATATGTAAAGTATCCTACAGACACAAAATAGGTAGAAGAGTTAAATAAAAGAAGGTATTAATTTATTAAATAAATAAAAAAACATTTGTAATGATGACAGGTACACCAAAGTAAGTGTCAAAGGCAAAAAGATGAACACTAAAATTATTGTCAGAAGCACGTTAAAGTAATTAAATAACATCAGAACAAAAATAAAAAAAATAAATTTCAAATATAAATTACATTCGTGTCAGATATTATGCGAATAAACAAAGCACCGTTTGTAAATATTAACTTAATAATTGAAATAACTGGGAATGTTTTACAATTAGGATAAATTACAATTAATTTAGGTATACTTTTAATTTTAAATTGTATTTTACTTTCAGCATTTTGTCCATGAAATAATGTGTCTTTTTACTTAATTAACAATATTGTTTATTGTGAAAACAATATTAAGTTATTTTGAATACTATAAACTAGAAAAGTAGTTAATGTAAATACATAATATGTTTCTAATTAATTATTCAGGCGTAAAAAAACGAATAAACTAACAAAAGCCTTAACTTATGTTTTATATCATAGCTCTTATTACGTGGGGAGTGGGTGGGCGGTGATGTCTGCGCAGTTCCTAAACTTTTCTCTCGAGAATAATTTTGTATTTTGATAAACGCAAGAAGTTTCAAACTCACCTACTAAAGTGGGATTTCCATCAAATAATATAAAGTGCTGGGTTCTTGGAAACATTTTAGTTGAAGTATTTTTCTATAATTAACTATTAAGATAATATTAGGTTATAAGGTTGCCTGGTACCTTAGCAATAAGGCCGCCTTTTGACTCCTACTTCCTTTGTTTTCAGTTGTTTTTTTGTGTGTGTTTTTGGTGTCAATAAAGTATTTTCTACTGTATTGTCACAGAAGAAAATAATAGTACTAACCCGTACAGAAAGGACACTCACCGCCCAGCGCCAAAATGAGTTTCCCGCCCGATATAGCGCCCCACGCCCCGCAGGCGCCGCGGGACTTAAACTGGGGTGTTCTGAGGTGTTTTACAGCGTGTTTGGACTTGTAGTTGATATTCAGTTGTTATTCAATAAGAAGCAGGTTGCCAAAACGCGTTTCTTGCTGTATGTAGTGTGTGACCAGTGGTATCTTTGAGTATATTCGAAACACTATAAATGACATGACATACCTATAAACAAGAATTACACTGATTATCGGATTATTATTTAGATTACACGGATTTGACGCTTCTGGATTTAGGACACGATTTTCTCGGCTTTGACATGATTTTCTTGGATTGACTATTGATTTGAAGACTTGGCTTCAGCCTTACTGTTAAGGCAGTATGCGCCAAGTTTCCCTTCGCCTGTCCAGAATGGACAAAAAGAGCAAAAAAAGTATTGTATTGAACATTCTTAGATTTTCGCGGTTGTTAACTGCACTAACACACATTGTATACACACATTGTGTACAAGTATTGTATTGTAATATTGTCACTGAGCTGGTAGCGGTTCAGGGGCGACTGGGATATGGTTCCCTTCGACGTGGGTTCCCTCGGGACCTGCTACGTATTTGGTGACGTAGACCTGGCCGTCGTCTCCAATGAACGAGGTGGAGCCCTCGATGACCATGACGTAGCCAGTGTGGTGTTCATTGGGAGTGAGCCGGCCCCGCTGTTCAATCACTGTGCCTTCTGCTGTCACGTACCTGGGAAAAAGTAACATTGCTTTTGGTTACCTATCTTCTTCTATCTATCTATCTTCTTCTATTCTATTCTATCATACTAATATTATAAAGAGGAAAGATTTGTATTTGTGTGTGTGTGTGTGTGTGTGTATGTTTGTAATTAATAAACTCAAAAACTACTGAACCGATTAAAAAATATATTTTACCATTAGAAAGCTACATTCACCCCGAGTAACATAGGCTACCTTTTACCGCGGGAAAATTTCTCATTTTCACGGGAAAAACTGTTAACGCTATTGTAATTTTCTGCATGTTGTAAGTTCTGCAGTATAATACTGCTGGACGTAGCCCTCGCCTAAAACACGCCTCTTTACAATCATACTAATATTATAAAGAGGAAAGATTTCCATTAGAAATCTTAATTCACCCTGAATAACATAGGCTACCTTTTATCGCGGGGAAATGCCTCATTCCCACGGGAAAAACTATTAACACGGGCGGAGAGCTAGTTAGCTTATAAAAAAACTCACCGCAGCGCGAACTGGCCAAATTCATCGTGGACCTCCTCATGCTTCAGAGCCGGTAGAACTCTTCGAGCTGCTGCTTCCCTGGTCAGCGAGCCAGCAGACACCATCGCCACCAAGACGAGAACCAGGGCTAACTAGGCAGAAAATAGAATATATAAGAAATGACTTAGGAAATACTGAACGGACATGCCCATTAACATTAAGGATTAGAGAAATGAGACGCTGACATACGACATCTGTTGAAAAAAGTAATAAACTAATCTAACGCTCATATAAAATTATCATCATAAATCGGTCAGTTTGTATGAAGACCACGATGTCTTTTTTATCGTTCTCGAGAAAAATTTGGCCGGGTCTCGACTTTCCGACACGGGAACAGCACTTACGTTAGTAACTATTTTTATTAGCCTGTGACGGCACGGCTCTGTTGTTCCACAGGCCGGTAGCGTATCATTTCTATGGGAACGGAATAATTACTAATGATTGAAATATAAATAATAATTACATTTAGTAAAACGAAAATTTTGTTTAAATATAAAAGTACACTTACTTTGTACATCTTGATAATTTTATTTCGTTACTTTTGTTAGTTTTTAGGAGTGCAATGCACCTGACTGATCCACAGTACTGATTCCCTCAATACTATTTTTCAAGTTTAAATACTTGTGCCATTTTTATTACGGAACAAGTTTTGCAAATTATTAACTGGATTGAGGAGACAATGATCGGTCACTAATTAATACAATTATTATTGAATTATTTAAAAGTGGTAAACTAATGTTAATATTAATTATTGCACTGCTCAAATAATAGAGTCAGCATTCTTGCAAAATACGAGTATGTTCTATCTATATCCACTTCTTACACCCCCTGAATCGGTTTTTACCTTTTTTTTCTATGTACAGATTTTCGATCTCTACAGTTTTATTAACTCCCATCAAAATTACTTTCATCCTTTGTTTTGAGCTGCTAAAATACAAAAGACATTAAACTGGAGCGACCAGAATCCACTGTTTGTAACATAGAGCCTGGAAACTTAATTGCACTGTCATGTGCAGCGCGGTGTGTGAAGAATGCGCGCGACCAACAAAGAAACACTACT
This sequence comes from Teleiodes luculella, assembly GCA_948473455.1. Taxonomy (NCBI): domain Eukaryota; kingdom Metazoa; phylum Arthropoda; class Insecta; order Lepidoptera; family Gelechiidae; genus Teleiodes; species Teleiodes luculella. The sequence goes on from OX419587.1 coordinate 15,689,713, forward strand.
TTTGGGCGATATTTTGTCCAAACATCGTAATGTAGAGTTCTATAGCTAGCCTCGTCACACACGGATTTCACTACTGAAACAGAATTTCGTTTCGGACTCTTATAAGGCGGTAACGACCAAAAAAGATTAATTTAATATTTTCCACTAGCTTTCCGCTCCACGGTTCCGCCCGCGCTAACAGGTTTTTTCGTAGGAATGAGGGCTTTTCCTGCGGTAAAAGTTAGGCTTTGTGTTATTCTGATAATAATATTATTACAAGCTATATTATTGTAAAGTTTCTTTAAAATCCATTCAGCGGTTTTTGCGTGACATTCATAATAATTATGTTTGTTACTCTTTCACAAGGCTACTGAATGGATTAACTGATATAAAAAAATATAGATAGATATAGATCCATCTTAAATCCTTACAAACTTTCGCGTTATAATGTTAGTAAGATAAACCATTAATTAATTTCTTCTTAATAGTTGAACTCTGATTAAAATTAGGTTAAGGTAACACTGATGTGCCTTTCCCCATTTCCATTTGAGTACTTTAAGTACCTTTACCTCCTGCACACCTTTATTCAATCCCCATAGCTGAGGCAATACCATATTTGTATAATAGGCTGTACAAATCCACCTGTTGTATCGCACCCGGTCCCGCGGGATCATTTGCCTGTCGAATGTAAACACGTTCATAACTTTGGAATAACATGATTTGCTTTGTTTCAACCTAATCTGCCGAGAACAGGGCTCTCTCCCTGGATGTTCTTGCAATAATAACATTGATAGCCTTGATAACTTAGCATTATTATACTACTGTGACTTAGGTTATGCTCTGTTCTGTATTACAGGTATTTAAAAAGGAAATAATATCAATTTTAATGACTAAATAAAAAGTTAATTTACAGTATAAAAATAGAATCCAAATTCAAACATCAAGAAATAATGAAAACATTGAATGAACTCATAAATATCTGTAAATTGTTTTAGCAATGTTATAAGAGGTATAATTAAAAATAATTGAAAGCATCTCGTTTCGAATAATCACTTTTATCAAGTTCAATAAATTAAATAATTACAACCTCTTTGGTTGTGCCTCTTTTTAACAAATTCAGCTTTGCTTTCGACACAATTGATTTCTTTTTCTATTTCAAATTCAAATTGAGTTTCAAACTTTGTTCGACGAAAATTCGTCAGGAGCATCACTTCAGTTTCATTTCGAAGAAAAATATATTTTAGACGCCAAAGTTCATAATCTTGTCTTGGTACGAAATAAGGAGTTTGGCGAATATAGTCTAATACGAAATATGATAAAGTATAATAATGTCCACTTGTATACAAATGTCGAGAGATAAAATTGCCTACAATCAATTTTACTAATGTAGGCAATTGGCAAGGTATAATTTGGTTTCATACAGAAATACTTAATAAACTATAGCCGCCAAACTCGAAATAAGCTCCGTAGTAAAATATTAAGGCGTACGACGTGCAAGAATCTGAAAAGTACTACGTAGAACCAACTTTTATGATCCTTGATGACGCGTTCTAAAAGTTTTTCTTTTTATGTTTGTGGGAAAACTGTCAAAAGGAAAAAAACATTACAAGGGTGGTTTCTAAGTTATTTATATCTGCCTGTTTTTCCTTCAAGTGTCATTGATTTACACAGGACATTGTCATGACCACACAGAAAATTATCTTGAAAATAAATAACATTATTACAATAGAAAGCTTTTTAGAATGTTGTTCTTCAAAAGGAACCCAAGTGGTTACAAATATATTATATATATTTGTAGGTTTCGCGTCATTCTTATTTCTGTTTCAATAGCGATCTGTTTCGATAACGGTACGATAGGTACCGTGCGATATTTATTTTTTTATAGAGAGCTACATTGAAAGACTGCTGCAGATGCAAATAATTTCTTACCTTTATGCGTAAAGTGATGACGATGCGCAAGTCTTTGACCAATGTGTGTTGCCAGTGATGACTTATGGATCCGAGACGTGGTCGCTTACAATGGGCCTCATAAGAAGGCTTAAAGTCACCCAAAGAACGATGGAGAGGGCTATGCTTGGAGTTTCCTTGCGTGATCGAATCAGAAATGATGAGATCCGTAGGCGAACCAGAGTCACCGACATAGCCCGAAGAATCGCTAAGCTTAAGTGGCAGTGGGCTGGGCACATTGCGCGTAGAACCGACGGCCGTTGGGGCAAAAAGGTTCTCGAATGGCGACCGCGCGCCGGAAGACGTAGCGTGGGCAGGCCCCCCACAAGGTGGACCGACGATCTGGTGAGGGTCGCGGGAAGCCGCTGGATGCGGGCAGCGCAGGACCGATCGTCTTGGAGATCTTTGGGGGAGGCCTTTGTCCAGCAGTGGACGTCTTTCGGCTGAAATGATGATGATGATGATGCGTAAAGTGTAATGCGCTTAATAGAAAAAAAATACAGACAAAGAACAGAGAGTCCAAATCAGGCACTATCAAGGAACAACTCTCGAAACGTTCTTTTGATGATTTTCTTACCAGGAATTTCTTTTTTGTCTAAAACTCCTAGAACATTGACTACTTAGCCTAAAGCCTATCTAGAGTAGTGGACAATTACAGGCGTAGTTCAAGTTAGCTTACATATGTTTAACCACAAGTATTACAGTACGTAATTCAAGTTCCACACAACCCATTAAATTTCTGCTCACAAAGGGTCCTCGTGATTCGGTAAAACAATACCTACTTTTGTTCATGATTTTTACGAACCCGTTTTATTGAATTTACGGTTGGGTGACTCCGCGGTTTCCGGATTATCCCTCCGCCGTATTCCGTCCAGCTAGAGTTTATTTATGCTAATCATGTTATTCTGACCTCGACAGAGGGACCGCTCGAAAATTCACCGGGTATATAGAAATCCTTTGAAAGTAGAACTAGGAAATCCTCCGAAAACTCCATTTTAAATTACGAAAGGAAAATAACCAAAGAGTTAGGGCAGCAGCAAATGTTGAACATTTATTTATTTTTTATGTCAGTGAGCATATTTCTGCTGAAATCATTGAAATCTTTCTATACTCAGCCACTACTGCACTACATTTGTATATAGCAGTAACGAGGGCTTTAAACCAGGTGTGTTTGGTTATGTGCCGGGAATTAATCTGCGAATATACTCGTATAATTTGGCCAGCATACTTGAAGTTTGCAATACGTAATATGAACTAAACACGACCGGGGTATCCAGACGCGAAGTGCGCATAGGTTGAAAGTTATAATGATGCTTTTAATTAATCTAGCGAACAATGTTTCTGAACTTGCTAGGAATTGCTCAGGTTTATCTCACAGGCGCCAGCGTCAGTTTGTCGTAACACTCGTAACTTCATTAGGTTCCCACTGAAGATGATGATTGGTCACTTGTCAAACAAATATGAAAATTTCCCCTGTTTGGTTAGGACAGCTGAATCACTTGATTGTCCATAAAAAAAGACATTTTGGTTTCGAAAGGTATTTTGGTTTCGTCTACTATCCATGTTTGTTGTACAAAATCAATAAATTAATGAGGTTGGTTGATAACCTTATTAACCAACACGAAAAGAACTAGCAAAATGTTTTCCTATTCTAGAATATGGTAAGGTGTAAGTGTTCAGTTTTCCATATTTGAGCTTCAGAACTGTAAAGCAAATCTAAATGATGCTTTCACCAGTTTAAATGAATGGTGGGTGATGTTCATTAATTTATAAATTACCCAAATAATCTAGTACTATTAAGTATATTATATTCTGAGCCTGATTTTAGATTGCGGAGTTAAATATCGTTTACGAATAATTAGTAAGAAATTACTGAATCTAAAATTAATACTTAAGAGCATTTCATTATTGCACAACATTTCTCGTTGAAATAAACCTGTTAGTTTAATTTTTTTCTTGTTGTTTTTCATTTCTTATAAGAGAGCCTTCTGCTAAATTGAGTCGTACGGTCAAGTGCAATGTAAGCTACGCGCACCTCGATTATCACCCTAAAAACGTCGAAAGATCAAAATTTACAGCTTTGCGTGCTCTTGCCTGTACTACATTATACTTGAAGTCAATAAGTAAATCTAGCTGAAAATACTATAGTAGAGAATTTGGCTGAAGTTGGAAACCACGTTAAGGACTTTCCTTCAGTTCCGTCTAACCAGGACCCCGAAGTTAGTGAACTTACTTAGGGAAGTTAAAACAAGTTGCTTGTACTACAGGTACTTTCCAAGGGACATCAGGTGTTTATTTAAAAATAATGTGCAGCACTGCTAGACGTAATAAAAAACACTTGAAGTGCGTCAGAGTAAAGTTCGAATATAAAGTTTAACAATTCAAAATAAAAAAGGGTTCGTTTTGGTTGCAAGCTCTATCATTCATTGAGAGGTATTTAATTTATGTGAACTAGTAAGCATTACAATTCGTCCCAAGCAATTTTAAACTACCGGTGCTGTTTCGTCTCTTCGCTTTTTTGTGATACTTATACGACAATTATTTACCTGATGTTTGTTTGAGACTTTCACGCTTACTACACATTATTACGATATAAGGTATCGTACGTAATACATACCTACCTATTTAAAATTATCGCGCTAAGACCCGTAAACAATCGTAATAATTAAATCAAGTAATAAGATAAATAAGTACAAAAAATTAAAATTTCCAATACGTTCCCAATGGGCCTGGGAAATTACTAGAAAATAAACGTAATAGTAATGTCGGGCGGTTTAGACCGAAAACTATCAAAATAAATGTGGCTAAAAAAGGAATTAGCACTGAATTCAATTGAATAATTTTATTGTAATATAGCTTCTATCATTGGTGACAGGCAGTATCAGGGTTAAAAAATACACATGGATTTATAAAACAAAAAGAATTAGGAAAATCTGCGCGCTTCGCTATAAAACATTGAGTCGAAAACGGATAGGACATATTAAATCCATGCTAAAACCTTATTTTGACATTCTCTTGTATAAAGAGCAGCACCGTTGTAGATTAATTTAGATTGTTCATAATAACTTCTAAAATGTTTAAGGTCAACACTTGACTTCACACAACAGAAGGAATTTTCTCGTAATTTACTTACGCATTTATTATTTTCATTACTAACCCTGTTGCTCAGGAGATTTCTACCTACGCTACATAAATAACAGTCGTGAAAATATGCCTGAAACCAAGCGAGAGCCTCGAAATGAATAATACAAACACGCTGAAAGGTCTGTCTGCCGACAGGGCTTGAACCTGGTGCGTTATTTTAGAATACATGCTAAAACGTTACATTTAATTATGTACGTTTACATATTAATATTAATATTTCATTTAAGCGCGAAAGCCTCAAACAAACAATAATAAGTCTCTTTCGTTTTTTCAATTTTACACTACAAGATTTTGAAAAAACTGTCGAAGAAGCTAATCTTTCTTACAGCTCAGCATAAAAATTTAGGAAAATAGATTGGGCGTCACCTCCTTTGCGTTGTTGCTATTTTATGTCATGGTTTCATGCTCTAACTTATGCGTATAGATGTTTCTGAGAAGGATGATTAGGTTCGTCCTGTACCTGTATAAAAGTAGATGTCAATGTAATAATAGGTCAACAAAATTTAGACATGAAACACGACATCTAATAGTTGAGTTTCTTGAAGCGATAAATTGATGTTCGCTTACTTATAACAGTAGATTTCAAAGCTGATGACCTGGTAAATTAAACTAGGGATTTAATTAGGCTGTAATTACAATCCAATTGTCTGCTCCCACGGGTGTCGGCTTCTAACCGAATTGCGATACCGACTGAATTATAATTGTTCAGTTGAAATGTGGATTATGTTGACGTTCACCCAAAAGTTCGCTATTAAATTAATATCTTGATTTGTTAAGTGAGTTGATTTATTTATTTTTATTTGTGTCGTCGATACGACTACGATTACGACCGTCGGTGGCCCAGTGGCTGGGGCTGTTGACTTCCATTCGGAGGTTCGCAGGTTCAAGCCTCGGCACGTACCAATGTGTTGTCGATTTTCCAAGGTATAGTGTATGTATATAATTGATGACCCGTAGTACTCGTAGTTGGTAGTACGTCTGCCTTCGAAGATCAGAGTCCCGGGTGCGAATACCGCTCAGGCAGGGATAACATTCGTGTAATCTTAATGAGCACATGTGATTGCCTTGTGTCTGGATGTTATATTATTTATTTAAATGTAAGTATTTCAGCTGTCTGAGATCCATAATACATACTTACTCTGCCTAGATTGCGGTGTGTGATATGTTCTACATATTTATATTTCAATTTTTAATTTTATTTACTTTACGGTGAAGGAAAACATCGTGACGAAACCTGAAATTCAATTAAATAATTGTATTGTACTTTATTTATTTATTTATTTGAGAGATTTATAAAACAGAGAACAATCACAAAATGCTTATACGTAACTAATAAATAATGATCTAAATCCAGATTGTTTTCCACAACGCATACATACAGCATGTTTTAACAACTGTTACACTCTATTATATCTTAAAGACAAGTGTTAAGAAATTATATTATATTTTATACATTACAAACTTATTATAAGAAGTAAAGTGTGGGTACACTGCAGTAAATAGGAAAAAATAATAATAAAGAAAGCGAAGTGTATAACATACATACATCACTTTGCACTTATGGAGGTTTTACAATATTGTTTCTTAGGGCATCTCTAACAGCTTTTTTAAATGGGTATTGTTTGTGACTAAAAATATCGAGTTCTTTGGTTTTCTTAGTTAATTCGTTGGAAAGCCGACACATTCTAGTAAGGGGGTTATAAAAAGACGTGTACTGTAGAATTCGAAGCATATTGTATTGTAGACTTCACCCTAGCAAAAACCTATCTCTCTAATGTTATACTTAAATGTTTGACAATAATAATGATATCGTGGTGTATGGTGTAGGTGCAGACAGGTAGATCTTTGGAGGAGTCCTTTGTTCAGAAGCAGGAAATACATATACCTACATAAAATACAAAAATATTGCTGGGATTTCAGGAAATAAAAAGCTCGACACCACATCCCCTCACGACCCAATTAGAGCGATGAAATTACTCTGTACGGATAAAGGAGATAATATTAGCAACGCCAAAGCAAAAACTCGATGCGTGGAATAAACCGGCAGGCACGTGTCAGAATTGAAGGATTTTTTTGTGAATGTTGTAGGCCGAAAATACATTCATCTTTTTTAACCTCCGACAAAAAAGAGGGCTGTTATAAGTTTGACGTGTGTGTCTGTCTGTCTGTCTGTGGAATCGTAGTTCTTAAACGGATGCGCCGATTTTGTTCTAGTTTTTTTTGTTTGCAAAGTGTTACAATCGAGAGGGTTTTGTGGCGGTTGTTTTAATTCTTTTCATTTAATGTTATCTATACTAATATTATGAAGAGGAAAGATCCTTCACGATGTTTCTCAGTATCAACGCGCTAGGCCGAGGTCCGAGGCTCTATCATGCCGCCCCTAGATGCGTTGGTATATGACTTTTTATTGGGTAGAGTCTTCCGATCTACTTTTTCGACTCAAGCATAGGTCAATTAAAAAAAAAGAAAAGGAAAGATTCGATTCTTTATATTGAATAGACCCTGAAACTACGTAACTTATTTTAATTAATCCTTATTTAAAGATAGAATATAGAGCTTGGGGAGTAACATAGGCTTCTTAAGGTTATACTTTTTAGTTTATAGAATAAAATAAAGTCCGGAAAATCTGTGAATTTTTTGGAAACAACATGGTATCCTACGATTATTTTACTTTTATTCTTACATATTTAGTAAAAAAAAAATTCTTAGAAAATAGTCAACTTTCACCATTTCAGATGGTGATATTAAATATAGTTTAGTATTTTAGAAAATAATATTTTGTTATTATTATTTATTTTATGTTTTAACCAAGTGTGGTATAAAACAATAGACAAACAATGAAATCGTCAGATTTAATAAATGTAGATACGAGCAACAACGATAATACATATTAGAAGGGGTAGGTATGTTTTACGAACGAAAAGCGCGGAAATCTCAAACAAACATTATGACGTATCTTTAGATTTATACTGAGTATCCTACCTATTAGCTTCACTGTTATTTATTCTGTCCTCACAAAATTTAATTTGATTTATCTAAGTCAACACGCCAAAAAGAAAAACGTTGCTTTTAATCTTTTCCGTTTTACTTCTGTCTTTTAGTATTTTGTATTTATTATCAATAGTGTATTGTAATTCAGACACAATAATACGTGTCTATCATCGACGTCACCGCCCACGGGCCATACATAGCCCATGGCAAGAGATTGTGATAGGATTTTCCCTTTCGCCTACACAACGCCCACGCGATTTGTAAAGTGATGTTCAAAAATAGACTTTTCCGGGAAACGGTAACAACCTTTACTTTTATTAGTGTTCAGATTTCATGTAGCCTACGTTATTATTTTTATATTATAACTTAAAATTTTCTATAAATACTCATTTATAAAATTTGTTAATCTGTAAGTTGTATTTTTTCTTATATAATATTTAAAGAATAGGAAATATAATAGCGTAGTTTAAAATCCACTTCAGGTTGCTGAACCAGTCCATGTATGTAAGAACACAAAGTAAGGGCGTCGAATAAACGTAGGTACATTATATTAATTGGATTTAAACCCGTTGGTTACGTGCCGAGGCTTCTTAAGACAACAGCCCTAGCTACTTCGCCACCAAAGATGCTCTACTAATGGTAGTAATATTGATGGTGCCATGTCATAAGCTGTTGTTTACCGTAAGACAATCATATATATGTCTACTGCAATCGAAAAAATCTAACGGCACAAATACCACACCAAAACAGATATTTATAACAAATCCAAATTACGATGATCTCAAGATCTCGCATGATAAACCAACCCTTATCAGGACGCTTCAAAAAATAAACAGCGAACAGCACTTAGTAGACATTAACATTCCCCAAGCGCCGACGTAAAGCGGTCGTGTAGGCAGGCACACAAAATAAGCTTTGTAATTTGCGTTTGCGACACGCGACTCAACAAATTCTCCAACAGCCAGTAATTATGTGTAAGGAGGCCCTCGTGCGTACTTGTGTGAACAGTAACTCGCCTAATGCTGAATAATGGTCTTCGTGATCCGAAACCGCAGGGGTGGATCCAGTCCTTGCGTTTGGGGGGTCAGATCGTACAGGACTAAGCACACTGGACACGCTGGAAATCATCATCATTTTATCAGGTCTTCTTTATTGAAGGGCTCGAGTCACGAGTCGTTTAATTAAAACACTTAAACCATTTGACTACCATAATAATTATCAGTTTACAATTTAGTCTACTGTTAGACTAGCCCAAAGCTCGCAAAACTCACAATCATCAGCTGCTCGCATTTGGTATGTAACAGTCACTTTTTAACTAATCATCGCTGTTTTAACATTCTTCATTATGTGTAATATAAATTGTAAAACGTATCGTGATACAGTGTGAAAAAAATCAATAACACATACTGCTCTCGACGTGACTTTTGTAATTTGAAATCAAAACTTCAGTAATAAAAATATGTTATCTAAAAAACATGTATTGGGCGGCTGTATATTTCTAAATGTTATATGAGGTTGGTAATTAATAACACTCGCAGGCTATTTTTAGCTTTCGATAAGCGTGTATCATTTCATTAGGAATATTATAATGACCTAATACTGGGGGTCTAACCCCCCAACACTTGATCCCACCCTTGCTTGCCCTCCGCTATTTACAGTGTTTTGATTGCGTTTGTTCATTAAATTGTAGGTTATTGTGGAACTGTGATAGCAGAACTTAACCTAGAAATGTTTTATAAATGAGTAGGCAATAATGTCTTTTAACTAGTAGGTGAGTTTAAACTAAGGTCATAGGCTATAATTTGAAAGGTTATTTTCCGATTATAGCTGTACAAAAAAAGTAAATACGTAAATCTAGCCTGGGATCATTTTTTGATCTTTTTTTGTTGTTAAAGTTTGTAATGGGCCAATGTATAATGCAATAAATAATATATTGCGCCTAGTATTTTCCAAAATCCGTGGAAAAACACTACCTCATCAAGATTTTAGATTGACAATGGTTATGCTGTTTGCACGTGCGGTAATTTTTTTTCTTTGTCTATCGCTAATGACATGATTTGATTTGATGACGTAGACATCTTTGAAAGTCACATGATCAAAGAGAAACTGTCTTGTTAGACCATGAATTATCAGTTGAATAGGTATCTTACATGAACATTATATAAGAAAATACGTAATAGGCAATGTATGTATATTATAATCCTTTCTCCTCTAACGGAGGATAGTACCTGATCCAAACCAATAAAGTTATTTTTTCGATCGAGCTAATATTAACGGGAATGGCTAAAGCAATAAACGTGTGGGTGGCAAGATCATCAAACTATCTCATTAACCTGATGTGAGAATTATTGAGCCATCTAAAACTTCTGAAATGTCTTTTTTAACGACTAGGTCCATCCGTAGCCAATGGGAAAAATCTTTCTATTCGTTCCTTTCCGCGCCGTTTACTACTAGGTACTTAACTAGGTTCCTGACAGAATCATCAGCACTTAAAGTAAAAAAAAAAAATGTGTTAGGCATAGAGCACGCCTATTCAAGTATGCACCGGGTATGCAGAGTCAGCACAGTCCGAATATCATCAGCGCGTTCGTTTAGAAGGAAATGGTTATCGGAGCTGATTGCTTTTCCCGGTGAAAACAAGTAATTTAATAAGAAAACATTGTGAAATGTGCAGTGATAAGTTGCAAACATGACTCGAGGAACAAATCCAAAAAGAAAAATGTTACTGATTTCACCGCCCATAGAACATTTGCCTACGCTTGGCATAAAGGCAGTGGAGCCACAGAAGAAAATTATAGTACTAAGCGGAGCGGTGCGCATGCTCTATGTTTATTTATACTCTATGCATCAACATTACAGCTTGCTCTGACAATTATATCAGAGCAATATGCCGAGCCGGCGTCTTTACACTGTCACACACAGTTGCATGATAGTTGGCACAACCATCTTTTGCGCTTTCAGTCTAAACTTGTTTTAGGACTATTTCACCTGTCTTCACTTAGCCATAATTTTGAAGTACATTGCTGCGTTTGTATCGCACTAGAAATTGTGAACCTTAACTGCAAGAGCAATGAATATATTATTTTTCCGAAGAGTCAAAGTGGTCGCCATGGCCGAAAACGGTCGGAAGGATCAACATCATCATCATCATTTTTTAAACCACTTAATGACGTCATATCAGAAGTTAGGAAGCTTTGCTCAAACCAAGACCTCTTGTCTCAAACGAATGTAGAAGTCTAAGCAGTAAAAAAGAGATCAAACAATATAAAAGAGGCGATGCGTCATCAGTTTGAACATAAATTTCAGGTTCGCGCAGCCTTTTCGTCTTCTGCGTTTTGTGCATTTTCAGTGAATAAATGAGCTTTATATTTTATTAGAATGGCTTCACGTGCTTTTTAATGTCATAAGTCACAAAGTGGTTAAAAAGTCGTTAATTTCAAACAACCTTCTTTCACGCATTGGTAAATTTTGCTAAAATGAAGTTGGTTTTCAACTCCTTTACCTTCTGACTGTATATTTACAATTATAAGCTATTTTGATTTACGATAGAAGTTTTGAAAGGCGGATTTATTAAAGAAGCCTTGATTCATCCAACTTTTTGTGAACAGAATTAGTGTAATTAGTTTCATTTCTTCGGGCTCTTTTTAACTCTCTTATTAATTCGTTAGGCTGAAGTTAAATGTAGACAGTGTCAGTAATAATGAGATTAGTCGAAGGTTCGTTAATTCTATACAGAGAAGAACAAAAAACATTAACATTAAGATTATAGTATCAATAACAAAATATACTTTATTGCACATAATATAAACAAGTACATTACAAACAAAAACAAAAGAGAGAAGGCAAATGGCGGCCTTATCGCTCTAAGCGATTTCTTCCAGGCAACCATTGGGAGATAGAAGCAGGCGTTTAGGAAGAAATGGCGGGGGTGCAAAAACCGAATATCCGGATTTTATTATAAAAACAGCTACACATTCTAACTATAGTAAAGATAAATTTAAATATTGTAAAGAAAACAGTTTATGAGGATGGATGTATGGATGTTTGTTACTCTTTCACGCAAAAACTATTAAATGGATTTTAATGAAACTTTACAATATTGTAACTTATACGTCAGAATGATGCAAAGCAAAGGCTACTTTTTACCGCGGGGCGAAAAGCTAGTCCAAATTAGAAGGACCTACTTCCAAGATCGACGTCGATTCTTGCATCTATTTTCATCATCCAGGCGAGTTCCCGGCTCGATGCGATTGATGTATGTACAGGTATTTTATTATTCCCTGTTCAAGGGGGAGTGATCCCTTCCCGTCCCCGTCCGGACATCAGCCGATGATAAACGAGCGCGATCGTGACGCGTCGCGTGACCGGACAACGGACACTTGACAACTTTATTGTTTTCCGGACAAGCGTATAGGTTCGATTTATTGATGAACTCAATGCTGCTACTCACACCGAAAGATAATAAAAACTTTGTTAATGAAATCAAATGAAATGAAATGAAATCATTTATTTTTAACTTTTGGACACTTTTTATCACTTAGTTAAGTCAAATAAAGTTACATTTAGTGGCGAGTTCAGCAAAGCAAAATGTGCGGTCTTTTGTGGAGAAGAGATCGCCGAATAAACTCCACAAGCGTCGCATCTTTATATATATGTCGGAGATTAAAGTCAGATTGATCGTTTAAATCGATTGTAAACATCGATTGACAGTTGTTATTTTAACGTTCTCGATTATCAGAGGGTAGAATTGTTATAATCGACCGGAGTGAAGTTGGCGCGGTGACGTTTGACGTACGCTTAAATAGCGTCACCCAGCCGGCGCGCGCTCAGTGGGTCTCGAGCGGTCGTAGCGAGAGGTCGTTTGTCTGAGTGATTGAGTGTCCGGATGGACGTTAGAGTCCATGTGTGGTTGTGTGTAAATAAGTGAGTGAGTGTTCTCAAAGTGTTCATGGTGTTACCACAGTTAAGTGGAGTCCACGTGAGTAAAGTGATCTTATGTTGCTATGGGTTAGCTAGACTGTGTGATATTTGAGTAGTGTCTCCGAATACTGTTGTTATCATGACCGCAGGTAGAGTAACTGTAATTGGTCGAGTTACATAAGGTCCGGGCGGGGAGGCCCCTTGGTTGGCCAGTTCGTAAATGTTGTGTTTTCATGCCAGTTTCCCCTTATGGCATATTGATGGTGCTCGGACCTACCTAAACCCCTTTTAGGGATTAATTAGGTCCCGATCGCTCATGATAACAAGCAACTGAGTCTATGTTGGTATAGTGTGTTCCAATTGTGACGACAATTGGTATAGTCCTGACAAAAATAGTGTACGGTGGTTCTGAAAAGTCATTGTAGCATACGCCCACGCTTAACGTATTTCCCGCGTGTTGCCCTTTGCGGGTTCCCCTTATTTATTTGCTTTCCCCACCATCGTCTTCTCTCCATTTCCGACATATATTTTTATATTTTTTAAACAATATTTAAAATTTAAATAATTTGCTTAACTATTTATTGTATAGTATAAAAATACAAAGTTACAGTAAAAAGAAGAAGACACAATAGGCCTGCTTATTTATGTGAAATATCTTTAAGTATACCAATATGTTCGTTAACAGCTCATATATGTCCCCACCGAGGGGCTCGAGCCTACCCTGATACCAGGGTGAATAGGCCATACCAATATGTGCATACAAAGAAATGCTGAGACGGACTCCTTTCGGCTTCATATCTGAGTAGATTATAATGTAAAATTTTTCTATTTATACTCTAAGGTATGTATGTATGTATTGTTATCCTATATATATTACACTACATAACTAATACTAATTATACTATATATTTGCATTCTGTAGGTACCGCGTATTGTTGTTATATAAATGTAGTTCTGTATTTTATTTTTCTTATAAATGCACTGCCCTGCTGCTGTTATCGTTGCCTCTGCTTTGACATTTTGGTTGCCTGGTAGAAATTGCTACCTTAGCAATAAGTAAATTGTGCCTATTTGTACACATTTACCGTTGTAGACTGTATTTTTTGTCAATCCTGGTGTGCGATAAGATTAAGTAATATGTACCTACCTAGTATGAAGGTATATTGTGAAACAGAAGTCAACTATAATATGAATTCATTGGTTCCATGTGTCTTTGGTGTGCAATGCGCCTTATTGATAAACTGAAAGGACTCTGTTGTGGTAACATCGTCCTTGTTCTCGGCCTAAACTAAATAGACCTATCACTACATTGACAATATACCAACACTAATCTTATTATTGGTCGACCGTCCGACCAAACAACGTGGGCTATTTATTATACATGATAATGAATGAAATTGGTTTACCTTTCTAAATGGTTTGGTATATTGATTTGTGATTCTATTATTGTATATATTAGTGTCACGGAAGTGCGGGACAATCTCTGTGATGTTATAGTTATATGGTTAGAAACAGTAATCAGGGAAAAAAGCATTAAAAAGCAGATGCTTTAGTTCATTAACTAAAAAAAATGATATATTGTGTGTTTGTCTAAAATACCAATCTTTTTGAAATAGTTTGATTAATGTAAACAGTTATGATTAATATTTATGACACTCCACTTTGGGTATAACTAGGGACTACTATTTGGTATTCTGTGGTATAACTATAATTATTAAAAAATAGTAGAAACTAGAAAGACTTAAAATTGATACATAGGCAAAAGGGAACATACCTATTTCAGATTATAAAATAAGAACTTCTACATAATCCTCTACCCTAAGGTTGCCTGGTATAGATCACTGCAAGCGAAAGCCGCCTTTGCGCACTCTGTTTACCTGTGTCGTATATTGTTATTGTCTCATTTGTGTGAAAGAAAGTGTTTTTACTTACTTACATAACGCAGAAAAGGACGCAGTAAATTTTAAAAAATAGCTATATATAATTTTTCTGTTATTGAGCTCAGAGCTATATGGGTTTAATCTTCACACTTAATATAATCTGTCGGTTATTTCCCTCTGCGTTCCTGCAATTTCCTCCGGACGGCAGTATGTCAATCATGTTCCGCCTTCCGCTTCAAGGCGTAGCATTTGACGCATAACCTAAGTATACAGGGCGTCCCACGGCTATGCCACATGGAGGGAAAGTACCTTAAATATGGTAGATAGAACATTTTACTGAAAGAAGACTTTATTTCATTTCTAAAAACTATTAAAACTGCATTCATACATTTTTTCATAATTACATGGTTCAACCGGGAATCGAACCCGCAACATGAGAAAAAAAAACATCCTGTCGTTTTATCATACCGAACGAAAGGCTTCATCATAAGGATAATTTTTTGCTAAATAGCATAGTGTCAGAAATAAAAGGAAGACTATGTATTTTAACATTTTTAATACAAAATGCATCAATTTATCAAATGCTCAAAATGACTCCCATGCTGTTGAACACAAAGTCGCACTCTTTTGATTATTTCACTCCCTGTCGATTTTTTTATCTTGTTGTGGTGGATGTTTCGTCTAAGTTCTGATTGTAGCTCGTGGACACTTTCATACCGGTTCTTGTAAACAAAATTTTTTACATAACCCCATAAAAAAATCTAACAGAGTTAGATCTGGCGATCTCGGCGGCTAAATCAAATGTTAAAATTCATAGTCTTCCTTTTATTTCTGACTCTATGTTATTTAGCAAAAAAATATCCTTATGAAGAAGCCTTTCGATCAGTATGATAAAACTACAGGGTATTTTTTTTTCTCGTGTAGCGGGTTCGATACCCGGTTCAACCATTTAATTATTTAAAAATGTATGAATGCAGTTTTAATAGTTTTTAGAAATGAAATAATGTCTTCTTTCAGTAAAATGTTCTATCTACAATATTTAAGGTACTAGAATATTGTATTGTATTGTATTGTATTGTACTTTCCCTCCATGTGGCATAGCCGTGGGACGCCCTATATATTATGCTCAAAAATACACCTGCCTTCCTTCGAAAAGCTCATCGCTGCTCAAAGTTAGTTAATAAGAAAACAAATAAATAAATGTGTGGGACATCTTACACACGGCCATCTGACCCCAAACTAGGCAGAGCCTGTACTATGGGTGTCAGACAGCTATATACATACATTTTATATAAATATACAACATCCAAACACCACATCACATTAATATTTGCCCTGGGCGGGATTCAAACCCGCGCGCGACCCTGTCTTTGAAGGCAGACGTACTACCGACTAGGCTACGGGGCCGTACAGACAAACCTTTAAATAAACATACAAAATTTCGTGAAGATTTTATAAACTATTTTAAGTCGAGGCAACAACATGCAACACTGTCGCATGAAATCTTGTGGCATGCTACAAATAGAATACATTTGCGGCATTTGCATATTTTGCCCATTTTAAGCCGAGGCAAATCTACTGCCAGTACATTACGCTTCACAAATATAAAATTTGAAACAAACCTTGTTCTACCTATAAATAACACAACATTTCACATTTCTCCAATTTGGTGCAGCCGTTCTGTGTGACGCCCGTACATAGACGATTTTATTATATTTATAGTGTAGGTTCTGACGTTAACCAACCTCACAAACCCTGGAATTCAGAATTATTGAGCCTCTCTAAGACTTCTGACCTTGGACTTACTCGTAATAAGTACTATTGTTGAAAGAAATAGTACTTTTTTAGGGTTCCGTAGCCAAATGGCAAAAAACGGAACCCTTATAGATTCGTCATGTCTGTCTGTCTGTCTGTCTGTCCGTCCGTATGTCACAGTCACTTTATTCCGAAACTATAATACCTATACTGTTGAAACTTGGTAAGTAGATGTATTCTGTGAACCGCATTAAGATTTTCTTACAAAAATAGAAAAAAAAAACAATAAATTTAGGGGGTCCCCATACATAGACCTTTTTTCATCAAACCCATACGTGTGGGGTATCTATGGATAGGTCTTCAAAAATGATATTTAGGTTCCTAATGACATTTTTTTCTAAACTGAATAGTTTGCGCGAGAGACGCTTCCAAAGTGGAAAAATGTGTGTCCCCCCCCCCTCTAACTTCTAAAATAAGAGAATGATAAAACTAAAAAAAAAATATGATGTGCATTACCATGAAAACTTCCAAAGAAAATTGTTTTGAACGAGATCTAGTAAGTAGTTTTTTTTTAATACGTCATAAATTGTGAACCGCAATTTACCTTTCACTATTATTAAAACATCGATCAAAGTCACAACGAACTACAAAAACTTTTATATTATGTTACTGGCTGCTATGGAACCCTTCATGGGCGATTCCGACTCGCACTTGGCCGCTTTTTTAATCCATGCTTGACATGGTTTGTATCAAATACTTAAACGTAGGAAAAATATCTAAGCCTATAAACTTTTATTATAAGTTTTTAAAGTTTATAACGAACAAAGTTTTAAACTTTGAACTACCTCTTAATTAATCAATTTATTCCTACTAATTTATTTAAGAAATTATTATAGACTATTAGACGCAAATGTCTTTTGTGTAAAGAATGTTTATTCAAGGGAAGTAATGCACAGAATGTTAGTCAAAGTATTCAAGGCAAGTAATAAATAATTCATACATATAGTCAACTAGCGACTGGGAACGACTAAGTTTTATTAGTTCAGGCCCACATTCCTAGTTGCTATCCCCTAAGGGTTACCAGATACCAATCATGAAATATCTGACGAATTTCAGATTTTTCGCATAATATTGATTACTGATGAATAACAAGGGTATAACTTTTGTACTGCTAATTGAAAGTGTTAATCATCTTCAAAATAAATCGTTGTCTAGGTATATAACAAATATATAGTTCATTATTTACAGTAATTGCAAGTGTTACAAAAAAAGTACCGACATGGGGTTTGGTTTGTTTAGTAATAATGTAAAAAGTATATCGGTAGAATGTAACTATATATTTTTTTAATTTACGTGTTCTAGCTGCTTTCCTGTCAAATAAATATGACAAGACATACAACGGACATGGCCAGAATCTATCATTACGGCCAATATTTTTAAATGTCAGGATAATTTCTGACGTCTGGTAACCCAGAATCCAAACCCACTCGACTCCACCCTCAATACATGTAAGTATGTATCAAACTTATATAGGATACATTACCTCTCCTTATTCATTAATCTAACTAACGTTGGTTTGAACATGGAATCTTCCACTAATTTATATGCGAAAGTATAAGAGCAGGTATACTAGTGGTTACAGTCGTGGTTTTCATCCAAGTGATGCTAGTTCGTCTTCAGATAACTACAAGTGTTTAGAGTTCACATTTTTACTATATTTGAAGATTTTACGGCGCGCCGCGGCGGCGGGCGTAGCTAGATATTTTGAAAATACTTGCAAAATCCTTTGAAAACAAAATTCAATGTTGTGTGCAAGTCACTCAAATATCCCTGTGCAGGCTGTGGAGAATAACACGTTGTAAGACAAAGGAATTATCTCTATTACGACAAAAAATAGTAATAACCCATACGTCAAACCCGTGAACGTGGTGCTGTAGGGGGGACTGGTCTGCTCTAGTCAATTGCCGGTTGGTATTTTTTTTTTAATTGACCTATTCTTGTGTCGAAAAGGTACGACCAATCGAGCTTCACCGGACTTTCACCGGACTTGCCGGTTGGTTATATAGTTTAGTTTTTCTACTTTGACTGGTTGCCTTCCTCTAATTGCATATTTC
This sequence comes from Teleiodes luculella, assembly GCA_948473455.1. Classification (NCBI taxonomy): domain Eukaryota; kingdom Metazoa; phylum Arthropoda; class Insecta; order Lepidoptera; family Gelechiidae; genus Teleiodes; species Teleiodes luculella. The sequence continues at coordinate 15,708,443 of OX419587.1, forward strand.
GTTTGCACTCTTTGTTATATTAATCAAATTATATAAAATAATAATTTTGTAAAATATTTTGAAAAGATGCAACGCCTGTGGAGTTTCTTCCGGCGGGTTCTTCTCCACAGAAGACAGCCAAATTGTAAACTCGTCTCGACGTCAAAAAGTGATTTTTAAAATCTTACTTCGAATAAAACATTTTTTTTTAATTAAACACACGTTAAACCCTTGTCTTAATGAATTTTGAAAAATGAGATAATGATGAAAACATAAATCTTTAGCATTTAAGCGAAAATATAATTTACTTGGAAGGTAAAAGTATTTACATAAAAAATATATTTTGATGGTAAATAGGTGTGGGCGGATCAGTAGCTCAGATTCACGTCCACGCGTGGGAGTTCAAAGATCAGAGGGATACACAAAGCAATACAGGTTGATCTAAAAGATACGTCAAAAATTATTTTAACCGCGCCCTTACGGTAAAAACTTTTTTCGGGTTTGATTCTATTGGGATATTAGGCAATAAAATACTTTTAGTAAGATTTTTTTCAGAAATAAAAACTACTTATAAAGTCTTGTACAAAAAGTCTCTTTTTTTTACACGTTTTAACAGTTTTTTTTACCCAAAAAGTGTCACATATAAGAGGTTTTGTCTTTTTATTTCAATTATATGTGATCTTGAACCATTAAAAATTTAAATAAAGATTATTAATCGAACCTGCTTACAAAATTAAACAGATGGAAACCTATTGTTGTGATACTCACCTTTTGTTTTTTATCAAAAACGTTATCATTGTAGTAAATAAAGATTTTATCTATCTATCTATGAACAGACAAAAAGACGAAAGCATTTTTTGCCAAGCTTAAAAGGAGACGCTTCACATCGCACGGTCAATAAAAGGGCATAATATTTTATGAAGTATTTCTACCATTAGTTTTCTACATTCTTCAGTAATATAATAACTGAAGTTAGCAATCACAGCGTGCTTATTAAGTAATCCGCCAACTGCCTTGCTTATTTGTGGAAGTTTACATCCTCAACTCAAATAATGAAAAATGTTTCGAGAGTAAATTAACTTTTAAAATGACAGTCTGTTTTGAACTAGTTATCCATCGAACATGCTGCGGTGCAACGTGAGATTGAGTACGCAAAATTTTACTTTATATAGGGTGTGCTTTCCAAATGAATTTATAGTAATACCAGTTTTCCGCCGCGGCTCCGCCTGCGTTAACAGTTTTTCCCGTCGAAATGAGGCATTTTCCCGCGGTAATAGGTAGCCTAAATTACTCAGGGTGATTGTAGCTTTTTATGGTGAATTAATTTTTGAAATCGCTTCAGCAGTTTTTGAGTTTATTCATTACAAACATACACACACACACACACACAAATATAAATCTTTCCTCTTTAAAATATTAGTTTAATGAATCGAAATAAGAAATGTTTTGTTTGAAAGTTTACCAAAGGCCAGAGCAGTTCATAGTAGGCTGTTAATATATAAGATACGTTTATAAGTCATGTAGCTTTCCGCCTCACTAGCCTATAGGCCAAAGCCTATGTTACTCCCCACGGTATATTCTTCTTTCAGTAGTTTCGGCGTCTATTCAATAAAACCAACAAACGAACAAACAGTCAATCAAATCGTTCCTCTTTATAATATTACTAGCGACCCGCCCCGGCTCCGCACGGGAAAATGGTTATTGTGGGTTATCCTTCAGTATATTATGCATGTATTATACATATAAACCTTTCTCTTGAATTACTCTATCTATGTATTAAAAAAAACCGCATCAAAATCCGTTGCGTAGTTTTAAAGATTTAAGCGTACAAAGGGAGGGACATAGGGACATAGGGACATAGGGATAGAGAAAGCGACTTTATTTTATACTATGTAGTGTTTAGTATGATAAGTAGGTAGTAGGTTTAACAACTATTTCTTAAGATACAATTTGGCGAAAAGAAAGGACATAAACGCGTTTTAAAATCCTCCTGAAACTTCACATCAGAGCATGCTTCACGCACTCTTCAGGATTTACATACCTAATATGACATTTACATGAAATGTAAGGATCTCATAAGTTGACTGTTGTATTTTCCCTGGCTTATATATGTACTTATGTAATAGTCGTATTTTGTAATCATTTTTCCAAATCCAACCCTACGTATGGCGTTATCCAATGCATATTTTGGCAACAACAAAAAGGTCTTAGTCCAGTAGTGAATAAATTACTGACCCCAGTAGGTCAAACACGTAACGCGCGAAAAGTTCGAGAACATCTCAAACGCGACGTATAACATAAGAGCCATTTAGTAGTTCTGTCACTATGTCGAATTTTGTTTTTCTGCCCTGCTGAAGATAGAAAGTTGCAACGATACACTGTGGTGTTCCACAAACAAAAATTGCTTTCTATTGTTAAAATTAAATTTCAGTATTCTCAAGATAATCATTCATATTGCTGGCATAAGCGATATGATTATATAAACATACAAACACACATATTATACACTTATCTAAATTAGGGAGTACTATTTGGTAGGTATTCTGGGTCTAAATTCCATGCATGCTTAGCGCCTAGTAAAAAATGGTTATCTACGAGTATCCACTCACTCTGAAGCTTGATAACTTTGTAATATCACGAGGAGCGGTGTTACCTGGCACAAGTATCTTATATACCATGGTCCAAGAAAACAAGGTCTTGCAAATAGACCACGTGACTGACACAAGCCTACGTCATTTTGCGCTGTTCATCCTTGTCTATTACACGCATTCGACAAGGATGAATAGGCAAAATGACGTAGAAATGACGAAGGCTTGTGTCAGTTACGTGGTCTATTTGCAAGACCTTGTTTTCTTGGACCATGTTATATACCTAAAAGTGACCTCTACAACAATACAACTGTATTTTGATGAAAAAGAACTTAATTTTCGAATATTATTATTTTTCCACACTCCGTACTAAAATCTTTAGTAACGATACAAAATTGCCGTTGAACTGTGGGACAGGTTTGAACACGTTGCTGAGAGGCAACACATTTTTTATTTAACATCACGTCACGTTCCCATTACTTAGGGCGGGAGTTCCTGAAAGTTGTTCATGTTCGTGTTATTATAACAAGTTATCCGTAGACTCGTGTAATGGCAATGTTTCAGTTTTGCAGGGCTGGCTGGTAACAAGGGTTTTGTTATACATCGTTTAAATAAATAAGCGCACAATATTTTAAGGGAGGAACCCTACCTACGCATGAAACTACATGACTTTCATCAAGGAACATACCTTCAAATCTCAAAATTAAAATTCAATATAGCATACAAAGTAGAATAGAACTATCAGAGGCCAGGCTAAGATGGTATGGTCATGTGATGAGGCCTAAAAGCCACATGACCAGAAAGCCCCTCGAAATGCAGAGTGAACCAAGACGACGCGATAGACCTCACCTTTCATGGCTCAATTCTATAAAAAGGGACCTTAAGGAATTGAACGTGGATCCTTTGACGACCCAGGACAGAGATTGCTAAAAATAAAAATAAAAATAAAAGAGATAGTTAAAAATTACTACGGAAAAGTCGAAAAACAACGCGGGCGTAGCCGCGGGCAGGCAGCTAATTATTTAATAAAGTCTTAGGGGCATATTACATTATCAAAGATCTTTGATCATATATATGATCATATATTTGATCCTATTTATTTGACAATTTGAGTCATATCTATGTATTACACTATAAAAGTTCTTTGATCCTATCTCACGTACTATTGTTTCGGCATTTGACAGATTGATGACAGGTATTGACGTTAGGGTTACCAGATCTCAGCGAATTCGAAGACATCGTAATTTTTAGTATGGCTTGTTTTCTGTTATTTAAAATTTGGACAGCAAGATTATGCAGTGTATAATTAGAAAAAGAATTACATTACAATATTTGAAACATATTAACGAACAAGAAATTAAAAACTCTTTGTTTTTATATTTGCTTTTAAATTCCGAGTAGAAAAAATAAAAAGTAACTGGCAACACCTGTTTCTATGACCGTATTGGATCCAATCTAACAACAAATGTCAAAAATCTATGATCAAAGATCAAATTGAATCATATGTCTATATTACACTGTCAAATATCTTTGACTCATAGATCTTTGAGTCTCTTTGATCAAAGATCTTTGATAATGTAATATGCCCCTTAGTATTACCACAATATTAGGTCTGTAAATGTTAACCTACCAGTCAGTAGGGAGGGGGGAGTGTCTAGCGACACCCACAGGTCTAGACTTCAGACTTCTACGTTCATTATATTCCTAACTTCACTTTCTATTGGAAGTATTCTCATGTAATATGATACTTGTTTATGATTAATGTTAGAATCTGAAGTGAGACAAAATTATATTTCTGAAATACTAGAACACTGCCAGTTATATTCAAACTGATATCGCATCGCCTCTTTTAGATTGTTTGATCTCTTTTTAGGGTTCCGTACCTCAAAAGGAAAAAACGGAACCCTTATAGGATCACTTTGTTGTCCGTCTGTCCGTCTGTCAAGACCCTTTTTCTCAGGAACGCGTGGAGGTATGAAGCTGAAATTTATATCAATTACTCAGGTCTACTGTCCCTTGAAGCTGTAAAAAAATCAAACTTCTAAGCCAACGCAATCAAAAGATACAGCCGTTTATGCCGCAAATTTTCGACACTTGCAAGGGAATCAAAACCTACAGGGTGCTTCCCGTGAACTCAGAATCTTGAAATTTGGTACGAAGCAATGTCTTATAGCATAGATAAAGGAAAAATTACGAAATCCATAAATTTTTAGTTACATCACATAATATATATTTTTTTAATAATTTTAACCTTACTACCCATTTCCTCATAAACGCGTAGAGGTATTAAATTGAAATTCATACCAAATACTCAGGTCTATAATACCTTTAAGCTGTAACAAAATCAAACTTCTATGTCAACGCAATCAAAAGAAACAGCAATTTAAGCTGCATATTTTGAAACTCGCAAGTACTCGCAAGGGAATCAAAACCTAAAGGGTACTTCCAGTCGACCTAGAATCTTGAAATTTGGCATGAAGCAACGTTTTATAGCACACATAAAGGAAAAATTCCGAAAACCTTAAATTTTTAGTTACATTACAAAATATATATTTTTTAATAAATATAAACTTATTACTTTTTTCCTCATGAACGCGTAGAGCTATCAAGTTGAAATACTTACTTAGTACTTAGTTACTTAAACGATAAAGAGATCTTTGTCTTAAATTTATGCTCCTCCATCTTTCCCCATTGTAATGTTATGAATTTCATTTTGCAATAAGATTACCATAGTTATGACTCGATTGTCGTAATGAAAGAACTTTGTAAACCTTGCAGGTTTGTACGGAACCCTCGGTGCGCGAGTCCGACTCGCACTTGGCCGGTTTTTTTTATTGCTTAGACTTGTACATTGTTTGAGACGAGAGCCGGTCTTGGTTTGAGCAAAGATTGCGTACCAATGATTACCTTTTACTGAAGGAAAATTCCTCATTCCCACGGGAAAAACTGTAAACGGGCGGCTAAAAATGTATTTAGTTAGATTATGATAAGACGGAAACAGTCAGATGTTTAAGGTAATAATTGTGTTTCCTTTACATTAGTCATTTATTTAATTTTCAGAATATGTGTGTAGACGATTTTTTTTAAATAATTTTGTCATCATCATCTCAGCCGAAAGACGTCCACTGCTGGACAAAGGCCTCCCCCAAGGATCTCTACAATGATCGGTCCTGCGCTGCCCTCATCCAGCGGCCTCCCACGACACATTCCTACAGAAAAAACTGCTACCGAGAATTAAGCCGCGAGCCGGAAAGCTACTTAATAAAAAAAAAAAAAAAAAAAAAAAAAAAAAAAAAAAAAAAAAAAAAGAAGAAGAAGAATCCTTTATCTATCTATCCAATGACATTATCTTTTTGACACAAGAGCTTCGCTTCACTGCAACTACGCAGCATCGCTTAAAATGAAAATTTAATTTAATTTAGCGCACCGTCACAACAGGTGGAGTATCTGCATAAAGTCGTGTAAGCTGTTGCCACCTGCGAGCTCAAAGCTCGGAGCTAAGTGCCGCTTTACCCGGCGGCCATCTTTTTGCTCTCTCGTTTTTGTCAAAATGTCGTGTCGCCTGTTCTAGCTGGCAATTACTGAAAATGTGTACACGATATTGCTTTTGTCTCTTCGTTTTGTCGGGTTGAAAAGTATTGCTAGATCTTTAAATTGATGTCGTTGTTAGTAATGCCCCCACAGAAGAGCTAAGTACTATAAAATATAATACTGGGCTTATTTTTAAACGAAAAAATCTAATTTTCTGTTGTAAAAGTAGTAATCCTATCTTTTATTCTATTCTAGGTAAAAAGCTATCTACTTACATTCTTAATTTATTCAATTTTTTCGTGATTGAGTAACTAACATTCAAAATTTTGATATTTATAATATCAAGAGTGATTATCATTTTATACAGCCAGAACTATGCTCATAGACTTAATAATTATAATTAAACGATGGTAAAAAAAATATATTTTGTTAATCATCACTTTTGGTAAATTATAATCAAAGGTGTTACTACCTACCATAAGTAGGTTCTTATAATATCCTTTTAACGAGGATACCCTTTGGGTGAGAACTAATAATTCTCCTCTGGACGTCCGTCAATCTGTCACGACGATGTGATTCGGAATCATTTACAAGCCTAAATGGATTCTATTTTAAATGATGATAGTGCTTAAAATATGCTCTCTTATAAAAATAAACTCTTTTCGAAGATGAAGTTCCGTTTGCATTGAGTTATGCGGTGAATCAAGCATGTTAGCAATCATATTTCATACGAGTTCCTAGGAGATGAAAATAAATTTTATTTTCAGCAAGAAAAATATATTCCGCTTCCTCTTGTTATTATAATTCCGCCGCCGGCCACCCCTTCTCATTGTTTTTAATATTGAAAATATCTAACTGCTATGTTATTATTTTTTATATAATAATGTTGTTGTGGAAATCCTTGGGGGAGGCCTTTGTCCAGCAGTGGACGTCTTTCGGCTGAGATGATGAATGTTGCCAAGAAAACAGGGTGTCCGAGTAATTATTATAAAAAATCATACTTATAACATACTTAACGAAATGTTCCTAATTTTCTTACTATTTAAATTTCATATCAAATAGTAGGAAAGTTATATTACGATTGTTTACGGGTCTTAGCGCAACAATCGCAATAATGTGTAGTAAGCGCGAAAGCATCAAATAAACAGTACGAAAGTTAGTTTTCATACTATTTAGAAAGTCCTTGCTAGGGCAGAGACCTTTTTAGCAATCAAAGTGATTAATTATAACGACTTAACGAGCGCTACGTATTAAAATTTCGAGACATTTGTCTTCTAAAAATATATTGTTATGTGATTTGAGCTATTCTTCGAGTAAGAAAAACGAAAAACTATAATATTAGTCATTGTGTTTATTTATTGATAGAATTCCCTTATAAGAGATAGATTTGTAAAAACTTTTGCATATCGTTTAATTTTGGTAAAACTACTAACTTTAACAGCGTAGGGGAAACCTTCTTGATACTATCAGTTTCATATAGACGCAATGCGCGTAGGCAATCAGCTGGGAGCCTTCTGCTAGGATCACATCAGGGTGATTGAAAATATACGTCGGCGAAGATTTATTAGCAACAAGTACTGAAGCTGGAGTGCTCTCATCTACGGAGCGCGGTACAGTCCGCAGAAACACAGAATACCAAATAGTGCAGAAACGACTAATACAGGTCGCTAAAACTTTCCTTTAGTCATATTATACATTATAATTACCAACTTATGTAAAACCTTTATTATGAAGAAATAAATTATTATTATTATTATAATATTAGGTCCTTACATATGAAATTGCCGTTCAGTATCAAAAAAGTGAAACAAGTTTTTTTTCCGATTTGGCGCAAGTGGATAAGTATCGTTTTGTCACTTACGCCGAAGGCTCCTGCTAATTCAGAAGTGGTTTGAGATGGATCCGCTTCCACTATCGCCTTCGATTCTTCATTATTGCTAGGGGCTCATTGTGTAAATCGAAATTTCCAGAACGGAAACGTTGAAACCAAAAACGCACCGTTCGTTCTTTAGCGGTGCTTGGTCCATACACGTCGTTAATTCTTCGAGTCGTGTCTGCAGCACTGGTGCCACGGTGGAACTCGTATTCGTAAATACCGCGAATTTTCAATTTGTCCATAGTTGTTGTTATAGCAATGTTGAAACTCAAACAAATGAAATACGAATTTTAAAACAATATTTTTCTGGCTTTATTTCGAAATAAATTTGAATTTGGAATTCCTAAGGAAACGCAAGATATTTGATTTTAAAGTTGCCAGTATTGAAAATCGGCATTTTCATATGTAAGGACCTAATATTATTTAACTAAAAAAATATATTTTACTGGTTTGTTTTATACTCCTCTTTTAGAAATGGTCGTTTAAGTTTTTTTTAATTGTGTATTTGAAGAGATCCACGACAAATAATAGGACAAAAATTTACACGGGATCATTAATTTATGATCGATGGACAGGTGGACAACACAGTACAATTACGTTCTGAAATCGAATGCAAATATTGAATTTAATATTCTTTTCCAAACACAAAGACAGAATAAGAAATATGATTGCTAAAAAGAGCGACCGACGCCTGCTAGCCACAGTCGCCACGCCAATAATAGTATTACCCCTCGACATCAAAAGCTTTGACAGTTTGACGGCCTAAATAAATACGATTTTAAGGTCTAGTTAAAACTAAACTCCAAAATCTTTGAAAAATCGTAAGTACTTAACCTAAATCAACTCAAGAACTGTACTCCAGTTTCGAACATCCTATGCAGCTTTATCCTTTGCCGTATGTACTTTCGTTCCTAAAAGTCCGCACAAATAGGTCAAGGAAGCCCTCGAGCAATGCTTGGTGGATTGTATAATGCTCGCACGAGGCCCTTTGAAGCCCGTTGAATTCAATGCCCTGTATTATTTTATGAGTAATAAGGCTATTTGGCAAATATAAATAAGGAGCTATTTACAGTAATTCTCCCAAGCGGGTTAGTACTATTATTTTCTTCTGTGCCCAAGTCACACTCTGAACTTATCTTATTCTTTCATATGGGAACCGATAAGGACGGAAGATGAATTAATTTTATTGTACAACAATAGAAGTGCACCTGTCAAATTGTTAACTAGTAAATTGATGTTTTTGCATGCACCCTAAACCAAACCTTAACTTTGTCCGACTCACGCTACAAATCGATGTTTGACTTGACAAAACTTAATTGTCAAAAAATATATCTTGACTCTTTTTGTTCTTACAGTAAATAATCCGTATGCTTACTGATTGTATCTTTAGTTATACGTAAGTAACAGTCTATCTATATATACATACATTATATATGTACATCTCTAGCGAAGGATTTAAGCCTACTTTACCTTTTCTGTTCAATAATTCTGACACCAGGGTTAATAAAGTCGATCGACCACCTTACTACCACACGATACGAGAGAGAGAAAAATAGTCTACTCTGAACAAGAATGAACAAGACAAGAACAACCTTTTAATTTTTTCATTCATATTAATTCAGCTGTAATTTAATGTAATTATTTTATCGCGAATAATGATTGTTTATTTTTTCATTGCTCTGGTTTTATTTATAAAAAAATAATATTTCTATTATTGTCTAAAAGAAATCCCAGTTCTTTTTGTAAAAATATTAAAAAGGTGTACAGGCACAGTAGAAAATAAATAGCACTAACCCGTTAAGGTTTAAAGTTATACTTTCAACAATAAAATAAACCCACCTTTTTCACGGGACCCCTTGCCGTAGCAACGAGATGTTAGGTCGTATCGACCGGTATAATATTACCGGGCGAAGTCAGTCCATACCGACCATTCACAGTGAATACAAACAAGTTCATAACATCGGGAATAACAGGATTTCCTTCCGAGCTATGGGATAAAAACAAAGGCTGTATTCGGCTGCGACTGTGCTCGGCTGATCCGCGGACCAGGGGCGTCATAAGGAAGGGGCGTCAAGTAGTATTTTTTGAATATTATAGTCTCTATTGCCATGTTTCTTGGCTAAGAAATCGACTACACTTTTCTTCTCTTGGGAGAGTAGTACGATGCGATCTGAGATTATAATCTAGATTAAGTACTTATTAGGCACCAGCTTTCAACTATATAATTAATAGATGTAACTTTATTTATTGCACATTAGAAAAAACAGTACGGTATATTTATAAAAAGTATACATGTAGGCGGCCTTACTGCTGAGTAGCAATTTCTACCAGACAACTTTATAAATCGCCAACCCGCCTGCAAAGCGTGAATCAAAGACCTTTGTCAAAGCAGATACATTTTGAAATGTTTAAACGTTTTTCAATTAATTCATGTTTGACATTTATATTTATACTTTCTTGAAGACAGTTTTATAAGTAAGAGAAAAAGGCAACAGAAAAGAGAGCAGTTGAGTCAGATTAAACATTACAGGTTTTGGTACCACCAACTCCCCTTAATACGACCCTGTACAGGTTGTTCTTATAGCAAATCCTGAAACAAAATACGGGTTTATATCACTCGGAATGTTTTGGGACGATCTTAGGCGAGGGCGAAGGTCGAGATAACGACGCCCCGAGTTTGAATTAGTTTAGGACCAAGACGCATGGTCTGTTCGGTTTGGGGGCGCATTGTTTAGTTAACTAAGACCACCCTCTACTAATGTTAGTAAACGATCACCATATAATTGTACCTAATGTAAACTGAAAGTGTGTACAGTAGCCAGCACGAGCGGCTGGACACTTCGAGCGAGTGCGTGTTCGTCACAGCGGTAGGGACTTCCTTGTGCGATTTTCCAGCCTCTTGTGCTGGTTTCTGTACATGGGTTAGAGTTTTGGTGTGAGTTAAACGAAAGTAATTCATTATATACAGGGTGTAATGGCGGCTTAGAAAATACAGCTCCGGATGTCGCTCCGGGTATCCTGCGCAATCGCACTTCTTTCTATAATACTCTCCATTGATTGACGTATCCCAATATTTAATTATATTTCGTACCTTGCTCTGACGCGACGGCTCGCCTGTTAACGGAAATTTTGTCGGCATTTCTACCTACGATTGTGAAAGTAACACAACAAGCTCTTCAATATTTTTCTATAAATTCGTTCAAGTTAAGTCGGAACAATAAAAATTTCTACATTCTCTTTATTCTATTATTATCTTTCAGTTGGTTCATGCACCCTTTATTCAGCATCGGCGAGGACGATTGTTAGAAGTCAGATTCATGTAATGACCAGGTTCTTTCAGTTTTTCTTCCTGTATCGAGTCGATGGCTACTTGTGGACCAATACCCTCCCCCCTGACTGCTTTTTCGGAGGCCTCTATGTGCCCCTCTGGCGTACAAGACTCACAGACCATTCAGGACATGACATGAGGTGTGCCATGGTTTGCGGCAACACCCGCACCGGAGTTTTTGTTGAGCTGTCAATTACACTCTACATGTAACTAAAGAACTGAATTCATATAAACACGTTTTGCTATGAGTTAATATTGATAAACTTAGTGATTTAGATCGACTAGATACAAATATCAGATACCTAGTATATCCACTCCATCGCGAGTCATTGGAGCCGTAATAATAATGTTACACTATCTACCCACTTTTTAAGGTTCCGTAGCCAAATGGCAAAAAACGTAACCCTTAAAGATTCGTCATGTCTGTCTGTCTGTCCATCCGTATGTCACAGCTACTTTATTCCGAAACTATTAGCTATACTGTTGAAACTTAGTGAGTAGTTGTATTCTGTGAACCGCACTAATATTTTCATACAAAAATAGAAAAAAAAAACTGAAACTAAAAAAAAAATTTTCATCAATGCCATACGTGTGGTGTATCTATGAATAGGTATTCAAAAATAATATTAAGGTTTTTAATATATTTTTTTCTAAACTGGATAGTTTGAGCGACAGACGCTTCCAAAGTGGTAAAATGTGTGTCCGCCCCCCCTGTAACTTCTAAATAAGAAAAAGATCAAAACAAAAAAAAATATATGATGTGCATTACCATAAAAACTTCCACCGAAAGTTGGTTTGAACAAGATCTAGTAAGTAGTTTTTTTTTAATACGTCATAAATCGGAAACCGCAATTTACCTTTCACTGTTAATAAAACATCGATCAAAGTTACAACGAACTACAAGAACTTTTATATTATGTTACTTGCTGCTACGGAACCCTTCATGGGCGAGTCCGACTCGCACTTGGCCGCTTTTTATAGTACGCCTCCGTTACCCTTTACAACGACATAGTCTACCTACATGTCAATGGAAAATAAATTACATTGGTTCTGCTTTAGTCGTGACTGCAAACAATAACTAAATCTAACGAACATATAATATTTACTTTATACAACTAACTTCAGTGGCACAGTGTTTGAAGCCATTTCGACACAAGCTGACTAGGAATCGCGTCCTTAAACCTACGGATAAGTTACTATCATATCGATATGTCTATAGGTACCTAGTTTGTTTTATACCACTTTGATATCAGTAAATAGTTTTGTAATATTACTTTGAAGAATTTGAACTATGATCGCGCTCAATGCGCGCGAACCTATCGTTGTGAACTTCGGTTGTGAAGATCTTTGGGACAGGTTTAGTCCAGCAGTGGTTACTATTTACTGAAATGATGATGATGGTGAAAATTAATGCGTGCTTACGAGGGTGCGTGCGCTCTCTTTTGCATAACAATGTTTCTCCTAATTTTAAGTGGCATAAAATGTTGCGCACACACAATAATAATTTCACATAATGGACTTTTCGCCAAACTGTCTTAACGAATAATGTATTTTTTGGCATAATTATTGGTTGGCATTAATTTTAATATCCATAACATTAAAAGTTATAAAATTGAAACACAATTATAACAACTGAATTACAAAAAACATAATTATGGACGAAAAGTCTCTTTTGAGATCTGTATGTATGTCCATTATCAACAAATTTTTCTTTAAACTAAACTTAAAAAAAGAAAGTCTAGTAATCAAAGTCCTGTGTATATTTTTAATTATTGTTAATACTCACGTAACAAAGTAACATTAAAATGATCATTTGACTTTTAAAAAACAGAAACGAATAGGTAATTAAAGTGTATTTTTTGAAAATAGGATGTGGAATTCAGCAGGGTGACGCCATATTATGGCGTGATGTTAATAAGAATATTAATTTTAGAATAATGAACTATAACGGCAAATAAACTTCGGTAAATATCCTTGTTATTCTCATTTCAATTTGTGGTTAAAATATTTACAGGAAAAATATATTTCCGATATTTATTAGTCGCCTGTTGTTTTTCTGCAACTGTTGCTAACTTGGGTTCGTATAAATTGAACGCGATAGGATCCTGAAAAACATTCGACTTTCGGTCGTACCAGTTTGTCCTGTTTTTGTTTTGTCTTCTGTGCAAATAAAATGGGGTTGAAGTGTGCTTCGTTGTTGTTCATTTTGGTAGTTGTTGCATTTGGTTCTGTTGGTATGTACCCAAAATAATAAAATTAATATTTCGTTTAATACTTTTCACAGATAACGTCTATAAGCGTATTTTTAATATTTTATATCAAAACGATAATATATATATAATATAATGAGTTCAAGCAGGTACTCGAACCTGCATCGCTTTGGCTTATATAGACGGCTAGACGCACTACCAACATGCTTGAGTCGAAAAAGTACGACGGAAAGTACGGCGCTCTGTACAAGCATCACGAAATTACCAATTCTCTTCCTAGTCAGTGCTTTTTAGGACATCTATTAGTAGACCAGCAGTCAGCACCATTTGTCTTAGTACAAAAGATAGCACATGCGGTTGGACATTTGCACTACGAAATTCACCTCTATCGCTACGGAATACGGGCGCTCTCAAGGTCGACATGTCCAGCCGCATGTGCTGGCTTACATATACCAACTTTTAATACCTAGATACAAAATAATAATATAACATTACCTTTATCTTTGATCAACGTTTGCCCTCGGCATCACATAATCGATTTTTTTTGTTTTGTCGCTGCACATTCCACACGACATCCACAAGAACTATGTTACTTCACATGTCCCCAACAAGGGGCTCGAGCCTACCCTGAAATCAGGGTTTACTGGCCTTAGTCGACCACGCTGTCCCAGTGCGGATTGGTCAACTTCACACACAACCTTTGAATTACTTCGCAGGAGTGTATAGGTTTCCTCACGATGTTTTACTTAACCGCAAACGCGTCGAAAAAACATTATGGATTCGAAAATCGAGAACACATTGTTACGTTCCGAGGCTTGAACCCGTGAACTTCTGAATAATTAAATTAATTAAGATATTTCTATACTAATATTATAAAGGAAAGATTTGATTGTTTGTTTGAATAGGCTCCGAAACTACTTAACCTATTTTAATTAAACTTGGTATAAACATAAAACAGACCTTGGGGAGTTACATTGACTCCTTTTACTGCGGTAAAATGTCTCATTCCCACGGGAAAAACTGTTAACGCGGGCGGGGCGGCGGCGAAATTCCTGATAGATGTTTACAGGAACATTTTAAGATGATTTGTTGATAAATTGATTGAAAAAAGAAACATTTTGAATTTTAGATGCTGTTCCAGAAGGTTACATTTCCTTAGGTAACACAAATAGCTACTATAAGTATCACAGTATGCCAGTTGGTTGGCCAGAAGCCAATGCTAGTTGCCGAAGTGAGGGGGGATTTCTTTTCTATCCTGAAACTAAACACGATCTCGAGGAGGTTCTTGGTGCATTTGACATTTCCTCGAATTATATAAGTATAGGAATATCTGATCTGGAAACAAAGGGTGTTTTGAAGACTGTACTTGGTGAGTAGGCACTTTTATAGAATTAGTTTGTCATGTGGACATAGACATAGAAGACATCTATTCACAGCACTCATAACACAACATAACATACGAGACAAACATAAATAAAAGAACTAAGAAGACCAACAGAGTAACTGTTGTTTTAGCAAGAAAATTACTATTAGAGACATATGATTATAGTAGAAACAATTAAAAACATGATGCGTGTGCGTGTAAAGTAATGGTCTAGCAACAAAATTAATTTTCAATTTTAAAATTTATCATGGCACTTAAGTGTCTTGAATTGATGATTTGTACAATCACTTGCCAGATGATATGAAGGATTTGCCCATTAAAAAAAATGAGAAAGTTCCCCTATACAAATTCCTGCCTGAGTGAAAATTGTTTTATAATATGAGAGTGTATGAGAGATTTTCTCTCATTTAGATTTCAGAAGTAGGCTGTTTGCTGTGCATGCTAGACGCTTTTGTTTTCTTCCATATTTATATGTATATAGCAGAGTGATTGTTTTATTATTATGATTCTGTTATACTTAATTTATAATATTAAATATTCCCTAATTAACTTTGCCTCTTTTCGTATAGGTAGGTACATAATTAATGTTGGTGGAATGTGTGATACCCATAATTTTCATAATCAACTATTCACCACATTTATTTATACAAATAAAGTTTTCTTACCTGCGTTAACAAAAACTGAGATAAAAAACATGTTCACTCAATGGATCTGATCAACATTATTTGCTCGGAAGCAACAAATTGTTTGTACGTTTATATACAAATTGTTCGACTAAAATGGCTATTTTGTAATTGAGTATCAATTTTTTTCACTCCCAATACATATTTCTAAAAGCTTCTCAAAGCTGGAGCATGTTGAAATATGTCGATCACTTTTTTTTTCAAATTTTTAAGCTACACTTGCACACTGTAGCAGTGTATCCCATTGTCTGAATTAAATTCGTGCTTCCAGGGCGCCCTATCAGTCAAGTGACACATTACAGCAAATGGAAAGGAGGAAATCTTAGTCAAAGTCAGTCAGGCTATGTCTATTTGGATATATCGTATCGTGAACTCAGTGTTTATAGTGAAGCTTACCACCAACCTTTCATCTGCAAGTTTCAACCTCAACCCACCAATAACGTAGTGATGACTTCGGCTGAGGAAATAAAAACGGCTATTGGTATGTCATCAGTTCCCAATTTTTTATTTGTGGTCTGCAAGAGGTCATACTTTTATATATTTTTTAGAGTTTCATTTTTTGGAAAAACGGGACCCTATTTGTATGTCTTCTGTCCGTCCGTCCGTCTGTCAACGAAAAACAGGACCCTATTTGTATGTCTTCTGTCCGTCCGTCCGTCTGTCAACGCGAAATTCCTCCGAAACTACTGGACCGATTGAGTTGGAATTTAACATAAATGTTGGGAAATGTCCTATTACCAGGCCTCCGTCACTCCATGTACTTGCGCGCTATAACTACCTACCGCCCGGCCGAGCGGTCTCGGGCCGACCCAGGACCAATTCCCCATCCCCTAAACGTGTTAGTAGAGTGGCGCAATACGCGAGAGAGAGAGATGCAGCAACTACTTCTTTTCGCCTAGCGCCGTGCGATCTGAATTGCACTTTATTATAACGGAGCTAGGGTTGCTATTTATATGAATTATGTCGCCTAGTGCAGCTTCTGTAGGGACTACTATTTGGTATTCTGTACTATTACTTTAAATACTATAGACTTCCTATAAGATTATCAATGTTGTGAACTATGTACAGAATTATTTTTTAATTTTAGGTCCAGTATTTTCGAATAAAGGGAAGAGAATAAACAATGTTCGTCTGTTTTTTTTATTACTATTTATGATTCAATTGTATTTTTTTTTTTAATTTGAGCCCATTCTTTGTGTATGTCACACAAAATATCCTTTTTTGTAGGTACCTAATGCAAAGCAGAAACTAAATGATTTGATTGATTGATTTGATGTACGTATTTAGCAAAACTTCAGCTCAATAAATCCAGTTGTTTCGGCTGATGATGAAGAACTTCGTAGTACGGTATCCTTTTCTGGAGAGTTCAACTTGCACTTGACCTTTTTTAAAATCATGATCTTTATCAAAATGGGCATCTGAAGAGAACAATAGACATCGTACAAATTCAATTTATTTAAAAGGGATTAAATAGTAACGAACACTAAAAAATAAAGTCAAAAATTACATCGGTCCTGTCTATCTTAGTCCTAACTGCAATCACCAAATCTAGTCGAGGCATGATTAACGAACTAATAATATTCACTTTTTACACAGCTAACTTCAGTGGCCGAGTGGTTGAAGCCATACAAACACAATCTGACCGGTTATCAAATAGTATAGCTAATCAAGCCACAGCTACTGCGCGCAGGACGGAGACGATTCCGAGACAAAATCAAGCTACGTACAGGCAGCTAGATACTCTCCTGAAACAGTCTTCTAACCAAACAGCAATACTGGAGAAGCTGGCAGAGTCTGTTGGGTTACTAGTACAAGCTACAATGAACCAAACAATTGTAATTGAGAGACAGACGCAAGCATTACAGATATTGCAAAAAGACGACAACAATATCGATGCAAGATCAGAACAGTAAATACTCGTTGATGTTTAGACCGACCAACGATAATTATAATTTCTTGTATTTTTTAGTAAATAACAATTAGTAAATCTACGTAAGCAATACTTCTATAGTAATAGAATTATAAAGAGGAAAGATTTGATTGTTAGCTTGCTTGCTCAAAATCGTTTGCTCAGCATGTCCTTACGATCCCGCGGTAAAAGGTAGCCTATGTTACTCAGAGTGAACGTAGCTTTCTAATGGTGAAAGAATTTATGAAATCGGTTCAATAGTCTTTGAGTTTATTCATTACAAACACACACACACAAAAATACAAATCTTCCCTTTTTATAATATTAGTATAATATGATGATATTTTTTATTCTTTTCTAGCCTTAATGAAAAAAATCGTTAACTCTTGTGCCGGACTGCCGGCCTGATCTGGTTCTACTAAAAAAGGATTATTTTTAGAATTAATTATTTATACACAATAAGATACTAAGTAAACAACGTATTCTTACACTGGATGTGTGACAGAATAGTAAATATTAAAAGGACATGCATGGCAATGGTTTTGAGTTGTCTCGAGCACTTTTCTTAAAAAAAACTTTTCAGAAAATGAAAAAAAAAATTACTCAAAAAAGTATTTATATTTTTTTTTCACGTAATCCAAAAGTTAATCAGATCCATCCATTGAGCGTATCCTCTTAGTATTTGCCAACAAGTCTTAACACATTGTATAGTTATAGTTGCTTGCTAGTTTGTTTTAAGTTGTTTTTTTTTTGGTTACTTTTCTCTTAATATATACTTCATATTATCTTATATTTCGTATAACGTGGAATAAAATAAAATCTAATAAAAAATATTAAACCTTTTACAAAACTTTTTTTTATTATAGTCTTAATAAATACAAATATATATTAAGGCGTAGGAAAATAATATAACCTATAATGTTCCTTATTAAGATAACTAATAATATTTAATTTTTAAGTACAGACCGGCAAATGATATGCCAAAAATACTTTTAGCGGATTTTTATTCATATTTTATTTTTATTTAAAAGTTAAAATGGGAAAAATGAAACTCAAAATGTATGTAAATCGAACGTGTAATACATTTATAATTATAAAGAGATAAAATTTCACATCTTGTAAATATTAGATATTTCCATACAAACTCCGTACGATAGCTGCGTACACGATTAAACACATTATATACGTTAATTTGGTACTCTTGCTTGTCAATGCTCCTTTGTATTAGTACTGACGTAAATCAAATAATGATGTAAATTTGTGGTTTTTATATTTAATAATATACCTAGTAAGGTCTCGAACAGGTAATAAGATAAATAAACATTGTAATATGAAAAAAAAAACTCAATGGTTTAAAAAAACTCTATCTCTAAAAACTCTATAAAATGACTATTAAGATTTAAAACGGGATATTTACCGTGGTATTTGTTTTGTGTGAGTACAACCGTGAAAGTTTTAAAAAGTATAAAATAGTTCAATGTTTTAATAGTTCTTAAAAAATACTCACAATTAGATTCAATAAGGGTTCTTAAATTGACAAGCAAGAGCACTAATTGATTTATCTACCATTTAACTTAGCTAGGTCACAAAACATTCATACGATTCTTACATAAATAAAATCTTAAAAATCATTACATATTCGTACTTCGTACAAAACATGGATAATGATAATCGAAATTTCGAATTCTAAGCAACGAAAAGGTTCTTCGATCAATCATGTAAAAGATACTTTTTACAAAAAGGAGAAAATCAGAAATTGATGCGTTGTACGCGAAGAAAGCGGACCATGTGTCCGATCAATCAATACAACAAGATGATACATCATAAAAAAATATCGCTGGTTATTTTTGAGAAGATTGCCTTTAACGATGCAAGCAAGTAGGCGATTCAAAAATCGAATAATTATGTCTGTCGTGGTTTATTTGTTAGTTTAAATGGGAGTAGCTTTTCATCGAATAGTTCTTAGTCAAAAAAGGTATTACTGTACGAAGCACTTTAGTTTTTTTTTATTTTTCTTGTTAGTACGTTCAATGAATTTTTGTTATTGAACTGGACTGTTTGTTTGTTACTGAATTGTTCCAGAAAAAGTTTTGTTCGTGTTAGAAATAAATTGTTTACGTGAGGGGTAGACATATTATTATTTAATACAAAAACTTTTACTTGAATATAGACACACATGTAAACAAAAAACATATACATAAGCATTGTTCTTCAGTTGTACTAGGATTATTTCACTAGCAATCTCAAGTTAATTAATTATTATAATACTTATTATATAATTATGTAGCTTGTAAAATTTTCAATGGAATGGTTTTAAATATGAATGGCCGACTATTAATTTATTTTGCAAGTTAATGTACAAATATACATAATTGTTAAATAATAGCTATATTTACGACAAATGTTTACATAAATAATATATTTTTATAAACGATTTTCGCTACAACTTACTATCAACACCAATCACACTAAAAGCATTTGGATAAATTACAATTAATAATTAACTTTTGATATGGATTCCGTATTGGTGGATCACCGATATATTTCACTAGTCTATCTTAAATTACACTTAAGGATATAAAAGAGTGTATAGCAATAAGGAAGACATCGATAGCCTGCATGAATTATTCCATAATAACACGAGGTGTACTAGTTAACTAAATATTTTGTTGTTACTTTTGAAAGATTAAGATTTACAATTTTTTTTTCTTAGAAATTAATATTTTTTTAACTCTTCAGTTTTATGTACAAAAATAACGAAATTGGAGTTGGACGTTATGTCAGTGTTTCAGTAACTAGGGGACTAAAGTCCATAAAGTAATTATATCGAAAATAAACACTATCAAATATATAGATCTTAAAGTTCCAAAGTTTCCAGTCGTTCTGCTTGTAAAATAGTAACTATTTCAGATTTACCTAATATCAATTCAGCTTTATTTAGTTGATTGGTTAGTATTTGAGGGTCAAATCCCACAACTGCATTTTAAACCAGTTATTATGCCCACCCCATCAAGTCATAAAGTAATATGGGGGATGGCCACGGGATGGCATTGCATGATATAAGAAAATATTTTATTCGAAAACTAATATGGCGGATTACCAACAAGAAGGCGGACTGAATTTCTTAGAACTCCTATTATAATAATGGTTCAACATACAAAGCCGTCGTTTCAATTTATAATATTATATTAAATTTAATACATATTTTTCCACTTACGTTATTTCTACACGACTAACGTGATATTTTTATTTAAATGACTTGAATTTAATCCTTCAAAAGTAACAATCAATTACCCAGTAAATAGAAAGTTACCTCGAATTGCACAGTTACTTTTCTCTTAATAATTTAATAATTCAATTATCTACTAATCACGTTTCTACTTTAAGCATTTGGTTACGTAGATTACAAGTTTGATGTAGGAATAAGGGTCAAAATTATATAAAAATTTAAAATACTTAAACGTTTTTCAAACACTAAGTACTCTTATAAAAATCCTATTTTCGCTTGATGACTTTTTACATTTAATAAACAAGAGCTAACTTCAAAATTAAGTTTATTTTAACAAAAATAATATTTTACTTGTCATGTTAACTTTCCAAACAATATAAACAGTTTTAATGGAAGACAACAAAAAAACACAAACCATTATTCAAACTTAAAAGGAAAGGTCAACTGCCCTTATTCCAAAACAGTTTGAGCAAAATAAACTTCTAAAATGTTCGTACTAATATTTACATTTCTACTGAAAGTGGGTGTCAAATAAATAAAAAATAAAGGCGCGTTATACATTCTGGTAAGCCATTACAGGTTTCAGGCGACAACGACGATTTTTATTCAGGAATACAATGTAGGTTTATTTGTCAATTACAATTAGGACTTTTTTTTCACACATATTGTATCAATCTGTGGTTTCAAACATCATAACTTTTTCTTTCACCGGTTGCGATTTGTAAAAAAATAACATTATTCCAGCCAGTATGCAAATTTGTTAAAAGTAATGTTTAAACATGTTGTTCTTAATACATACACGCCGGTGTTTTATTTTTAAAACAGAAAATCTAAATTAACAACAAAAAAAACTAGTCCATGTCGTTTAGAAGTCGTTTAAAGATAATAATTGAAAAATATTGTTAGTTGTTACGTTTCAAATATTTATATAGTAGATTTATGTTTTTTTATTATACTCAAACTTTCTTACACACAATCTTCGTTTTAACGACACGTATTTTTACAATTTATAGTTTAGATAGTCACTCCTAATCATGATATGTTTTGGTTACTCGATTGCTCCTAACCGCTCCTTCCCACTCTAATCCGAATAAGAAGAGTTTAAAATTCATTTACGTTACAACTTGAAGTCAATAAATAGTAACCACCCAAACTGAATATGATTCGGGAAACCTACATACAATCTGACCAGAAAAAAAAACTCCTTTGGGTGCCAAATGTTCAATTGGAACTTTATTCGATTGGAACAATAATTTATACCTAATTATCGGTATTTTGATGACGACGACGTTTTTAATTTTCTGGTCAGAATTTAAATATCAAAATTAGTGTTATAAAATAATGTTATACTTCACTTTTTTTAAATAAAATAAAGATATTCTACTAAATTTATTCTGACAGAGAATTTCAGCATACTCGTATATTTTTTACAAAACGTTAACGCCTTTGGCTACAATACTAGCTACATAATGGACAATTACAGGACTATTCACAAATGCTGCATGGACTTAAAATATTCTCATTTTCAAATAAGGATTTGCAAATAAAATTCTACTTCACGCGTGGTATGCACCTAAGTGGTACCAAATCGCCTAAAAGTGATATTTCTACATACAAAAATGAGTTTGGAATGTAAGTCTTATAATATATTTAAGCGTTGTGTGCAAGTAAACTGCAGTAGGTATAGCAAAAAGTAAATGTACCTAATTTAAAACTTTTATTGTCCTAACATTTACAAAATGATCTGGACCAGTGTGTAATAAAATACTTTTTATTCTTTCGATCTTTCTGTTTAAAAACCATGCATGCCATTTTTCTATTACGCTTTTTTCTTGAAGGGTTAAATAGATCCGTCATTTGCTAGCTTCAATCGACCACTTGAACACTTCACTTACTTGTTAATCTCTTCACGCATACTCATCAACTAAGCGTATTCCTGATCAGATTCTGTACTTACCGACCTCAAAAGCTCCAAAAATCGATCGTTGAACGTTTTTCTTGGCGTATCTCTCCCATCAAGTCCGTCTGCCCTTGCCTTATAATCTAACATTCACTCATTCTTCGTTCATTCCTTTCGCGTGACCAAACCACTTTAACATTTATTTCTAAATTCTCGTCATTTTATCTTCATTCACTGAAGAGATGTTTCATTTAGATATATCTAATTTAAGTTTCATTACTTCAATTATTACATAGAACGGTAATTTAACTTTTAAGATCAAAGTATTTTTAAAGCAGAGAACTGAAGCAAAATGTTTTATTGTACAATTATTTGAAATTTAATTTTTAATATTTAAGTGTATATATTTTTAATATTTAAGTGTAAAGATATTTTGTAACACACTGTATCTGATAAATGTTGTGACTGTGACCGTAAAATGGTTAAATCATTAAGATGTTGTAGAAATATCACTCTAATGGGCGTTTAGTCTAAGGTCTAGTTTGCAAATGGGGTCGGGTTGGGCTTTTACTTCGGGTCGTATAAATACCTAACCTTCTAAAATTCAGTCTCATAATTGCGCATAAGTGACATGCCAATTTACAACGGAGCCAGTGTAAAAGTAGCTTTATCTCCTTATCAATACATTGTAAAAAGCTGTTTATTACAAACTTTTCTTTATAGAATTGAAATCATACAATAGAAATGTAATTCATATTTCCATCAATCCCATCAAATTCTTTGAATTCCATTTTGATTGTGGTTTTGTGATACAAACACCGGAACAGTACCAATTTTCTCTTTTTGAATAATATGAAAATTGTACATATTTTAAATATCGAAAGAAAAATGTAGGTATATTGTATATTTTAGAGAAAAATGAAAAAACGTCTCGGCAGCCAGACTCAAATTCATGCCCGATTCACCAACCAATTATTACTAATGATCAATTACGCTAACAGCCAGCATTCTGTACAAAAAAATAAACGATCGTTCCTAATTTAAACATAGAAACATTAATTGATTTCATGAAAGCATTCCGAAAAGGCTCGCAAGTCGCAAGTAATTTCCTCCATTAAGTCGTCCATATACAGTCTCGCAATCGAACCGCGAGCAACAATAAAGCGATTAGGAGTCGGTCCAGTGGCGCCTGCGCCGACGAATTCAGCTTGGAACTAGTGATCTTGACGGGCAGCTGTGTGGGCGCGGGTTCGGTGCGGAATACGGTCACTGCAAACAAAAATTTCATTAAGGGGTTTGCTTTGCGGTCGAATTCTGCAAAATTGTTTTCGCAATGAAGATAGATCTAGCCCTTCTGCAAGAATCTTACTTTTACAAAAAATGTAAAGCCGGGCTGCGATGCCTATGGGAGAGATATTTTCTACAAGGTAAGGATGATCTCAAAACTTGCATGTTTATAAGCAAAAGGGCCAGATTTTTAAGACAAATAGAGTGTAAATGTTACAGAGATCTTACAGTAGTGCAGGCTACGCTACGGTTGAAAGATGGATCCAGGAGTATTCAAGTCGGTATATTTTCCAAACGATGCTGACTTCGAGCGTCCCACCAAAAAACTGGAAAAGATGACAAAAAAGTACAGGGGTAAGAAAAATCCTTTCATTATTGGGTTGGGTGTGACTCCGTCTCACATCATGTGGCTAGGGAAAGCACGGACTGCAATGCCAAGGATGAATCGCTTTTAGAATATATTATGAGCCATACCTCAGAGATATTGAAAATAGGTAACACACCCACGTTCGTAACTAAAAACGGCATAATAAGTAAATACACAAGTAATTGGTTGGTAGATACACTTGATTCTTTCCCTGATCATCGGAGACTGCAGGCTAGAAAACCGAAAAATCAAGAACATACGTAAGACTGACTTAATGCTCTGTGACATCATTAAGACACACTAAAAAGCCCGAGAAAATTGATAAATGTAGACAATTAGACACATCAGATAACATAGAACCAACATGCATATATAGAGAGTGAATCTATGAAAACCTCTCCACAACTTAGTGGCAAGAATAGAGCAAAAAATCAGCGATGGAATGCTTTTTCGACATCAAAGACGCTTTCGATAAAGCAACAACTATAGCGATAGAAAAGTAAAAAAGAACGGACATAGAATATGAAGTTAGATGCTGGATAGTGATCATGCTACAGCACAGATCTATGACAGCGCAGCATGGTGGGAATAGTTACACAATCAGGGCGAAAAGAGGATTTCCCCAGGGGATGCTTCTCCCGTTGATGTGGTGTCTGCTACTAGTTGACCTTATAGCAACTATCGTTGGAAAGACATATAAATGTTTGCCTTTAGAAGAAAAAACTGTCAACAACCATACCCGTCGTTTCACCAGTTCTGTCAAGACCATGACCGGTATTACTCACTCTAAATATCGGTTAGCTCATTTAAAAATTAAATCGCACAGATAACCCGTAAAAATGTTTATGTACGCATTTCTTCTTACCTAGCAATCACACTTACCCAAGACCGTATGGTTCTGTACTTTAGCAAAGCCCTCCCTCAGGCTGGCGTAGCTGCGGATAGTGCTGTGGCAAGTGATCTTCACCGTCTGGTTGGGCATGGGCTTCAAGAGAGTCAGGGGGTGCTGGATTAAAGAGTTCAACTAGCAATCACACTCACCCAAGACAGTATGGTTCTGTACATTAGCGAAGCCTTCTCCTAGACTGGCATAGCTGGGAATGGTGCTAAGACAGGTGATCTTCACCGTCTGATTGGCCATAGGCTCCAAGAGATTCAGGGGGTGCTGGATTGAAGAGTTCAACTAACAATCACACTCACCCAAGACAGTATGGTTCTGTACGTCAGCGAAGCCTTCTCCCAGACTGGCGTAGCTGGGAATGGTGCTGAGACAGGTGATCTCCACCGTCTGATTGGGCATGGGCTCCAGCAGTGACAGCGGGTAGTGGAGTGAAGAGTTGGTAAGGGTCAGCGGCATCCCGTGATGATGTTTCAGCACATTCACCGTCCCGTAAGGAATTGTTAGGCGTTCGTCGACCTGGTGGGAGAATAAAGAGATTAAGGTTTTCTTTTTATTGCATTTCTTGGGTTGTAATATAACGGTATGTGAGTTTCAGTTTTAAATTGGGACACTAAAATTCGAATCAAGAATTGAATTATATTGTATTTTCACGGGTCTTACATCCAATAATAGCAACAAAAGCAACAACAATAATAACATAATAAAATACATAATATGATGGTAACAGAATTAAATTATTAATATAGCGCAGCGAAACCTTAGCTACTCAAAGATTAACTTTAGAAAAATATATATTTAATGTTGAGTGATTTATTTATACAATGCGTGACACTAATTGTCATATTATTTATTATACTTAAATTACTTTTACATTAACTACAAGTCTAGTTGCGTTGTGTAAATTCTCGTTCTCCTAAGATGAATTTATCGGGAGATCTATAAGCTATTTGGTTACTCAATACTCAATACTCAATATGTTTATTGCATTCCATAGGTTTACAACCTTAAAAAATATATTTTAAGGTTACAAGAAGTAAACAGAAGCGCTATTTGCTTTTTAGCACTAAACCACTGGCGTGCAAAAACGCTTATAAGCAATTGCAAACATCCAGTGTGGAAACAATAACACAAATGTTTCCAAACGCTTGGATACTTTTAAAATCGGTACAATCAAAACATTAGGGACACAAAAATGAACAGAATAATCTAAGCTGCAGAACTGTTCCAAACGGTTGACAAAAAATTCTTAAAACAAAATATTTGGTAAAACTTGGATACAAAACAGTTTAAAACTGTTTGCAACAGTTACAAACGCACCTTTCAACTTTAACTTTTCTTCTCCAATGATAAACCTATCGGAAGACCTAATGGTTGGTTACCAGGCTATTAGAAGTGAACAAAAGCGCTATTTGCTTTTCCGCACTGCCATTGTCAGTGACGTCATTTGTAGGGTCGTATCCATTTTCTCTAAAACGTTCGAAAGCACTAACGTTGGTTCGCGGCGCGTGCCTTACGATCTTACGGCTGCGAAGACAAGTGTGACCGCGATTTGTCTTTATTTCGCGTCAGGCCGCGGTGATTTATTTCACTGCTTTTATGTTGGTGTTAATCCACGCTCAACGGGTTTTCTGGAGGAAATAAAAATGCTGTAAGAAATGTAGAGACGATTTTTATAATGTATCCTAATGAAACTTTACGATTCCCATATAAAATATTAATCGAATATTAAATTAGAGATTGCTAAATAGTTTAAAAAGTTCTTTCCGGCGAGTTCTTCGCCACAGAAGACAGGCAACATTTTTGAAGTCACCAGAAAATAATCATGTAACTGATACAACTAAGTTATGTACCTATCTAAGTAAATATCCTAAAGTCAAAAATAAATGCTAAAACTTTCTTTATAAAAATATTGTTAATTTGTTTTAGTGAGATCTAATGCAACATCAAGTGTTTTTTTTATTATGTGAATGTAAGAAGATAGGTATTGGCACTTATTATTTACCTATTAAAATTAATAGTATTACCTACCTTAACTTAATCAATAATAGCGATCCTTGTAAAACTGCGGGTAAATGCTACATTGTGTCGCTGTTCGATTTACTAGTTTGTATTTTTTCACCCGCAGCTGAAGTTTCTTCTGCCATTCAAGTTAACAGGCCAACCCCTATAAACCCAGCACTAAGCGACAAGTTCAAACTAGCGCTCGCAGCCTCGATTAAGAATCTCAACTTCAAGATAACTTAAGGTCAGTTTTATTGCTTGAAGTGACAAAACCTTTAGAGAATTCTACTTCTTTCATTTTATTCTTTTCAGTATTTTGCTTTAGTTTTTTTTTTATTTACTGTTTTAAGGACAGGACCACATGTTTGTTAATACAAGTTACCTATATGTTATTATGTATGTAGCCTTGTGGATAAATAAGGACTATT
The DNA here is from genome assembly GCA_948473455.1 of Teleiodes luculella. Taxonomy (NCBI): domain Eukaryota; kingdom Metazoa; phylum Arthropoda; class Insecta; order Lepidoptera; family Gelechiidae; genus Teleiodes; species Teleiodes luculella. The sequence continues at coordinate 15,736,044 of OX419587.1, forward strand.
TTTTGGATGGACTAGATTAGGGATTGTGGCAAATAATCGTTTCGGGGAACCTTTATAAATTAAACTTGCTAACATAAACAGAGAAATATCAGTTAGTGTAGGAGAGATTATTGCAGTGAAACAGTTAAATTAAAAGCTATTGCAGAATGTTAATGCTAAGGGGTTGCCGTCTATGCGAGGGTTGTAAACTCTGAAATTAAGGCACCACAATACAATGTATGTGTACGATACATTGTCTGTTTTCAACAGGACGTGTGGTTGTAGGTTGCAACTGAATACTCATTGCACTGCTAACGAACTGTACACAACAACCCGCCGCCGTGTTACACTAAATTAAAATGCCATGCATTACATGATCCAATCAATACCACAGAATACCAAATAGTAGTCCCTATCAATACATTTATATACAGCATAAAATCTAGGTAAGCATAAGATAGGTATTTATACACCGTGATAATTGACTGGTTGATGAACCATTGACGATTTTACTGATGAAATGAACAACTTTCACTATGAAATTTACTCTAAAATTGTTGAAAAAAGAAAAGCTTTTTCGTACATTTTAGCCGGACAGGTAAGTTTCAGAGATGCTCCATAAGATGTTGTTATATAGTTTCATGGATAGAACCATTCCCTTAGGTAGATGATAAACTAATTAAACATGGTGTAGCTATAGTATTGAAATAATATAGGTTATTATAATTTCGCTTTCAGTCCTGTAGTTTCATATTTTTATTACCGATTTAACTGATATAATATTACTTTACAATCATACTCATACTAATATTATAAAGAGGAAAGATTTGTGTATTTTTGTGTGTGTGTATGTTTGTAATGGATATAGACTCAAAAACAACTGCGCCGATTTCAAAAATTCTTAGAGAGCTAGTTTTTAGAGAGCTTACCAATATTACTTTTTACTCTCGAATTAAAATTTCACCTTTGTTATTTTGATACGAAATCGAGGCGATTCCATCAAATAATCTAATTTGATTATTAATGCGGATAGTTTTGATAAACTTGGTCTACTAGCACACAGCGGCCATGAAACTTAAATTGGCTTTTAGAAAACCTATTTATTCCGTGTTGTTCCCGGTTCGGAATTAGATCAATCCAATAATTCCTGCGAGTGGCAATCAAAAATATATAACACAAAAAATGAGCAGCAGCAACTGCCAGCCCCAATTCTTTATCAATGTAGGAACTACGGTACCAATTCTTAACCAAAGATATACTATAGTACAGGATTGGCTAATAGCCTAAGTAAAGTTCCCATCAGTCATCATGCCCATCAGTGCAGTTGTAATCACTGTTTCATGGAAATGCAAACCATTACCAAGTTTATTTGCAGCCAAGGGCCACACATTTCAAACAGTGCGAAAGCCAATTAAATAAACGAAGCTGCAAAAATACCTTCGTATTGCAAAGTTGTTTTTGCTGCCGCTCATTATAAAAGAAGTACAGCTGTCACGTTTACTTCAAACAGTGTTTAGAAGTGTTTTATACATCGCCACGTATCATGTAATTACGTAGATAGTAACAGTACCAGTATATACCCACAGTTAATATTATAGTATACAAGATGTGCTAATATCAAGCTGTCGTCAAGAGATAACAGGTCCATTATAACTGGCGAGTATTACGTACAACACTTGCCTTGCATGTAAGCGCATTATGTTCTAGAAACTTAAAGGATCCACTCTAGATTTCTACTTATAGATAGAGCTTGAATTATTAGTAGCTTTTTAGACAATGATAATAATACTAAGTCGGTTCTTTGTTAATTATCATACTGTAAACGAATTTTTTACAAAAAATATTTCAAATATAATTTACTTACAGGTTTTGCTCATTTGGCAAATCTCCCCTTTATAACTTCATTTATTTTATCGGTGAAACCTTTTCTTATCGTTCTGGGTTTAACTAAAAATTACTAAGTATGTACCTACCTATAAATCATACAAATCAATAAACGTGATTCAATGTAACGCTACTTACATTTTTGTTTTTTTTCTATACGAAACACTTTACTGTGATGCTTATTTTAACAACATTTCCTCTTAGTTTTATGATGTTCCATAACTTTCCTACTACTAGGGCGGTAAAACAGATTTAAGAGGAACCCTATATGTAGAATACCAGCAAGAATCAAAAATACTGTCAGACGAACATGGACCTTTGCCTAACATTTCGGATCAAAGTTCATATATTTATGAATACAAACTATGACCACAGAACACTAAGAACAGAAAGTTATCTCCGTACCAACTGGCCGCATCGGTTTGAATGTGAGCGCGCCGTGTAGGCACGCGCCGTCACGCACACGTTTGAATTTAGCCCATCCATACTGCCGCCCCCTTATTTCCCCTTATTTTATGTTAGTGTGTGCGTGACTGCGCGTGCCTACACGGCGCGCGGCGCGGACGCACACATTCAAACCGATAGCGGCACGTTTTATTTGTTATTTGTATGAAGATAACTTACTGGTTTTACTGTGCTATGACGTCATATCTACCTTCATATTGTTGATGAACCATGCGAGGTGGGGTGCGGGGTGGGCAGGAGAAGAAGTGCATATGGCTTCGAGGTAGTCGCTCGGTAAGTATTTTTTGTGTTTTATCTTTATTCTTGGACGGTGCTTTTGGCGAACTGCAAAAAAAATAGTATGTTAAATATTTTCGATAATGAAGATTGTGTCCTATGATGAAAGACTCTGCAAACTTAAAATATTTTTCCTAGAGGAAAGGTTATTTATTCAGCAAGGGACGCTAATATATGCCATTAGTGTTTTAAGTTTCTTTGAATCAGGAATGGGAAAATGTAATCCAATTTTTGATTCAAGGAAAGTAAAACATTATGACGCAGGCGGCGGTATTTTTATCATAAAAATAATTCCGTCCTATGTTCTAAAATACGAGTAGGTACGTAGCATTATGGTGACGATACTTAAAAAAACTCAAAACTTTGAAACTCTTAATTAAATCCATCAGTACATTTTATACTGCAGAAATAATATTTTGGTATGTCAAATAAATATGGATTACTACTTCGTGACTATTTACTGCAAACCTAATCGTATAGTGAAAGAATTGCATACAAAAATAAATGAAGTTTTATTTTATAAATATCTGGGGACATCTCACACACGGCCGTCTGACGTCTGACCCCAAAACTAGGCAGAGCCTGTACCATGGGTGTCAGACAAATGATATACGTACATATATAAATATATAACATCCAGACACAAGGCAAACACAAGAGCTCATCACACGAATGTTTGCCCTGGGCGGGATTCAAACCCGCGACCTTTTGCTTCGAAGACAAGCGCACTAGCGCCTTAGCCTAGGCCCCTTAGCGACTAGGCTAAGGGGTCATCATTTTCAAACAGTAAAAGATGTTAACAGACGCTACTTATTGAAAACATACAACCCATTGAAAGAATAATAAACCATTAGTAGAAATTTGTACAATTGTCTAAACACTATACCGAAATTACGCAACCGAAGCTCAGCGGCTGAATTTACGTTCCGACGTATTCGGCTCATATGACACACCATAAGCGCCTAACTTACGCGGCAAAATAATGTGTGCTCTATATAATAAGACGCCGCCGAACTTACGCCCGACCGAAGTTCGATTGTACGCTATACGCAACGTAATTTCTGCACTGTGTGTCATCAGTAATTCAAATAGAATTACGGGCGTAATCACGTCGAACTTTCGTTGCGTAAATTCGGCTTATTGTGTTAAGACTCTTAAACTCACCGATGACATTGAGTTCGTGAGTATTAGAGACTTTGGAGTAGAGTGGTGTCTCGAGCGCTATTTCGCACTGGTAGGTGGCTGAGGCACTGAAGTCCAGGTTCTCTATCGTCAGCGACGTAGGGGTTATTTTTGATAGCTGCAAATAAAAACTACAACATTTCAAGAAAGAAAAAACAAAGAGGACAATTGTCCTCTTTGTGTTTGAAGGGAATTCCCTTCTACTAGGTTTAAGATTTACAATCACTGGACTAGTGAACATAAATTAAATCTATGTGAAAATTGATAGTCCCAATGGAGAAGTCAATTTTGTTTTTCGTTTCTGCGACAAGTTTCTTGGGAAATTTGATCAGGCTCACTGCTGGGTAAAGTCCTTCTCTTATTTTTGATATTGCACCGTGGTGTCTATGTCAGAGGTATGTCTTTTCCGTTTCGGGTGTTTAAAATAATAATTATATCCTGAGTCTATTGTCACCAAATTACAGTCTACGATAAAGGGTGAACAATCAGTACGAGTAATCACCCTATTCTCCTCTTTACTCTCTGTTCTCTTCTCAGTAGGCCTACTATGTAAGCAGCGACAGGCTCGAGAAGCTGTCAAACGCGACATATTGACAGAACTACTATGGCTCTAATGTCACTATGTCGCGTTTGACAGCTTATCGAGCTTGTCGCTACTTACATAGTAGGCGTACTGTTGAACTGTCTTTGACGGCAGCGGCGCGTTTTACATACAACTATGCGGTCGAGTTCGCCGCCGCCCCGCTGCTGTCCGCAGTCCTCGAAAAGACGGGCTTTTATAATGAAACATTTAAGAACTTCGAAAAATGTAATTAATTTTCGCTCGTGTAGCGAACACCGGGGACTGACGGGAGCATCGTCGAGCAACTCCTAACGCAGTTCATTATCTAGATTGCGTTCGAAATGAGTCATTGTCGCTGTAGATTAATAAGAAAAGTGTTTAACACTGCAACTGTAGGACATTAACTTTTTAACAGTTAATCAAACGAATAAACAAACAATCGTGTAAAACTTTAACGTGTTGCCTTTCAAGTATACCTTTTTCTCATGATTATGAACAAATAATATCAGAGGGATCTACTCTGTTGATCTATTCAGATATTTAATTTACAAAGAAATGTCGAAGTAATAGAAATATAATTGACAAACAAAACCTACTCGTATTTATATATATATATTTTTTATAATTTTACTTTTACAAGCCATAGCCGTTCGTGTCTTGTGCCGGCAGTTAAAGTGTCAAGGCAGGTGTTTAATTACTCACATTAATTTCTCCGCCGGTGAAGTTGAAAATTACGAAGGGAGGGTCTCGCTCCCTCACGTACTTCATGATGCGCTGTCCGTACTTGTAGAACACCACCTGCGCACACGCATTCAATACAATACAATACAATACAATACAAAATATATTTTTTTAATTGACCTATGCTTGAGTCGAAAAAGTACGACCGATCAAGCTTCACCGGACTTGCGGTAAAAAAGTCATATATACCAACGCGTCTAGGGGCGGCTCGAGGGAGCCTCGGACCTCGACCTAGCGCGTTGATACTGAAAAACATCGTGAAGAAGACGACGCCTGAGGGGCTTCGTCTCTGATTGTCAATTTTTATTTTGGTTCTGGCCGCGCCCCCGCCGGTGGGTACGGGCACTGTTACCTGAAGGGGCAAAGAAAGGTCCTAAAATACAAATTCTTTATTGTATAAGATGGACCGTGGATCTGGTGACAATCGCGGCAAACCGCTGGATGTGGGCAGCGCAGGAACGATCGTGAAAGAATGCCGCTGAAGAAGAGAGGAGAGAAGAAGAAAAAAGTTATTTGAAAGTTATAGTACGTGAAGGTACTTAGTATTAGTTTGTTGTTTTGTGGTGGGTAATTTTGTCAGAATACGGTTGATTGTGGATCAGACGCTGAGTTTCCTTTATTCTCCTGTTTGAGCTCCCGTTGGATATTACAGAAGTATAAAAACAAATGATAATATGACTGCACTTATTAACTTGTACTGTACAAACAAATAGATTGTCCGCCACTATTAGACCAGAACTGTAATACAAAATTTTAAATTCAGGCGTCAAAAAATAAAACTTTAATAACCAATATGAAAAGAAAATGGGAAAACTTGGCGTTGAAAATTGTATTTCAAATATAAGTTACCTTTGAAAGAGTCAAATTAAAACTTGTATATTAAGAAGAAAGTTTCCAGTCTCCAGAATAAGAAATAAATATCTTTTCGAAATACGACAATGCCCTTTACACAAAGTGACAAATCGCAAAACTAAACCACCGAAACGCTTTTTATCCTATTTTCCGTCCTAAAATGTTCTTAGATTTTCCTCGAGTCAAGTTCTTCTAGGGAACACATCGCCTATTTTTCTCCGACATTTTATATTCAAATTCTCCAACCACAAGACGTATAGAAAGTATGGACTTGCCCACAAAGGGTAAAGTGTCATTGCCTTTTACTTGAAATATTCTCCATATTAAATTTAATATCTTGCAGGAGCATAATGTACCTTTAAAAGTTTTCTAATGCCCAAGTTTCAAAGAAACCTTTTAGCTATGCTCACTTGAATATGTATTAAAGATCTCTTTTAAGTATAAAAAGCCGCTTTTCACATATTATTTAATGGGTTACATTAATTTATTAAATGCTTTTTACCTTTTAAATTTTGTCTAACATAACTTGCTATTAATTTTATAGATAAATAATTGTAATATAACAGCATTTGATAGTCTACCGCTGGATAAGCAAAGTCTACGGCTGTATAGGATAAAATAAGCTTTTTAAAAACAAATAAGGACGGTAAATATCTTTCTATCCATACAGAACGACCGCGATCCACAATCCTCCTGCTAAATACGCCTTATCTTTCTATATAGAGGACTTATTCTAGAAATTAGGTTTATCTTCGCTCACCTTGTATAGTGCTTCTGGCTGAACATTGTGTTCACATCGCAGTACTGCGTCGTGTTTGTGCACTACGAAACGCGGAGCTCTCAGTTCGACCCACACGTCCGACATTCCCGTTACTGTGAACAAAAGAACGTTTTGTTACATACTATACATACATGGTTATAATATTATTATGAACATTTTTATTTTTCAAATGCTCCAAAAATGTCGCCATTCTATGAGTTATAATGTTTTAAGTTATATTTACTACATGACGTAAATAAATATGTAATATAATATCATGTAGGGACTTTATTATTCAATTTATTTGTTAACAACTCAAAACATTTAGTTACATTACTGCACCGTATCATTATTTATAGTTTACGTCATAATGCAACATCAAAAGCTAAACTGTAGAGGGAAGTTCGTCTAAATATAAAAGTATTTCGGGTGAAATTATGATAATATTGATATGAATACATTTTCGTTATTAACAGTTAGATAATAATTATTAGTTTCAATATTAACCTACTAGCTTTCCACTCTGCCGCTTCGCCTGCGCTAACAGTTTTTCCTATGTGGGGGGGATTTTGTTATTCTAATGTTATAAGTTTATTATTATTGTAAAGTTTTAACAAATTTGCAGTAGTTTTTGGGTGAAAGAGTAACAAACATCCATCCTTTCTCACTAACCTATTATTATAGTAGTAGCATATATAGGCCATGGTCTTAGAAAACAAGGTCTAACAAGAAGATCACGTGACTGACACAAGCCGACGTCATTTTGCGCTGTTAATCCTTGTCTATTACACGCATTCGACAAGCATGAATAGGTAAAATGACGTAGAAATGACGTAGGCTTGTGTCAGTCACGTGATCTTCTTGTTAGACCTTGTTTTCTTGGACCATGGGATAGGCTTACTACATACACTTATTTATTTCTTGCAACAAGTACTAGGAAAGCATAACAGCAAGCAACACGATCACAATTTCAGGTCGAAATACGGAGTCTAGTTTTAGATTCGCCGCAATAAATCAGCGGCTAGGTTGAAACCAACGCCTTGAGCTGGCACCCAGCTGATAGTAAAACTTGCTCGCATGCAACTCGCTACTACCTATTGCTACCAATTACTTATGCGGCCCTAGTACTGGTTAACAACCTACAATAATCACTTTAGTTCAAGTATGCAATAAAGTTTCGTTTAGTTCATATTTTTATATCTTTTGCTAGTAGGAATAATTCTCGTTGTCACGCTGTTAGCTGTTAGTTAGTCATAAAGTCTTTATGACGCAAGTTTAGAAGTCGGTAAAAAGTCCAAGTACTTGGTTTTTGATCGAAATCTGGACGATTAAAAAAATACAACTTCATCTCGAAACACAAGTTCAAAGTTTTGATCAAAAAACTGATTTTATCATAAAAGCGTGCGATAAACATATAAATTGGTCTAACAGTTTCGGAGATAAGCCCGTACAATGTGCTGAGTCGTATGAGTTACTATAGTTTTTATCTATCACACGGGTACTTCTTAATATTTCAGGATTAAAAGTGTCTAAGATGTTGTGCAAAATTTCATTCAAATCAGTCCAACACTTTCGGAGATTAACCCGTACAAACAGAAAAACAGGTTATCCTACTGTGGAGGCAAAGGGAAGATCTTCCTTGGGGCATGGTGGTGAGCCCGGGGACCGCGGTCCAACTGTACTTCGTTGGAACTTGTATTTGTTCAATGTCTTGCGAAAACTCTGATAGCGCGTTTCGTTTCAGGCCTCGGCTTCTAATTGGTCGCTCTTCTAATGACGTAGCATGTGGCGCGCTGCCACACTACTAATATTATAAACGCGAAAGTTTGTGAGGATGGATTTTAATAAAACTTTACAATATTCTAGTTTATACATCAGAATAACACATAGGCTACCTTTTAGCTTGGAAAAACGCCTCATTCCCACGGGAATACCGGTTAACGCGAGCAGAGCCGCGGCGTTAAGCTAGTAATATATAAATCACAAATGTACACGAAGTACATAAGGACCAAACATATAGATTTGTATTACCTAGTTCCCCAGGAATCTACGGTGGAGTTTAGACCTATTAAAATTTATGGGCCGCGTTTATGGCGTCCTCACCTTGCGCCGCGTGAGTTATGACGTCATCTGCGCGGAAGGGGGAGCGTTCATCGTAATATAACGTTTAATACCAAAACGTCTTGATTTAGGTACTAATTGTAGATGCTTAGAGTATCAATAGAAAAATTACTGGGAGGGATAGAGTACGCCTTATCGAGTATGAACCGTAAGATATGAACAGTCCGAGTATCTTCAGCGCGTTCGTTTAGTGTCAAATGGTTATCGGAGCTGATTGTTTTACCTGTGAAAATAAGTAATTTAATAGGAGAACATTTTAAAATGTGCAGTGATAAGTTGCAAACATGACTCGAGGAATAAATCCAAAAAGAAAAATGTTATTAATTTCACCGCCCATATAACATCTGCTTACGGCTTGACATAAAGGCAGCGCAGCGGAGCGATGCGCGTGCTCTATGTATTTTTATTCTCCAAGTGTAGATGTATTTCCATCGCTTTTTTGGCGGCTTGGAATTCGATGGCCTGCGGCAGCTGGGACAGTAAGGTTCTTAAATAACGACCGCGCAGCACAGGAACCCCTAGATTCAAGGCCCTAGGCTAGGCTTCAAGGGATTCTAGGGCCTAGAAGGTGGAACGATGATCTGGTGAGTGTCGGTCGCGAATAGCTGGATGCGGGCCTTCATCATTAACAGCTCATACATGTCCCCACCGAGGGGCTCGAGCCTACCCTGAAACCAGGGTGAATATGCCTTAGTCGACCACGCTGGCCCAATGCGGGTTGGTCAACTTCACACACAACCCTTGAATTACTTCGCAGGTGTGTGCAGGTTTCCTCACGATGTTTTCCTTCACCGTAAGAGCGTCGAATACATTACAGGACCTTACAGGACCAATTATCGTAAAATTTTAAGTTTATTTTTCCCTTATGGATAAGGCAAAGGGTTCAAGGCCCATACAATTGTAAAGGTCTTTGGATGAAGCCTTTATCAAACTGTAGTATCTGTCAAATGATGAATCAAATGATGAATAATGCCTTTGATCTGTCATTCGATATTCAAATTGTGTAAATAACTTTGATAATCCTTATTTTCAGCCTGTGAGAGCTTATTAGTCGTAATAATATGAACCTCTTTGTTTTCTTCTTCTTTGCAATAATAGGTATTTTCATATTGAGCCTAGGGCGTTTTATTCATTGGTCTGCTTTGCTATCCAAAGTTAGCTTTAAATGAGAGTGGCCAGATACTATTTCAGACTACGAGTAAAAATCTTTATTGAATGATTTTGGTAAGTAATAGATTTTTGTCTACAAACTATGTTACTGCCAACATCGACTACAATAACAATATTAACCAGATTTAAGATACTTTTTTTCTTCCAAACAATATTACTTACTTCACGATAAATAAAAACCCCAGGAATTTGAAAAGTCGAAGGAAAGAGATTGACCTCTAATCCTCTTAACGTATTTAAGAGGGTTGATTCGCTAACGATGTACCTTCTTAGCGGAGTTCCGAGTCGTGTAGATGGTGAAGTGGGTAAATGTGGGGTAAGGACAATCGGATGGGTAAAGTTGACGTCATAAGGAGTTGGGATTACTCCACTTGGTAGTCGGCTGTCGGCCGAGCATGCTCAATTATCCAGATAAGTGGATGAAACTGTTTGCGGTGGAATAATGTATTCTGTTTGTGCGTGTACAATTTAGCCGGTTTATTTTTAGTGATCACATAGAATGGTTCGAACATTGGCTGGTAAATAGTATTTATTTTTGGAGTTATACTCGAAAAATGATTCATAAAAACCATTTGTTTGTAAACAAAACCAACAAAAAACATGTTAGAAACATGTCTTAAAATTTCATATTCGGTTTTAATAAATTGTAATTATATTATAGTAAGGAAAGTGTAAGGAGTTAATGAATCAGCTTAGAAGCTTAGAATTGGACCAGCACAATTTGTCCTGTAAATGTCACACAAGACTGAGGAACACTCTCAATAACAATAACTGCATTCCCCAACTCGCCAGAAAAGATATTATGTGTATAGTAGAGACGGAATCACATCTCGTTTTTAGTAATTATAATATTATAATCTAGCTTTGGATGTCTGTCTTTCCGCTAAAATTGAAGATTATAATAATGATGACAAAAGTTTTAGCCTTATTGTTAGTACCTATTCCCGTTTTTGAGCTAAATAAATCTCTTATCTAATTATTAAGAGTACAAAAGTCATTTTAAATATGATTTCGATTCTAATGGAAAAGAGTGAGTGTACAAATAAACTCCAAGTCTTTTTGTTAGTGATTCGTTGTGTAAGAAAAGCCGGCCCGAGCGTGATGTTAATCTGGGGTGATATCTGCACGCACCGCCAATTACCGGCCGCGTTTTGACATGAATATCTTTTGGGAACATCCCCACAATGACACAAATACAAAAAATGTAGAAATGGTTTTGTATTGTGAAAACGTTTAACTTCGTCGAAATACCAACACACTAATTGACAGTAAAAAAAAATACTGAATGTTAAATTCAGTTTATTCTTTCCTTATTTCTTTTTTTTTGTTTTACTGTCTTTAAATTTCGTTTATGATACGTATATGAAAACAGTTGTCATTTAGTTTTTCAGGCTGAAATGTCAGATTTTCCATGTAATTCCTGTTGTTTAGATGTTTTATTATACTGTAAAAGACACGTTATACTTATGACATAAGTATTACAAGAAGAATGTGATAAAAACTTTGAAGAAACTTATTATAATCGTTTTCCTTCTTTCTGATATTTTTGTTCAGTATATTGTCTGTGCTAAAGAATCATCACGAACGCCATTACGTGCCTGGCATTTTATTTATTTCTTGTATCGTGTACGGAGCCCTAATAAACATTCCCTCATTCTTTTCCATAACAGAAGATCAATATCAAAGCATTGTTTAAGTACGGTGTTTCTGTTATTGTTTTTAGCTTATTTACGTTCGCTCTCTTTGCTTCTGTCTCATGTTGACCCTTAATGTGAAAGCATAGGATATAGACAGTATTAGAGGTTGAAAACGATAGCCCTATTATTAGGTGGTGATTTTAACAACGCACACTACTTATATAAATTAATTTATTTACCCAACCCAACAATAAATTCCCTTTCGAATACAATCAGACCAATCCCACTAACCATGAGGTATAGCGTCATATTATGAAGCAACTATAAGTATTATAATTTTAGACGAAAGACGTTCAGTCGTCCACTCCTAGACAATAACCTTTTCCCTAGAAGGCTCCTAGGATCTCCACAACAATTGTTCCTATCCTACCCGCATCCAGAAGCTTCCTGTAACCCTCACCAGGTCGTTGGTCCACTTTGAGGGGGCCTGCCTACGTTACGCCATTGAATAACAATTTTGCCCCAAACGGCCTCTACCAACTTGGATTCAGCGATTCTTTGGGCTATGTTAATGACTTCGGTTCGCCTGCAGATCTCATCGAAGCGATTGTATACATAACACAGAAATGGACCAGCAGTATTAATATAATCGGTATAGACTCAAATAGCTGATATAATTTTAATATCTAGAATTTAACTTCAGACGCGCGGCGTTCTATTTGAAAGACAATCAAAAAGAACTGGCCGAAAAATCTACCCAAACATTAAGTAGTGACGTAGGAGGGGTTAATGTAATTATATAAGGCACTATTTTAGGAAATGACGCACAGACAGACACAGAAAGTCGATATTCTAATTGGTGCTTGCCTTTTAAACTCGCGTTGGTTGACACATTTTTCGTTTTGTACTAAACTCTACAAAGTTCGACGAATACTAACTAGGTTTAGGTTAATTATAGTTTTTGTGTCCTAAACCGAAATACTCTATAATTTTAGTAGACTACGACCTTACGTACTTTTTCTTTTCTTTATATATTGTTTTTTAGGAATTAAGTAACAATCTTATAAAGAAAGAGTACTTATACAAAATTGCAAACTTTTCTTCAAATAGCTTTCTAAAATCTACAAAAATTCATACTCTATAAAAAAATTAATGTTCTGATTACGATTTAATTTAGTAAAACTGTTTAATGTCTAGAATGTAAAGTCCTCCAAAATCTCGATTAAAACTTAATCCTTCAATTCATTATATAAAGAGGCATGACACAGGTTGAGTATAAGCTATTTATATTTTGCTATTATTATGAACAGCTACCAGCAAACCTTATCGCGCCATACACGACCAGTAGTTTATTTTTAGTAGGCTTTTATGTAACTACATAGTTCAAGTAAAAGCTCTGAAACGCCGGTAGAAACAGCTACCTCTATTTTTTTTAACTATCTTCTAAAATATAAATACTAAAATATTCCTAGTTTTGCAATCTAACAATAAAGCATGGAAACCTAACCTTGAAATAAAGTTACTCTTAGATATGATTACATTTTATAAAGTAGTATAATTTTTATAAAGAACCAACTTGGGCTCTAAAGCTTACGCGAGGAGTGAACATTCTATTAATAATATCATCTAATTTCATCATCCAATTTAATTCATCTAATTTTCTCAGTTCTCTCTCATTATCTTGTCTTCTGTGTTGCCAAAATTACAAAAATAATATACGTTACGTCAATTATATTACTTTTGTACGTCTTAGAACAGCTTTATTTATTATTTATAACAAACGAATTTAATTTAGACTATCAAATACGCTCACGGTGTTTCCCAAATAGAAGTTTAATCATAAAAATATATCCCACACAACCCTGACTGACTCCAAACTAATTTGATGTAGATAATGGTACAAATACATAATATCATATGTCATTTTCAAAATAAAATGCTCATCATATTATACCTATTTGTACTCGGTAAAATACAAAGTTAACTAGAAATCCATACTAGTATTATAAATGTGAATGTTTGTTTGTCTAAGCAAAGTATTAACCAAAGCACGAAAATGTTTTTTCATTTAATTGATTTATTTATAGTTAAACAAATTGTATTGAAGTCAAAAGATTGACACAGGCTACTTTTTACTTCAGGAAAAGTCAAAAACAGCTTGTTAATAATATTATCTTGTTTAAGAATTACAGAAGAAGAAAAGTAAAATTTATCATACTATGTACTACGTACATAAAAATACTTTATGAAGAAGTTCTACAATAAATGTTTTCCATTATCTAACCAGTCGAGCAGTCTGGCAACACTCCTTATAATAACTCCATAAAGTAATCAGTTTGCGGCAAACACAGCTCTACTCTCCTGCGACGTTGAGTGTGTTATTTCTAGGATTGTAACATCTTACGAGGGGTAAAGGGTGAAATATGGGGTAAATTGGAGGGTAAATTACACGGGCTTACCGTCTGCCTAAAGAGATTACATTTAATTTGTGCGTAGGTTGATCGCAGGTGGGAGTGTTATTGTTCCAGCTTCATGGTAATGTTACTTCTGAGAAGGTCGCCTCGTCGATATTCAAACATAATAAAGAGAGTTAAAGGTTTTCCTTATTGGTTGAATATTAAAGGCCAAAGACCATAGTATTGGTTAATTCTCCATTTAACATGTTTGAACTCGTTCTATAGCTATACCTCAGCAAACAAAATAAATAATGCATAGAGTAGACTGAATAAACTTATTAGGCATTCTTGGTAGCATGTAGTAGTTTGAGTTTTTCTTTTTATGTTTTTTATTGGGCAAATAATAGGTATGAATCGATTCAATATACAAGACAAAACGACTGGGATTTATACTTTTGTTTTTAATTTTTTGTAATCTCGTAGAAGATTCGTAGCTACGGAATTTGTAGCACTCTCGTAGCTACTTCGTAGCACTTTTTACGTGTTCGTGTGTTAATGTTTGTTTCATATTCGTTCGTTCGTTCGTTAACAGCTCATATATGTCCCCACCGAGGGGCTCGAGCCTACCCTGATACCAGGGTGAATAGGCCTTAGTCGACCACGCTGGCCCAGTGCGTGTTGGTCAACTTCACACACAACCTTTGAATTTCTTCGCAGGTGTGTGCAGGTTTCCTCACGATGTTTTCCTTCACCGTAAGAGCGTCGAATAAACGTACATATGAATTCGAAAATCGAAAACACATTGGTACGTGCCGAGGTTTGAACCCGCGAACTTCGGAATGGAAGTCAACGGGCCTAGCCACTAGGCCACCGACGCTCTTGTTTCATATTAATTCGGACAAAAAGTCATTGACGCCTGCATACAATACGCATATTTATTTCAAACGATACGTAAGATAAAACTATAGAAAATTATCGCAAAATACGTAATTTGGCATACCGTAGTAGGAGGCGGGGTGAGCATGTGACCTTGCCAGACATTTTGGCGTTACATTACTTTTAATAAATTTCAAGAAAAGAAAGAGGTCAATGAAATTTTGTCTGGATTTATATGAAACAGACCATAGTAGTGGTTCTTTGTAGTAATTCTGTATTTGCAGTTCCCAAACAGAACATGACGTAAAGATAATTTAAGGATTGCTATATTTGAAAAATCATGACATTAAGTGACTATTTTTAATTTGAAAACCGAACTAATACGATAAAAAGAATATTTTGAACGAAGCAAAAAACATCTTACTATATTTAAGCTTTTTGAATATTATGTTGAAGCATCGTAAGTTAAAATCACCTGAAAGTCTATGTGCATTCAGCCTAGTCCGGAAGATGAGATCCGCCTCGTCTTACGGAAGCGGAAATTGCATCGGCGGACAATCCTGCGCTGTTATTTATGTTTGTATAGATGTACTCAAATTCCACTGCAGGATTGCATCCGCGCTCGGCGGATAATAATATTGATGCGCAATGGAGCTTCAATATTAGTTATATTTTTGCTATCCTTGTATTGTGTTTATAAATTTACTAGCTGTCTGACCGTGGCTAAGACCGCGTAGTTTTTTAATTTTCCGTGAAGTTTTCCGTTGAGATATTTTCCCGCGGTAAAAAGTACCTATCTGAAATGTTGACTGGGGATTTAAGGTACCACCGTGCAAAATTTTATTCAAGTCGGTAGAACAGTTTTGAAGATTAGCCCGTGCAAACAGACAAACAGAGAAACAAAAAAATAAATATTGGATATATTCTACATCACTTCTTACATCTCCCTGTCTCGGTTTATAGCGTTTTTTTTCTATGTACAGATTTGCAACCTCTACAGTTTTATTACATAGATTGTACACAGTAAACAATTGAAAAGAAAAATGACATAACAGTATTTCCAGAGAAATATATTTCCTTGAATGCAAGGATGTTCTTCAATCGGAGTTGCAGCTGCTCTTTGGTTAAAATAATTGTTTGCTTTCAAATAAGTACTAACGGTAGTTATATACATATAACATCCCTGCTTGAATGTCAAAGAAATACAGACCAGAAATCTACTACTTATTTATTTTTATACAAACGCCTTTACGGGTAAAATGACAGCTGTTATCAAAGGTCGCAGTTGTTGTTAACTAACATACTACGGTACTTATAACATCCTAGACCAACATATTTGTAACCATAAATAGGATATTTGTTTCTCTTTCCATATATTATTGGATCATAAATTGTCCTGTCCGTCAGACATCATTCAAGTTATATGGGTCCAATTTTACATCAAATAAAATCAATCCGTTTTTAACAATATCCTTTATAAGCTGTGCCTTATAAAGAAACTTTATAAATATTAATTATAAAGAAACCCAATTATACTTAGTTATTTCAACTGATTAGACCCACAAAAGAAGTTTATTTTCTTAGAAGACGTTCTACTGATTGAAATAACAAGACGGTTATTTTCTTAGAAGATATTTTGTTTTTCAACCTTAACCTTACCTGAATGTAAGGCACCTACATGAAAAAGCAAAGTGAAATTTAAAAAGAGATCGATCTCTAGGGAGGGTTTTCAACGAGCCGAGGAAGCTTCTGCTGAAATAACATTAAATTTTCCTCTTCAACGGCTGAAGACAATTTTATCGTAGAACGTTTAAAGGAAGATTTATAAAGAAGTGAGTGATAGATGTTTTCGTACCTATGTTTTATGTCACTATTTGACTTCAGTATCAGTATTTTTATTATGAATTCAAACTAATGTGGCCATATTTTTTAAATTAAAAATAATACACCTATAGTGACTACGGAAGAGTAAGTACCTAACTATGGCCAATAGAGTAAACAAAAATTCGGAATGGTTCGAAAATACCTACTGTATTTGCAAAATTACGAAATTTTAAATTCCTAATTTATAATCACGGAGATTTGTTATTTCGATTGTAAAGTACACGAACTTCTTTTCAATGTGAACTCGATTTTCTTTCTTCTTTCAATGTAGTTGAAAGTTAATGTTGTCCATTTTTACTTTGTCTTTTGTTTTATCTTGGGCATGATGGAAGCCTGAGATGGTCAGTCTGTGGAAGTTTAGATGTATCTTAACCGTTTTTAGGGTACCTCTAAAACAAAAGTTAAAACTCTCGTAGGATCTCTCGTGTGTCCATCAGATATGTTTACTATAAAATTTTTCAAGGATTTTTTAAAAATAATTTCAATAAAATTTTATTTAAAAATATTATACCTACTCGTATTTCTTGATCATATATGGAACAGTTTACGAACAACCAAGTTGTAACACTAAGTGGTTCAAAAGATTTATATATTTGTTTCCTTCTTCGCTCGCATGAAATTCTGAAGCTTTCGCATCATTATGAGCCTGTAAACTTCCTAATAAAGTTGCCAACTTTAAAATGGTACGTATCTCTGCCATGTTACCATGTATGAGTCTGAATAAAATTACTGAAATAAGTATCTGTATTTACATACAATCAATCTTGGAGTTTTTTATTATGTGCTAGCTGTCTGCCCGCGGTTACGCCCGCGTTGTTTTCCGACTTTTCCGTAATATTTTTTTACTATCCCACGGGAACTCTTTAATTTTCCGGGATTAAAAGTATCCAAGATGTTGACCAGGGATGTAAAGATGTTGACCGATTTCATTCAAATCGGTCAAATAGTTTCGGAGATTAGCTCGTACAAACAGACAAACAGACAGAGAAACAAAAAAAAAGTTATTTTGTTATATTGTATTTCACTTTTTACATCCCCCTGACTCGGTTATTGGCTTTTTTTTTCTATGTACAGATTTTCGAACTCTACAGTTTTATTGTATAGATGTGGATGATGATGTACAAATTTTACTATTATTATTTACTTTAAATATACTTTTTGAATTCCCATGAAATCACATTTGACCAGTCCTGCCCGCCTGATGGAAAGGAACGTCGCGTATTGTATATAATTTGTATGTAATCTAACTTTGTTTTAAAATATATTTAGATTAAATCTAGCAATTATTTTTACTACACAAAAACGTAAAACACAAAATTATAATTTATCGAATTCAAAATGAATATAAAGTCAATTGATTCAAATAGATTTCAATGTTTTTATTCACGCAAAGAAGTTGTCATAAATTGTATAATTATCTTTATTTCTATTTTTTAAACTGGGTTAAGTACGTAAAAGCACAAAATGTAATAGTGTAAACGTATTTAAATCAAAATAGTAGACTAAATTTTATAATTAAACTAACATCATCATCATCATCATCATCATCCTTTCCACCGAAAGATGTCCACTGCTGAACAAAGACCTCTTCCAAATATCTCCATGACGATCAGTCTGTGCTAATTAGAGTTACAAATAAACAAATTAGGTTTGATTTGTGCGTCTCACTTCATAATCGTCGGAAAACCGCTACCAGCACGGATAATAGACAGCGCTGCTTATTGAATTATCTCGAGCCCCTTTGTGGGGAAAAACGATCTGACAGATACGAGTATTCGTGAATTATTTGGTCTTTGAAGCATTTTCAAATTGGATTATGCTAAAACACAGCGGAAGCGGTGAACTCTGAGAATTCAGCCGAACGATGTTCAAACAGTGTCGTCTAATAATTTGATTATGATCTAAAATTCAAACGAGCTCAATCGGCGAGGCTAGCTTTTTGAAAAGAGGTTATTTCATAAATTATTTACCGCATCGACTAGTTGAAATTTATATTAGCGGTGTTGTTGCAATTAAACATCGATAGATCGATAGTATGGGGCTGTGTGGTTTATTAGAGTCATCATAATTGGCCTTTGTCGTCTTGTCACACATTATAAGCAGCGTTATTTATAAACGGCTGTGTGGATGGTATTGTGTCGAATTTTGTACATAGTACCTATCGATATAGTAACGATAAAATTTTATACAATACTATCAACACTGTTCAATAATTCCCTTAACAGTAATAATTAGAATGAATAGGCTTTAATCGACCACGCTGGGTCAGTACGGGTTGAACGACTTTACACACAACCTCTGAATTAAGTACTTCGCAGGTGTGTACAACTTTCCTTACGATGCTTTTTATTTATCGTACAAATGGTGAGGCTTGCGCACTAGTGGATCAAGATCAACGACAACTTTTTTTTTTTTTTGGGAAACAAACTGTAAAATTTAACAATTAAACAAGTAGATACGATATAGATACGTATAACTAAACAAAAACCAGTAAAGTTTCCACAGTTACAGTTCTTAGTCGATAGGTCGATACTGTTCAGCAGTAAGAAAGTCGGTCAATCAATCAGATTGTAACGATGCGTTTGGTTGTACTATTAAACTATCGACTAGTTTTCAAAGTCACTACACTTTCGATAGACTATCTAACAAACAATACTACCTGTGTCCTTAATAACCACTAAATTCAACCCACCTTGTATATGACAACAGTGATAATGTATTTTTAAGTTATAAGCCGCTTTGTTTTCGTTTTTCTATTGTAAGCTTAAATATTTAATACGTTTTCACTTAGTACGTGTCTCTACACTTTGAAACGGCTGAAAATATGTCAGTTTTAGAGGACAGATGGTTTATGTTGGTAAAGCGGCGTTTGTGGTAAAAAGGTCTTTAAGTCCCAAGGCAGTGTTTGTTTGTGACCTGACCTATCTGCCAAGTAGGGAGATTGGGGTATAAAGCGCCGTTGGTTTGTCGTTCCAATTATGATGTATCTTTTTGAAAATGTTTAATTACGACGTATTTTATTTTATTTATACTTCACACTCATTAATATTTTTGTGCATAACCGTTGGTATAAACAGTCCTGATCAAAGATCGTATAAAAGTTAAAACATCCGCCTTCTTGTTTCTTTTGGCGTTTCTTCTGCATGATATCCTAGCATATAATTTCAACATCACGCTTTTTTTACAGTCTTCTATTGAAAAATTTCATCTCATTCTCACCCCTTTGAAGGGTGTTTTGTTACTGTATCTTTATTTTCAATCATCTCCTAAAAACGCTGGCTAAAACTGATTCTGTTGGTTCCACTACCAAAATGGGACCATAAGTACTTGAAAATCCAGATGGACCCACTAGTGGAACCTAGCGGTGGAACCAACCATCCGAAACGTCTCACTTGACGTATTTGAATGTATCAGATACGAGTGAAGCTTCTCGTTGTAACAAGTGTGCCTATTGGGCGTGTTCCGTTATGTTGATGTTTTTAAAGATACATTTAGCGCGGTATCTCGCGGAAGGAGGGCGATAAGTCTCTTTAAGTGTTCCGTACTCGGCGACATGAGCTTCCTACGCTCTCTTAACGAAATGGGCTTCAACCATCCCAAGTTTTATCTCGGCTGGTCTCCATGTTTTATTAAGTTACTCTCACTCTTGAGGGGTGAAAGGGCTTTGAAATTTCGTATTCTGAGTGACAATCGAAAGTTCTATTTTGCTATTAGCTATGTAATTATACTAAAAGCCAATGTACTTTAGTTATTTGTTTTCTAACTAATAATAGGATTTCAATAATGTACGATAGATTATATACACAAACAAATACGTCAGCAAAAAGGTATAATACTATGTAATTTATCTCGACATCACACGACAAGCCTACAAGTGACAAAGAACGATATTTTTGGGTAACATTTATAAGTTGAAAATTTAAAGATCCAATATAGCAATATTTTAAATATTTAAATATTTTAAATTAAAATACTGTTAGCAACACAAATGCAACAATAAAATTTAGGGTAAGGTTGGGTATAGTGTGACAAATATAGAAAGAGACGGAGATATTGACACTGTAACACTGTACCCCACCTTACCCTATTTTAGGTTAGGTCAGGTTAGTTCGAGGTTAGGTTAGGATTCAATTATTGTGCTAGACCTGTTACAAATAGGTTATATCTAACCTTATTATCCTTCCTCAATTAAGGTCCGCAGATAGAAATGTCGCGTCTGCGCAGGCCTGAAAGCCTATTTTCTGTTTGTGTTTTATTTAAGTAAGTGTAAATTAAGTAGTGTAATTTTAGTGTACCTACTCTACCTACATATTCATTAAATCAGTTTACGTTATATTTTATTCTTAAATTAGCGATTAGCGTGTGCAAGACTTGCATACCACAAATTGGCTACAGAAAATAGTTTGCTCTGTCTGAATACGAGGCGAATAAAAGTACCTACTTTCCAAGCACATTAATTGCAACTGCTAATAAGATGTTTATTTTCTTTTTATATTAATTATTTATTTCAATGTTACGTATTTACGAATCCGAATGACGTAAGAATCAATCTACTTTGAAATGTGTACATTGTTTTTCTTCTTCTATTTTCGGTCAAGATGAGATCTTTGTCGGTGGCCAAGTGGCTAAGGCCATTGACTTCCATTCGGAAGTTCGCGGGTTCAAACCTAGGCACGTACCAATGTGTTTTCGATTTTCGAATTCTTGAATTCATATCTATGTACCTACGTTTATTCGACGCTCGTATGGTGAAGGAAACCGCACACGCACGCAAAGTAATTAAAAAATAGCTTGTGAAGTTGACCAACTCGCATTGGGCTAGCGTGGTCGACTAAGGCCTATTTACCCTGATTTCATGGTAAATTCGAGCCCCTCGGTGGGGACATATTTTTCAATGAGTTATTAACGAACTGACCCTCCTAAGGCTTTATCATGGCTCGGAAAACTACTACTAGTACTAGCCAGGCAGAAATTAAGACATTTCGAAACACGGCATCACCTTTTATTTTGGACAATCAGGTGATTTAGTCACAAAGGCCTTAAAAAATTGGGAATGTTGCCCAAAGTTATATTCTGATCGACAAGTGGATGTCGTTATACCAAAATTAGACATTTGCACAGATAATAATTTTATTTAATACGATACCTAGTCATGTATCATTCAACCAGGAACTAATACTCGTATTTTTAGCAAGGTTTCAGGTTCTAGAGGTAGGTATAATAATTTTGGAGGTGTGGA
Source organism: Teleiodes luculella (assembly GCA_948473455.1). NCBI lineage: Eukaryota > Metazoa > Arthropoda > Insecta > Lepidoptera > Gelechiidae > Teleiodes > Teleiodes luculella. The sequence continues at coordinate 15,758,068 of OX419587.1, forward strand.
TTAATAATTCAGATTTTCCGGTTGAAAATCAGGTCAGAATGCCAGGTGGCGAAATGACATGCTAATATTATCACAAACGAAAATTCCATTTCCACACGACGTCGAGTCCGCGAAAGAGTTATTAAAGTCAAGCCCGAAACCAGCCAAAACAAAAAATAACGAGGTGTATTTTAACCCTCGACGAAAAAGCGGGGTGTTATAAGTTCGACGTGTGTGTCTATCTGCCTATCTGTGTGTGTATCAGTCTGTCTGTCTGTCTGTCTGTGGCATCGTAGCTCTTAAACGGATGCGCCGATTTTGATCAAGTTTTTTTTTGTTTGCAGGGTGTCATAATCGAGAGTGTTCTAAGCTATGATCAAAAAATATATATACAGCCATTTTTTTATCAGCTCTTTTCTAGTTGTTGAAAGAATCTAAGTAACGGTTTTGTGACGGGTTTTTTTTATTTTTTTAATGTATTGTTATGGAGGAGGGGAAGCGCAAATACGTAATGACGCGACCCGAAGCCGGGGCCTCCGGATTACGCATTCAAACAATAACCAGGCGACTGCTAAATAATAAATGACTAACTGAGTGTCTAAATTTGTTGATGTGAATTTTTGCACACAATAAATGTTAACAAGACTGCAACATTAGATAGGGATCTTCTTCTTAATCTTCTTTATCACTGCTGAGCTGTTTTTGCTTCTAAACCCATTTTAGAATATATTATCATTAAAAATATATGTATCTACATAGAGCCTTATTTCCATATCAAAGACAAACAAAAACAAAAACCCTTTCACATTTATTATATTAGTATCAATTGCCCTCATTCAGCGTTTATTTTAATCTCACTCAAATACATTTACAGAGATAACATTAACAACAAAATTGTTTAAATATCAAACAACTATTCTATTTGTAACGTGAAAGCAATTAACAGACTAATTAGTTACAACACTGTAGTGTTTTCCCAACAAACAAGTGTAGGTTACCATCACAAGGTTCAATAAACATTTGGCCACAAAACATGCTGTTTGCTTTCAATCAACTTGCCGCACCCACTATATTATACTTACCTATACGCACTCAGTATTATTAGGTAAATTACGTGCAATGGAATGATACACTGGTGACTTTCCCAACACACACTCTAAACTAAAATTAATATGTCCGTCTGTTCCGATCTTATGGAAAAAGACAGGAGTAAGACAGGTAATTTCAAGGGTGCCATTTCTGATTTGCAGAGCGCTTCATTTCTTAAATTCAAAGCTCATTTTGCATCGCCGTGAGAACAAAATAAGACTTTTGTATGAAAACAAATGTAGTGGAAATAGGCAAGACATAATATGATTTTTGGTTAGATGTTTTCGTATGCTCCCCAAACCGGTGCGATCGATGTTTGACGTCTCTGAAACTAAATTACTATTAAATTCCTGTCCCTTTCTGTTCTTAAAAGCGTGAAAAGGACGGATAAATTTTGAATTTCAGTTAGAAAATTATAACTAGAATCAGTGTTATTATCGCAGAATAGTATTAAATAAAATAAGATCACTTTTTAAAACATTTTACTTAACTTAATTTTAATTTATTTAACTTATTTTATTCCATGCTAATCTAATGCCCTCTTAATTAATAACAAGCTTCTAGACATTTTTTATTCTCTTTAATTTACCCAAATCCTGAAATCTCCGTCTTGCAGTTTTAATATTTTACTAGCTGTGCGTCCGCGTCTACGCCCACGTTGTGTTTTGACTTTTGCTGCAGTTTCTCGTAGGAATGAGATATTTTCCCGCGGTAAAAACTATCTTAAATGTTGACCAAAGATATACCTACACACTGCAAAATTTCATTCTAATCAATCTAAAAGTTTTGGAGATTAGGTAGCTCGTACAAACAGACAAAGAGAAAAACCAAAAAAAAATTTAAAAAAGAGCTGGTTACATGTTCTATATCACTTCTTACAAGCCCCTGACTCGTTTTTTAGATATTTTTTCTACGTACAGATTTTCGACCTTTGCAGTTGTATCATATAGATTAGACAGCAAAAATATTTATGATTTGTTGGATACGTTTTTAAGGCACATTTAACAAGATACTCAAACTGGGCGTTCTCAAACGTAGGTAATTATTTAGTCTTGTAGTAAGGATCTTAATGAAAATAAACTGGATTTCAAAAGAAAATACTCCCTCGCTTGTAAAAGTCTTCGCTTGAGGCCATTTGTACAAAAACTTTACTTTGTAGAGTTACCTAATCTAATTTACAATGGAAAGGTACAAGTTCAAAGGAAGCCAAGGTACTTTAAGGGCTGGTTAAATACATGGCTATTATATAAAGGTATACCCTAGATTGAACTGAGGATATCAAAGAGTCATGCTGGTCTAATTAATAGAGATTGGGTAAGATTTGAAAATTAGTTTAAGATAATTTCATAGCTAGTGCATTATTAATTAAATAGTTTTGGTAAAAAAGGTGTACAAATTCGATAGAAATTTAAAAAAAAAGCAATATTTACACTTATGCATGATAAAAAAAAATACTGTACACATTGTTAGATTAATAAGGTATAGATGGAGACAGTCTTAAAGATAAATAACTACCTATTCATTTTGTCGTTACTATTATTATTATTTTTATTGTTTTATTTTAGAAGAGTTTCATATCACACTTTTTTATACTCAACCGTCTTAGGCGGTTTGTGAGGCAGGTTCACTTCGAAACCAACTCCATAAGCAGCAAATAAGTTTTCTGAAAAAAATCTCTGAAAGCGATAAAGCCGCCATATTGTTTATTCCGTAATATTTTCCATGGAGCTTATATAAGAAGCTTTCATTGTTGCTATTATTTTGTACATAAAAATAAAATTGACATAAACATTACTTTCAAATTCATCGACCGAGACAAGTTTGTTATTACAGGCCAGTAGTGAGTTGGCTGACTAGTGATAGTGACTAATTTATAGATAACAAGCTCACCCAATTAACTTGATACCGAAGTAACTTCTGACTCAGTACCGGAGCATATTCCCAAACCATTATAACTTGTGGACGGGGTGAGGTTAGTTTGTGTGGGCTAGCTGTTTTGATGTTCACTCAATATTTTACACATGATTATTTTATTAATACCACGCTTGGTTAGATTTTTTTGCTATTTAAAATCACAATTGTTTTAATATTTTATTTTACAGTAATAAAAATATTTTTTTGAATGCTGTCTTTTTAACCCCCGACAAAAAAGAGGGGTGTTATAAGTTTGACGTGTGTGTCTGTGGCATCGTAGCTCCTAAACGGATGCGCCGATTTTGATCTAGTTTTTTTTTGTTTACAAGGTGCATGAAAAATTTTATTTATTAACCAAGCGCCACAGCCAGTTGAACAATATCGAACACGCCCCCACAAAATATTTCATTGCAATACCCCGAACGACGACGTTACTTAAATGTAAATTTCTTCATTATATTGCCATCCGCGCTCATAAAACTCATAAAAATAGTAATTAAAAGTAAAACGCAGGGTAAAAGGCTCCGCCGATAAAATTCTATAAGCTCGCGTCTGTGGCAAAACGTGCCATTGCCCCATAAAGCCCCATTACACCATGAAGCGAGTAGCGGGTTCGGTCCATCACGCCATCGACCTACTGGGGTGCTTACACGTAGCGAGTGCAGTGGCGAGAGAGTGCGCTCGGCCGAGTGCTCGTTGTGTATAACGAGTGTCGTCGGCCGAGCAGAGAGGCGCGACAGCCACTAGAATCACGATTTGTTTGCTCGGCCGAGTGCCCACATCCCCTCGCTTCATTATTCAGCCCCGACAGTCGCTCGCTATCCCACTTGGCTCGCGTAAACACGCACTCGGTTGTCACTCACCTTTCGTTCGTTTTCTATCTAGCAGATTTTGCGTATTTATGTTTAGTATTTGAATCGGAGAATAATTCAATAAAAATAACCAATAATATTAAATAAAACTCTGTTTAATATTATTGGTTATTTTTATTGAGGTTTATCCAATATTACAAAATTCACGAATGTCTTTACCAAACCATTTTTTTTGTTATCGTCGTCTAATTAATCCTGTGGGATCATTTATGATATCTGGTAACATCCTGGTGCAAATCCGAAGAAAATATTTTTTTATGCGATCCATTGCACACGACAAAGAACAGCATCAAACTGAACTGACTCACCACTTTTGTAAATACGTGTGAACAGCGATTGAGTTCGGCTACTTTCTCGGCCCAGTGCCCATTTGTCGTCTCGCCACTGTACTCGCTACGTGTAATCAACCCAGCGGGAAAGTTCATGAAGTTATTATTAAAGAAGGCAATCTATTTGTTTTTTAATTAATTTCAATATTATAAAAGCGGAATCGATGTACAGCAGCCAGTACATGCGGATGGACATTCGCACTATGAAATTCACCCCTACCGCTACGGAATACGGGCGCTCTCAAGGTCAACAAGTCCAGCCGCATGTGCTGGCTACTGTACCTACCTGTTAAGCTTCGCCTGGTGAATTGTATTTTTAGTTATGTTATTACCTAAATGGTAGTACGCTTGTCTTCAATGCGCAGAGTTGTCAATTTATTATCATGTCTAGAGCAAAGATAAAGATAGAATGTAGTACTTATACCTATACTTTATTGTACTTTATTCCAACACCAGGGTTTGTGAGGTAGGTTAACCTAGAAACCCACTCGATAAGCAAGCAGCATTGTAAGAATGACTTGAAATATAACAACTTAATTGTACAATGTAAATGGATATAATTGTAAAATGGACGGCAGTTAGCCTTAGTCATCTTAAAAGGAGAAGCTATAGGTTCAAGATAGTATTTAAATATTTGAATATCAGATAAACCAAACTACATTTTTATACATACGTAAAACCTACGCAATACCTACATGATAATGTGTTTGCCTTGTTTATGATTGTTGCTTATTTTTTCGTGGAAAATTTAGTTTTTTTGTAGCTTTTGATAAACTATATTAGTGACGAAAAGATGAAGACGAAAGTAGTTAAGAAGGGGAGCGAGGACCGGCGGGGAGCGGGTGCGCGGAATGGCCACTCGTGCAAACAAATTGGGCGTAATTTTATCACCAGCCCTTTCGGCAAAACTTTCAATCTGACTGCACAAAACTTTGTCCATTTGTCGTCCAGGATTTATATGGATAAATTATTTCAATCTACCAATTTTCTTTTAATTTTGTTTAAAGCAGTATGGTTTAACCAATAGTTTATGAAAGTATTGTACAACTATAATAAAACTGTAGAGGTCGAATATCTGTAAATAGAAAAATATTGCTAAAACCAGATTCAGCGCGATGTAAGAGGCGTTATGGAACATAGAGGCATATGTTTGTACGGGCCAATCTCCGAAACGATTGAACCGATTTTAATGAGATTTTGCATGGTGGTACCATAGAATCCCGGTCAACATCTTAGATACTTTTAATCCCTAAAAATTTAAAAGTTCCCGTGAGATAGTTAAATAGCTATAGTAACTCATACGGCTCATTGTACGGGCTTATCTAAGAAACTGTTAAACCCATTTGAATGAAATTTTACATGGTGGTATCTTATATCCCCGGTCAACATCTTGAATACATTAAATCGCGGAAAATTAAACAGTTCCCGTGTTAAGTTAAATAGAGGTACAAGATATGCAAGTAATGGCCATCAGCGTTCCCTTGTGTAGAAGTAGAGTTATTTAGGCTGGTGGTAGTAGCAGTTTTAAAGGAATAGGTATGATTTTTCAAATGATAGGTATTAAGCATTCACGGTCATTATTTAAAGTATTATAAAATAATCGCAGCAAGTCCGTTAAAATATCTCCTAAGTGTAACAATTAATTATTTTCTCAATAGGGGCCCACTTGGATTTAGTATTTATTTGTTTAATATAATAAAAATATATATTATAAAAGTGTTATTTATTATGATGCATAATATGATAATTCTCCAACCTTTTTTGTTTACAATGTACAAAAAAAGTAAAATAAAAAAAAAATTAGGAAGAAAGTAATAAAATATAGAACTAAGACGTGTTCTATCCGAAAATTACACTTTTTTCTTTGGCCGGCATTTTTAACTTTTTGGTCCAACATTAACAACATTAGTTAATGTTTTAGAGCAAACACATTTCAACCAAGTCTAATGTGTTTCGTTGGAAACTATTAGCCAAGTCTAATGCGTTTTGTTGGAATATTATTATAAACTCATTTTCAGATGTCAAACGAACAAAAATATTATACTCATTCTGTGAAAAACGAAACCTGGCATTAAATTTCCATTTGCATACTTCGTTGAAAAATTCGTCTGTAGTGTAGGTACTCTTAGTAAAATAAGGGTGCCTTTTTTCCAAACACTCTGTAGGTCGGTGAGGTGAACAATTAAAATGATTCAGCTTGAAAGTTCGTTTAGTAAGAGATGATACCCGTAAAATTAATGAATGAATTATTAAAATAAAAGAGGGAAGCATAAATAAATTTAGTTCTGAACACAAACCAAAAAAGTATTATTTTTACATATTTTTTGCCTGCCAGAATGAGCGGAATAAAACTAAAGAATCGGCGTGTCAGTACATTGATTTGTTTTTCAAAAAACTGATTGTAGGTGTTAAGGGAGTGTAGCTAAACACAAAAATACAAGTTTTGAAAAAAAATGTCCGTCTGTCTGTTTGAACATGCTAATCTCTGGAACTACTGGACGGATTTTAATGAAACCTAACAATAATATAGCTTAAAAATCAAAATAACACATAGGCTACTTTTTACCGCGGGAAAATACTTATTTCCCACGGGAAAACGCGGGCGGAGCCGCGGGGCGAAAAGCTATATTATGATAAAAACGGTTTTACATTAACTTTGATATATTCTCATAAAGTCATGTATTAGAAATGTACGGATAAATTTGGTTAAGGCCTGAGAAACTTCTTGCTACGTGAGTGAGAAGTTTGTCGCAGTATACGTGAGCTCGGCGGTAATTCTGTTTTGTTTTTGCGTCGATTATCGCCGGGATGTCTCACATCGAAGTAAGTAATAATCCTTGAGTAAGATATTAAAGCTCTTACAGGAATGTGTTCGGGAATATACTCCGTCGCCATAGGGAAACTACAATTAGTATGGTTATTTATATCAACTAGAGATGTGTAGATAATGCGTATGATATCACAAAAGTAATATCACCCTAAAGGGTAATGTAATATCACACCAGTACTCTTCACATATTAGCTATTATGAAGGAAAATCAACTTTTTTCAGTTACTTAACAGTCAGTTAGTAAAAAATAAAAACAAGAACACTTTTTTTCAGTGCTATCTATCTCGAGTAATGCGGTCGCGCGCAGGTAATGTTATGATATAATAATAAAGTAAATGTGCTGACGGTACGGAATACCTACTGTAGTAGTTGTTTAAAACAGTCATGCCGTCCCACCAAGTACGGTTTAACAAACGTTTTTGAAAGTATTGTACCTAGCTAAATAAAGGTACAAGATAATGGCCATCAGCGTTTATTTCAGGCAAATACCTCTAAAAAAAGACACCCAATTTATTTCGTAAGCATTTTCAGTTGTATAATTCGTGTAAATGAACATGAACATTATTTCCAGTTAATTTCAAGTTGAATTTGATTCATTTTTTATTAATTCTTATTATTTGTATTTTAATCAAATGTCAAGCCAAATAAACAGCGGTTCTGAAATTAATCAGAGTTCGTACACCAGTCCCGAGGGTAGAAAAGTCAAAACATACAATCATACATACAAGAGTCGTCTAGCTAGAGCTACTCGTACGAGTAATGAGTATTTTAAAGTGCTTACATACAATATAATACTTACTTATAAGAGATTTTTACCGAAGGAAAATAAGCTATTCTGTTTACTTTTTTTATTATTAGATTCGTTATTTACAAGAAGTAAAGTAACTAATTATGGAACGCCCAAAAGTATAGTGTTTTACAGAAAGATCACAAAAAAGACGAACAGCTACATTTATTTAAGAATATGTTTTGTTATATATAAAAAAAACTAGCTTTCCGCCCCTCTGTTCTGCCCGCTCTACGATTTTTCCCATGAGGAATTTCCCCGCGGTAAAAGATAGCCTTTGTTATTCTGATGGTTAAGCTATTATTATTGTAAAATTTCATTAAAATCCATTCAGTAGTTTTTGTGTGAAAGAGTAACAAACATCCATCCAAACTTCCATTAATCCTCACAAAGTTTCGCGTTTATATTATTAGTAGGACTTTCCACACTGCGTTAACAGTTTCACTCAGCGTACTAGGATATTCTCCCGCTGTTAAAAGTAGCCTCTTCTGCCAACAAACAATTTTTACACGAAAAATAATATCATGCCGACCTCTGTTGCGATGATAAGGAAAACAAACTTTCGAATTTTATAGTATTATTATGCTTTTCATATTGTTGCTTATAAGCTTAATGAATTAAGAAGTCTTCCGAGAATCTATTCACTAATGGCCTAGTCCCTTGTTTGTGTTAATTTTTCATATGACACCGTGAGCTAATTAAGGGGAAGAATTTATGTGAGGCGCGCTACCGTGATACCGAGAAAATGAGTTATTGCTCGAAGAATACTGCTTAAATTGTTTGAGTGATCATTATGGTAATTGCATTTATTCATTATTTTTGCCTTTATAAAGGATGGCGCAAAACTGGCTCTTTTTAAATGAATAGAATAGAATATACATTATTGCACACTAGAAAAACAATACAGTAAACTTCAAAAAAAAGACAGAAAGTGTACATGTAAGTAGTTGGCCTTATTGCCGAGTTTCAATTTATACCAGGCAATCTTAAATGAATGAAAAATATAATCATATTGCATCAATTATGAAAGTACTTAGATCGATAATGGGAAGTAACATGACACAGGTTATCAAAAAATTGTTTTTTTACAAAAAATATATGTGTTGATAGTTATTTGTCGATACATATATAGCATCAACGATTCAGGTTATGTTACGAAAACTTTATAATATTATTTGCAATTCATGTTTTATCCACATCGAGCAGAATGTTGACTAAGTATAATCTTTGCTTCATAACTTTACTGTTTGGATGTTCCGTCCAGTTGAAGACATTTAAATAAAATTTAAAAACTATGCGATATCCACATTAAAAGATTTTTATGGTCTAATTCTAGACTACTCGTAGAAACCTCACTTATTGACATTTCTGTCCACAAAATAATTTCAATCATTGTATCTGTGTTGTGTTGTCCTTAACCGTGTCCTTTTCTTTGTTACAGAAAAATCTTATTTTCAATGTTTGGTGCATTTCGTTTTATAAACTTGGTGCAATGTTTTTTCCACTGTGATAAGCATCTACCTGACATTGGCTGAATTGCAAAGTAGCAGAAGCCATAAAAAAAATAAACCTTCCCACTCATTCCTTCAGGCACAAATGACACGTTCTCTGCAAACGAATTTTTCGCTGTATCTTTGGCTTCCAAACCACGAACTACCAATAGCTTTCGCCTCGTAGACAAGCTGACAAACGGGGCCTGTCTTCAAGTAGACATGTTACTTGCACAGCGCGAAATGTGGCGAAATTGAGAGCGAGAAGCAAGATAAATAACTGGAGTCAAAAAGGAATATTCTTAAATTTCTTAACAATAGGATAACATGATTTTCAGTTTTGATAAGAAGCTGCTATGGTTTTGTTTAAATGTGCTTTTTGTGTACTTTTGAATAAGAAATAAGGACCGCTCTACAATATTAAAATTGTATTACTATAATGTGTAAATGAACCGTGAACATTATGACGAACGTTGATCTACAGCGGAAGAAAAATTCACCAAAATTGAAAAACGTTATCACGTTTTTGTGCCTTCTTAATAACAACATGTCTTTTTAAATACTAATATCTATATTCATTCATTACATTATTAAAAATCAGTTGATTGAAGCAAGCAGCTTATGATTAACTATTATTGATATTATAAAGACTTGTTAAATTTAAAAAATCTTAGATAATTAACTATATCTTACCAAAAACAATTCCGACGTTAAGTAGAAACAGTATCGCACAGAGTTTCACAACGCATGCCATTTCGAAAACCAATCACTTTCACTCACTCAGTCAAATATTATCACTATTATGCTGAAATAGCACATCATGTCTCCAATTGTGCACCATCTGTAAAGAAAAAAAATATTATGTTAATTTTGAATTCAATTTTCAATATTAGAAAACTTAAAGAAGTGTTTATGTAGAGATTCAATTTGTTTAGAGATTTTTTTACTTTTACAGTCAAAGAAAGCAAAAAAAAATACTCGTAACAAAATAATATATATTCAATTTCGTCCTTTGTCTCGCTGTTAGGTAAAAGGATAAATAGTAAATTATTCTATGTTTTTAAAACAAATTAAAGAAAATTTTACTCTATAGCTATTATTTTCTTATGTGTCTATAGTCAACATTGGACGAACTACTTTAAAAAAGGAATATTTACTGCCAAGTAAGGTGCACCTTCACATAAAGGTATCTCTAAGGATAAAATTGTGTATCAGCACAAATCTAGATGGAGAATTTCGTCTACAAAGTGTTGAAAATGTTAAGATCTCTAGAGATAGAGGCAGCGATGTCGGAAAAGATTCAAAGGAAGATACAAATGCAATATCGACATGACAAATGCATTCTGAGGGATCGGAAAATAGATTTTCTGGATTTCTATCCGAGATGGCGAGGTTTTACCAAATATTTATTCTAAAAGGTGTTTTTTTTTGTAAAGTCGTCATCATATCTTTCGTTTACATCTAATCTTAGTTTAAAATATGTTATGTAGCTTCTGAATTACAACGAGATACTGACTGAAAGAACATGCAAGAAGTAGTGACAACATCTTACTTTAAACAGTAATCGGGTTATACAATAAGCGAAATTGCAAACTATATCTAATATGATATTTATAATTAACTAGCTTCCCGCCGCGGGCGGCTCCGCACGCGTTAATAGATTTTTCCGTGGGAATGAGGAATTTTCCCGCGGTAAAAGTGCCTAACTTCTTCCACAAGGTCTATTCTATGGTAACCTATCACATTTTCGAAAAACTGATATCCGAATTTCAATAATCCGTAAACGATTCATACATTTTTCAATTTCCATTGTATGACTTGACATATTTTTAAATCACCACAATAACACTTTACAGAAGTATTATTTTTCCGCACAACGTTATTCCGTTTTACGATTAATCTTTTTTACTAAATACCGTAATCTCACTTGGTCTTTTTTTAAACGCTAGATTTTTTGTTGTTGTTATTTTTATTATTCCGAAGTAACAATTATTATTATTTTTTATAATTACGATACATAATATTTTTGGAGTTCAGGGCACCCCGACATCTGTGGGTTAGGTTAGAAGGGTATGGCGGGAGCCCACCTCGCCCGCCATACCCTTCTGTTAGGTTTGACATGTATGCATGCCTGCTTGTGCTTGGTTGCATGATTGCTTGCATGCATGCTTGTTTGCTTGCTTGCATGCATGCTTGCTTGCTTGCATGCATGCTTGGTTGCTTGCTTGCTTGCATGCTTGATGGAGTACAGAACATAAAATGGAGAAATGAAATTTGACCTTGCAATATAATGGTTCAATGGAGCTATCGCACATGTAAAAAAATGGTTAATGTTGTCATGGATTTTCGGTATACTGGTAAATAGTTTAGCGGAAATTTGAAACATCGGTAAACAAGTAAAAAGGTCAATTAAAATGCGGAAATATAATACAATGGAAAATGTTATTTCGGATAATAAATACAATTTCCAACTGATAAATGTCAAAAAGTTAGCGGAATAACAATATTCGGAACAAAAAATATCGGAAATACAATAGGTAACCCTATTCTATCTTAGTGCTAACTCCGCCCGCTTTCTAGAAATTTTCTCGCGGTATATCGTAGCTTATAAATGTCCTTTCCCAAGGTTTATTCTATCTTTGTGCCAAGTTTCATCAAAATGACGAAGAAGCCTAGTGGGTAGTACGTCTGCCTACGAAGCACAAGGTCGCGGGTTCGAATCCGCCCAGGGCAAACATTCGTGTGATTTTTGTGTTTGCCTTGTGTCTGGATGTTGAATATTTATATAATGTATATTAGCTGTCTGACACCCATAGTACATACAGGCTCTGCCTAGTTTAGGGTCAGATAGCCGTTTGTGAGAATATGTCCCACATATTTATTTATTTTTATGTTTTCTATATTTTGAAATGATAGCTGTACTTAATTCCTTACTGAATCTATGTTAATGATTGATTGGCATAAGCATATAAACAGTCATTTCGAAATCAAACGATTGTGGCTTCCATTCAGAGTTGTATTCGTGAAACTAAACCCGTGTTGGTGTATAGAGTAAAGGGCGGCTGTTCATTCCGCGTCAGTGGGCTCACACCAAGGGCTGATTTCACGCTCACAGTTACTGTTACACTCCGACAAGGATCTAAATGAACGTGGACGAGGGCGCTGCTTGTAATACAAGAGACTGTCAAAGATGATGTTTTACAAGGCCGCAGCATTAGTACTTTTTTTGGCCGCTTTCAATTAAATCCTTGTTGGACGGAAAGAGTCAAATATGGCGAGAGGATAACAATTTTGCTATTTTCGCCTATTTTGCCATCTACACTACATATTCTGAGGGTAAAACTACCTTTGTCGCTTTATCACAGATATTATGTTTTCTAAATATATTAACACAATTGAAATTGCATACAAAAACGTTATTAGTTTTCATTAATTAGCCTATTACATCCACTAGCGTTCTCATTTGATATTCCTTAATGAGTAGTTAACTAGTTAATGCTTAATTACAGTTGTAATAATATTCTCCAAATATACGGAAGGCATTTGAAATGAGATCTATACAGACAGTTACATTTATTTATAACCTCTAGTTCTGCCTTCGAAGTCGAAAGAAATATTATGTTACTGATGTAAATTAACGTTAACGGGGAGCATTTTTGCTTTTGCCCAGCTATGGAAATCTATCGGCTGAAATCATAATGATTATTGTGCACTTCTTGAGGTCTTTCTTTAAGTTTTGTACAAGTAAGTGAATACCAAAAGATAATTAAAAAAAATCTGAAAAAAAAAACAATATACTCAAGCTGTGAGAATTTCAACTAGTTTTAATTTTAGAAATAACTGTTACTTATAATAATATTATTGTTTCGTGATTTCAATCATAATGCCTGGTCTTCATTAATAAATATACCTTCTGTAAGCGAATAATTGAACTCGTAGGTATATAACCTAAATATGATATGCTGTGTTAAATACACATCTTCCTACGAACCATATAACACAATGGGAATAAATTATTACGTATCCCACGCATGCAAGTAAAATTTAATCTATACGTTACTTTGAAGATTTCCCTGCAAATATTATACTTTCTTTGCTGAAACAAACTTTGAATAAAAGGAAGTATTTTAACTGGAGTAAAAATTAAGTATTCTCTCAGTGGCTTCGGAAGAGACTGAGAATTATAAATTAGAAAACTGAGTGAGACGCAGAGAGAGGTAAAACTACTTATGTACTGAATTTTTAAGACTGTATTATAAAAAAGTGGCTGAGAAAAGCTGTGCTACCTAAATGAAGTTATACTACTAGTATAACAACCAATAAATAACTCACACACATTCGGCACATGTGGTTGGACAGCTACAAAATGCTCCCCTACCGCTACGGAATACGGGCGCTCTCTATGTCAACATGTCCAGCCGCATGTGCTGGCTACTGTACTATCAAAATAGAAAAAACGCTCCCGCCTTTCTTAAAAAATATGACAAAAGCCTTCTGGACCATTTACGAGTGTGGGGAGGTTATCTATCACTGACTAAAAGACCGACACTAGCGACTATCGAGCGTTGTCGTCACGTTGTCGTCGTGCCAGCGGCTACACAGCGTCGACGTCGACGCGCGTCGTCGTGCCAGCGGCTACACAGCGACGACGCGCGTCGCCGACGGCGAACACAACATTCTTTTGATTCACTCGCCTTCCTGCCTATAATTGTATGTGCGACAGCCAGCGCTGGCGGGATGTCGACGCTCGAAAAATGCTAGTGTGGGGAGTCTCATAGTGCTGCTTCATATGTGTAATGTGTGCCTGCAAGTATTGTCGCTTTGTATGGAGTAAGCCATCTGTTCGAAGAGCCCTACCGCCATTTTATAATATGTGGTACTATATATAATACATTTTATTTTATACATGTACAAATGCATCGAGCTTCGGAAGTCACCTAACACTGCGCTCACCGCATAAACGGACGACACAAAGTTAGTTTGGTGCATTGCAATCCATTCCTAAATCGATAATTCGTAACACAATTCTGTGGGTCCGGTGAAAAACGATCCAAGTTGAATTAGACCTTTTTGCGTTTATTTGTGATTTGGACTCTCCAGAAAATTACCCATCAATGGGTCTAATCCACGCTCTTCTAAGTCAAAAGATAACGGATTTACAACTTGTGCATAGTGGTTTAAATAGCATAAAAAATTGTGAAAATGAATTTAACTTCTCTTAAACAATCGGAAGATTTAATTTACTTGGTGAATTTGGGTTTAATACGTATTAAACCCTTTATTTTTTTAAACAAATAGTTCTAAATCATTTGAAACCTTGAAAAATTCTAAACTAAAGCTTGTGAAAAAAGATCCAACTGTACTTAAAACCGTCTGTCGAGGTAATTATGCCGAATCAGATCTTTTTACATTTAAAATACTATACAATTATAGCTTTTTTGATACCAAAACATGACAGGACAATAAATACTTGTTAAGAAAAGACAAAATGAAATCTTTTCTATTGAATATAAACTGATGTAGATCTGATCTGACCTAAAAATTTCTACACTATACACTCTTAGGTTTGATGCCGAATTACTCATCACTTTAACTACCACTCATTTGTTGTGTTTACTTATATCAAATCCTTAGTTTTTGCTTGACGTAGTACTTACAAACCTTTGAACTAAACAAGGTCTCCGTGAAAAACATTACGTTACGATGCTTAATATATTTTGAAGATGATGCTGAAGATTTCTAAAGTTTAACAACTCTCTAAATGATTAACGGAAATAACAGTAAATTTAGGTTTAACTTTATGATCGATAATCGGACTAAGATCTTTTCTCGTTCCTTAATATGATGTCATAAAGATAATTAAGAAAAGGTTTTCCAAGCATACCACTAACAATATCTATCAGGTCTTCAAATGTGACCGATATGTTGTGTAAACGAAATCCAAATTATTCCAAATAGCACCATCTTGAATGTGGTAACAATCTTTTTCTTGTTGAGAATGGCTTTATTTATATTTTTTATCCATATTTACCTGTAAATATCCACTTTCACATGGTCTAAGGTAATTAAGCATAGTCCATCAACTCAGTTCTGAATCATCATTATCCTAGTTCATCACCGTGTGTAAGAGATATTCTTCCGGGTTAATGTGTGTTTCACAGGTCTAGTTTGGTGTTTATTTTGAGTAATGACAGTACGTTAGTAACTAGTTATTAATCTGTGGTAATGATTAGATAGGTAGTTTTTTTGCTGCAGGATTAATTCAACTCTATTCCATACAAATTTGTTAGATTTTTAAAGAATTTTCCCTGTATTATTCCAGATCAAACATAGTTTTATGCTTTTAGAAATCTACAACTTGCAGACTCTTTTTGTATTTTGACAAAGATTTCAAGTCCCGAAAGTAGCACTACTTGCAAATATGACTATGAATTCTTGTAGACAGACATACCTAGACATTATTTATTTGACAGAACACAATACAACACAACAAACAATGAGATACTAGGTGTCTTTCTTCTACATAGAAGTTATAGAAGTACAAAAACTCTTAAATTCTTTGCATATTATGTACGTATTTGCTAGAACTATACGGTTATTGATGTATTTCCTCTTATATCATAAAGGTTACCATAGGATTCAACTATGTGACGTATATTGTTAAAAATAGCTCTAATTTGAGTTAAACCATTTTTCACAAAAACATCCCAAAGTCTCAAATTAATTTAGATCTCTTAAAACAAAACTCTTAAGTCTCAAGTTAATTTAGATCTTTTAACACAAAATATTACAGAATACTAAAAGGGCTAACTGTATGTGAACCATTTTTCACCGAACCATTATTAAAAAAGGGTAGGGTTCCAACTTATTTTTCTTTTTAAATATGCAGTTTAGTAAAAAAACTACTTTACCATAAAATAGAGCTCACAAAGCTGATCTTAAAAATATATTTTTAATAAAAAAAGACCAAGACCCTTAAAAGTTATGGCCAAAAAACCTTCCCAAAATTTGTTTTTTCGCTCTCCTGAAAAGTAGCGTTTTTAAGTTGGATCGTTTTTCACAGGACCCACAGAATTATTTTTAAAGGTTTAATTATAAATAAGCAAAGTTATTTAACTGAAAAAGGGTGGGTTTACTTTACACGCAGTCCTTGAATTTCACGCAGTATATTATTATAGTCCCCACATTATTTTCTTTTACCCAATTTAAGGGTATAAAGGCCTTAAACAATTCATTGTGCCTCACCTGTTCTTCTTCCTGCCTATTCTTTATAACAGAACACGTACAAGGCGTAAGCCTCACGTAATATTTAACATTCAGTCGCGATATCTACTATTTTCTGTATAAATGTTCCGCCCAACCTGTCTTTGCAATATACGACGCTTTCCTCTATTATTTTTGGAGGCAAAAATCCGCAAAGGTAGCGATAAAATTTTACTACAGCCTTCCCATGGTTACGTGACCGACATGTGTAAATTAATTTTCTCATTTCGAGCCACACCTGAATGCCTTTTTCACGTTATATTCGATATTTCACTCCGATCATGTTCGCGGATAAAATTTCACTCAAATGCAACGTCATTTAGCTGAAAAATCAAGGTATAATTCCTGATGAAACTACCGTCTTAATGTCCTTTTAACAACTATATGCACATTATTGTTTAATTACCCAAAAATTTAAGAGACATATTAGGCAGTTATATCAAATTAATACTTGGGTATGTACGTACAGTGGTAGGTACATACAGCTAGTAAGCTTTCCGCCTGCGTTAACAGTTTTTCCCGTAGAAATGAGGTATTTTCCCGCGGTAAAAGGTAACCTATATTTCATCTTGATTTATAAGCTATATGTATACTCGTAAATGTAAAGTTTCATTAAACTCAGTTTAGCAGAAACAACGCAACAACTCAGCTCAGTTTCAGTTTTATACAGCAGTTTTTGCGTCAGAGTAATCCATCCCTTTATCCATCCATCCATGCCCACAAACTTTGGCATTTATAATATTAGTAGATTAAGTCGACTTTTATGACTAATATGAAGAACTAAGTTGGACTAGTATTTTGTATGAACCAGAAACCACACGGCAACAAGCAAAATACTGAGAGAGTTAATAGAACACGAGATGATGATTGAATTGTCTATCGAATGTCTATAATAATAAACATATTAGACGTAACATTTCTCAACAACTAAACTAGTTCGTTAAGACTACCACTTCATCAAACAATATCCAAGAATATCTCTAGACAGATAATCATCTTTAATTATTGGAGCGTAAAGCACATTATCGTGTAGACGTAAGGGCTGTCGTGATCAATAATGAAATGATATCTCCGGTGGAATAAGATGACGTGACGTAAGTTTTAGTTAGGTACTCCAGCATATTTCTCTTTGAGTACGATTCGTGGAGGGCTTACGTAATGCTCTTGACGGGAAACGTGTTCGCGACCCACCTCTAACCTGTTGATTTTTTTTATTCCTTGGTGGAACGGTCGCCGTGTGTGCGTAAGTAAGTGAAGTTTGTGTGTGTTTGCTTTGAGTTGCCTCCGGTCTATTTTCGGTCACAATCGTAGAAGTGGCCATTAAATGTATTTACGGTTTTATTGTTCTAACAATGGTTAAGTCTATTTTTTCGCGAAGACTAACTTTGCTAACAAAATTTGTTTTTCTGAAGAATTAATTTCATTTTGTTTGTTAACATTTATTGCAATAGTAGTCTGCAATAAGTTTTTTCAAAAATAGACACAACCTCTAATATGGTTGAGCCCGGCGATGGCTGTCCCATACGTCAAACCCGTGAACGTGGTGCTGCTTGGGGGGACTGGTCTGCTCTAGTCGATTGCCGATTGTTTTATTGTTTATATAGTTTAGTTTTTCTACTTTGACTGGTTGCCTTCCTTTAATTTCATATTTCGGCTGCACTCTTTTGTTATATTAATCAAATTGTATAAAATAATAATTACCTATGTAAAAATATTTTGAAAAGATGCAACGCCTGTGGAGTTTCTTCCGGAGAGTTCTTCTCCACAGAAGACAGCCAAATCGTGAACTCTCCTCGACGTCAAAAAATGATTTGTGAAATCTTACTTTGAATAAACACTATTTGACTTTGACTTTGAGACAAAACTAATACTAACTTGTACTTATTGATGACAAAGTGACTAAAACGGATCGACTTTTGTAAAAAAAATTGTTAAAATTATACATATATCGCCATTTTTCCTCAATGGGCTGCTTTGAATCATAAAATATACATTTTCATACATTCCTCTAAATTGTTTTTTTTGTTATGTTACGTTTTAAAATACTGCAAAAAAGTAAAGTAAATGCTCGAATTTTACATTTCTAATTAAGCAAAATCGTATTTTTAGTACTAGCGTCAAAGCTACAATAATAACTTTCAAAATAATTTGTGACTAAAGTTATCGTCAGTAACAAAAGAAATGGAACTTCCGGAAATCAAGAAGCAGACTTTTCCTTGTTAATATCACTGAAAGGAAAATTATTTATTCATGGCCTCCAATTTAAATCAAGCCTGAATTCGATCACACAGAGGCTGTGCCGAGACCAAACTAATGCAATATTTAAGAATACAACTAATGATTTAGATTAAAAACTGCACTTTTTTAAATATACTTAAATTTGCACTTTTTATATTTAATCGAAACACCACACAAAGCAAAAATTATTGTTAATTATATAAATCGATTTACCTCAATAAACAATCCGGAATGTTTATTACGGTAAAAGAATACTTGGCAGCCTAGAAGATCTACTTCAGCGTTAAAGCGGCGGATTGACTCCTTATCAACCGACTTCAAATAACACTAAATTAAAAAAATAATAATAACCCCCGACACAAAACCGTTACTTGATCCTTTCAACAACTAGAAAAGAGCTGATAATCTTCAAATGGCTGAAAATATTTTCTTGGATCATAGCTAGGAACACTCTCGATTGTGACACCTTGCAAACAAAAAAAAACTAGATCAAAATCGGCGCATCCGTTTAGGAGCTACGATGCCACAGACAGACAGACAGACACACACGTAAAACTTATAACACTCCTCTTTTTCGTCGGGGGTTAAAAAGGAGGAGGTTTTCAATTCGACGCGTACGTTTTCTTTTTCTTTTTCACTTATGAAAATTGTAACTGTCCTATTTATTATTGGTGTAATATCTTTATTGAATAGAGAAATAGGATATTACATTTCTTATATTTGGTATATTTTGTATCTGCCCTATTTATTATTGGTGTCAATATAGAATATTTGGTATATTTTGTAACCGGCTTGTTTATATTTGGTATATTTTGCGACTATTTGATCTACTAGAAAGTTCCATCATTTAGTACAGAAAATATAAGCTAAATCTAGATCAATATTTTAGTAAAGCCTCTGTATAGTCCAAGCTTTAGCAGGTGAGGAAGGCGAACCACGGAAAATCCAATTTTGTCTAACTGAAGGGGTATTTACATATTCCAGTCACATCAGTAATTCTATGTTATTTTACAAGAATCTGTTCAGCTGTGGAAGAACTCAAATTTTGACTAGATTAGGCACTACGTCATTTAGAAATGGGTCGTTAAAAAGTAGTATGAAAAAGATAAAAAAACAAGTGAGTTTTTTTTGTTTATACCTAATGTCCCCCGGGACAGAGAATTCTGAATTTAGGGTGAATAGGCCTCAGTCGACCACGCCGGCCTCTTCACACACAACACAACCTTAGAAATCTCCGAAGACGTGTGCAGGATTTTGACGTTTCCCTTGACATTTTTCTTCACAGTAAAAACGTCAAATTAACAGTACCATAAATTAAAAAATCGAACATAATATCGGTACATGTCGAGCATCGGTGGCCAAGTGGCTAGGCCCGTTGACTTCCATTCCGAAGTTCGCGGGTTCAAACCTTGGCACGTACCAATGTGATTTCGATTTTCGAATTCATATACACGTTTATTCGACGCTCTTACGGTGAAGGAAAACATCGTGAGGAAACCTGCACGCACACACCTGCGAAGAAATTCAAAGGTTGTGTGTGAAGTTGACCAACCCGCACTGGGCCAGCGTGCTCGACTAAGACCTATTCACCCTGGTATCAGCCCTCGAGTCCCTCGGTGGGGACATATATGAGATATTAACGATCGGTACGTGTCACAGCTTGAATCCGTACCTCCCGACTAGAAGACAAAAGTCACAAGGCCACCGACGAAACAAATGGCTGAGAGCTTATTCGTCGTACTTTTGCGACACAAGCATAGGTCAGTTAAAAAAGGCCGATTTTAATGCTAAAACTATGGAAATCAGAGCACATTTTACTTACTCCGCTTGGTCTGGGGTACTAAGTACCTAGAAAACTAATTAAAGTTAGTCTGCAATAAGCCGGTGCTGCATATTACAACGTTTACCCCCCGCCGACAAACTGCTAGTACTATAGTTTGGTGGGTGCAATAACTGCACGACTAATTATGTTGATTAATAAATAATATTTTGATGTAAAACATCTATAGGCGAGAGGTAAAACTGATAAGGCGTGGCGACCGTGGCGAGAGGGCGTCGATTAAAGAAAACTATTCTCTAAGTTACCACTAATAAAGTGTACATAACTTCGTTTAAAACTAAAAAAGTGGAGCAATTACTTATAGTTTTCTTAAACTAACACGAGAATGTCTTACATCTGTCAGGCGTCCCCTGTGACGGCTCACAATTTTTTAAATGTTATATTTACTTTCAGACATTGATTGGAAACAAATTGGAATCCGGAAAATATTCTGGAAATAACCCGGGGAGGATTTAGACAAATCTAAAATGGATACATTGCTACACCTATAGTAATAGCGAGTTGGCAGCCCTGATATTGGAGTCGGAACAGACAGCCAAAGGGTTAACTTTCAACACGCTGTAAATTAAATGATATTTATAGTAGCAGAAGGTTATGTTATAGATGAGCGCCTTATGGCTAACAGTTTTCATCAGTTCGCTAAAGTTCGCTTTGCTTGCAGTTTAATTTTTATTTTTAGTGTTTGCCTATGAGCAAAAATAATAAAATTCTGAGCAAAATACTATTCTATGTTATTGTTTTGAAGTACCTAGGTTTGTTTGTTACAAAGAAAATTACATACGAAGCTCTTCGTTTTGTCTGGAATACTAGGCAACAAAAAAAATCTTTTATTTTTTCCCAGAGATCTGATTGTGTGATTCTGAACCGCCATGCAATAGAAAACTTAGAACAGGAAATAAAACATCCCAGTCACGTATAGCTTTAAAGAGAATTTTATTTTTAATTTAAACAACTTTTCGAAGTAAGTGTGTTATTGAGACATAAAAAATAAACTAGTTTTTGTCCTTTTGGCCTGTCTGTTGTAAGAAGAGGTTGGTGTCTCTCTAATCAAAAACCAACAGTAGTCTGCAAGCATTGCAGTGGTCCATTTTCCCTGATAACGCTTTTCCATTGAAGCAATATCTTGGTGGAAGCGCTCACCGTGCTCATCGCTCACTGCACCTAGATTTTCTTTAAAAAAATCTAGATGCGAGTGCAGAAAGTGCATCTTTAATGACATATTGCAACCCAATTCTTTATAAGCATCTAACATTTGATTTATAAGGCTTTCATACTGAGGCGATCGTTTATTTCCGTATAAAAAGAAATTTAGTTATTTCCTATTCTATACGTGATTGAAATAAATTATTATTTTTCTGATATTAGATACCTGATTATCTATAAAATACGCTATAAATTTTTCCCGGGAAATTTTGAGTGTTGCCTAGTTATTTATAATTATAATTATTGTAATTGTAATGGAATTTTGTATTTATTATTATTATCAAGATAATGCTAGGGATCATTCATATTTATAATATTATGTGACGAGATGACAAGTTGCATGTTGTAATAATTTTAAGGGATCTCTTTGCCTGAAATAAACAGATTTTATTTATTTATTTTAATATTCTACTGTATTTTTTTTTTCTATTTATTGTTGGTTTCTTAACTGATTTTGTTTTTATTTATCAAACTAAAGAAATAAACAGTTTAAATAGACGCGCTAACCCCACCAAGATAATACAGCTAAGCAAACACTGAAAACATGCTCAGTCAGTGGATTATCTTTCACAAAAAATCACAAAATCACTTTTTCGTACAAATTGTCCGATTAATATGATAACTTTGTATGACAGTGAAATTTTTTTCCGATTTACGCCTAAAATTTCTTTGGAAATGAAGCTCAAAACTATTGACTGAGTATTTTCTTTCATTATTTGCTAAGTCGTCTGTTACATCCTGTATAAACCCACTTGAATGAACCGACTTGAATCTTCATTAGTGAGGAATGCTCTTCCCTTGATTACGAGCTGTCCGGTAATGGACATCCTTGCGACATTGATTTATTTTATCGAAGCGACACCGTCACGTGACGCCACGGAGGTAAAAACATATTATTGGTATGTGTCTGTTCTATGACGAGGAGTGGCATTGTTTTTTTTAGTGCTCTAACAGGAAAATGTTAGGCGCTTCAGATAAGTGATTTTTCAAAGAATTAAATAATTTTATAATGCAGGATGTACTACTTATTGTTTTTATGGAACATAAAGACTTAAAATTTTATCTAATTCATAATTAAAAGAAAATATTATTTGTATATAGATGGTAATTTATAAGATTTAAAGACTTACTTTAACTATTCATTATTACCTTACCTAGCTATTTATAATTAATCTGACTTGAACTTAACCGATGTCATATTCTTCGATCATACGCATAAAATCAAGATTTTTCTTATGATAAAGTTACGTAATAAATTATTTCAACAAACTTTTTCGCTTTTACCTTTTTGTGCCTTATTAATCAATAATATGCTCAATAATAAGTAATTTCCGGTCGGATCTGGCAGGCTGTGCTCAATAAGAATATTACTCCGGCGCAGCCCGGCATCGTATCCGGCCGACCAGATATAGAGCCGGCGATATCCGATCCCATTTGTGAACCGAAAAGCGGCATGTCAGATTTTATTATTGGAAATTTTAACGAAAATCATAAAGTAATTTTTAAATGGATTAGGTTGAGTGAGATTTTAAATTTTGGATGTAATGTATACTTAGTTTAAGTTTTATAATTTATTTTATCCGTATAGGCCTACTGTTTGAATATTTTTAGAACAATCGAACTTTTCTATTAAACTTTTTATAAAGTTTGACTTGATTGTCTTAGACTAGACGATTCTTTTTATCAATTTGGAAGCTTACTTAATATATTATTCTCTAAGTTCTTTCAAACTCAATATCCAACAAAATTTAACTTACTGATTTTCATATGGGTTAAATAAAGTTACTGAACTATCACGTTATCTACGTTTTACCTTTAAAAGTATATACAAAAAGAAAACTCGGCCAGCCAGTAATCTCATAAAAGCTTTTCAAGCGGCCAAATTTCATCGACAGTGTGTCGCGGGCGATGAAAATGAATCATTTATTTCGAAAACCGAACCATAAAATCAGCTGTTCTCTTACAAATGCAAATCCTCTGAATGACCGTAATCTTATTACGCCAATTAGAGTGCCGAGTTAATTTAATTAACCGTAATTTTAATTCAACTGGTGTCAGTTGTAAAGGCTCGTTCTGGAAGTATTATCTTCCTGCTTTGTTGCCTTTGTTCTTTGTTATTTCACAATATCGTCTTATAGTTCTCTTTGTAATTTGTTTTAAAACAGATTTGATTTCATTTTCTTAAGTAAAATATGTTATGAGCGTTAATAAAAGTTGAATCTTACATTATTTGAACGGTAAATAAATATTCGTCACAATAAAATAAATATTTGTTTAAATTAGTTGTTGTGTATAAATGTTTTTTTTTTTTGCTATATAGAACAACGCGCCACGTCTCTGAGGTGAACAAAATCTCAATCTCCTTAAAACTATGTTATTTACAAATATTACATGACTATAACAATATAAAATATTACTAGCATTTTAAAGTTCATGAATTTATCATGTAGAACTATTCTATGTATGAAAAAGCTCGACGCTACGGCATAGCCGTCATTATGCTTGCTACGGCGTAGCTGACATGCTTGCTACGGCTACGGAAGCGCTACGAGCTACGTACGATACGTAAGTATATAAAAATCTAGCAAGCGCATTCCGTATCGATCTTATGGTTTCCAATTTCAGGACGCGTCCTATATCAGTTTCCAATACTCCATCTTTGTTTCGGCAAAGCAACAAGTATTGAATCTTCAGCCTTATGAATGGATTGCGGAGTTGCGGGCTCGGTCTGACGGATTTTGAAAGAAAATTATTTATGACTTTTCTACCATTTATATGTTACCAACAATTTTAGGTTGGATTCAAGATTTTTATAAGAATCGCAACAATAAAAAGTGTACTAAAATATTCAGTCTTTGGTTGGACTTAAGGCTCAAACCTAAATATATTACTTTATAAATTGATTACAGATTTGATAAATCCTTACAGATATAAGTACCTAATATTAAAAAATAATAACCTAAAAGAATCCCAATCAATCATGGCAGCCAGTAGAAGGTTGTTCTGAAGGCGACACATAGCTGTTCCTCGCGCGACGCCCAAACCTCTTACACTGACCTGTATTAGGTAGGTACTAGCACACTAGACTAAATACGTCTTTTAAAATTATAGTACCGTGCAAAATTCAAGCTTCAAAATCAGCTAATTATGCAGTTGCTACTATTTGTATCGCGTATAAAAATGGTATATTTTTTGTTCATCGTCAACATTCGTTATCAGCCCATACGTCCTTTTTTTTATTGACCTAAGCTTGAGTCGAAAAAGTACGATAGATCGAGCTTCACCGGACTTGTGGAGGAGTGGAAGACTCTACCCCAAAGTAGTCATATACCAACGCGACTATGGGCGGCTCGAGGGAGCCTCGGACCTACGCCTAGCGCGTTGTTACTGCAAAACATCATGAAGGAGACGACGCCTGAGGGGCTCCGTCTCTGATTATCAATTTTGATTTTGGTTTTTGCCACGCTCCCCGCGGTACGGGCGTTGTACTTAAAAATAACATAATAGGTAACACTGCATAACATTTGCATTGCATTGTATAATATCAAGCCAGTATCTTTAAAAGTCCTCCCAAACTTTATGAGTTACCAGAATCCTTAAAATTATTTGTCGAAAATGTATATTTGATCCATCGTAGGACTAGAAAAGTCGGTGCTATAAAAGATGCGAGTGACGTTGCGTCGTCGTCGGGGGAAAGTAGGTCGCGTAAGTAGACTTGTTGCTTTACGACGCACTCCTCTCTCCTCTCCCGCTCTCCGCTCATTGATTGGAACACACGATCTATCACCTTTTCTACGTCACCAAAATCATTTTATGAATTTTCTTTTTTGGCTTGTTGTTGGTATTGGTTTTGGTCTTTTTTTGTTCTGCTCATTTAGTTCTAAACGTACACCAAAATCGACTGCGAACTTTAAAGAAGCATAAAAATTGGTAAAACTAATCTTTAGGCCATAATATGAATTAAATTGACTTAGAGCTCCGAAAAAAAGGGAGAAGAAATTATGATTTTATTCTTCTTTTGTATGTCTTTTCTTGGAAGCTATTGTGTGTGATATGAAATTAAAGGGCTTATTGAGCCGATTATAAAAGGATGTGTGCCAGGATTAAAAGTAAATTCTGAAGATTGAATAATATCAATGCACACAAGAGTAAAACTGGCATTTAAATAATAAGTATAATATAACTAAATGAAAGCATAAGTAATAATGTGTTAAGTCTTAATTGGTGTGCTGTAATTTTGAAAAAGCCTTAAAGAACTTCAAGTTTCTTTGAAAACATTTCTCTTTGGTAGGAAGCCTGCAGTTCAAATTTCTAAACTTATTTCTTATTATTATCATAGCTCTTTCTAATATCAATTCAGTCAAAATTTGAGAAGTAAAGTTTTAAGATCGAACTTAAATTTACTTGTCACACACACATTATAAACAACAAGCCTTGTTTTCATGAAAATGGTCGAAAATAAGGATATCGTAATTACACTCATTTTAAAATAAGCATAATAATCTTTGTCATTTAAAAGAGAATTTTTGCTAAATTGCATAGGTACCTAACGAACAGAAAATCCATCGCTGCAATAATAAAAAAATAAAAAATCTATTATAAAGATTGAAACTGAAATAAAGTGTTTAAATTGGCGGAAACTGATTTGAAAGCAGCCCGTTGGAAACCTTTTTCATTACGAAACGTTCAATGTTTTATTATCTTTTGAAATAAAAACGCTTTGTAGCTATAATGGAAATTTACATTTAAAAAATCAATTATAATTTACCTACGGAGCAGTAAAACTGGATAGATGATTTAAAACCTTAACTGAATTCAGGTCATTGTAATGTTTACTTGTTGCTTCACAAGGGAGTGTGGACGAACATATTCGTCGAACCCTTTTATTTGATTACCCGCACAGGTAGTGCCACGTAGTGCCTTAGGTTTATTGCTTACGATTTTGTTGCGAGAGTGATTGAAAGAATTATAAACGATAACATTATACAGCTTAGCTACAGTCAAATCAATGCAATGTAATTAATACTTTTAAAAATCTTTTTGTGTGTAAACTGTAATTTTTATTTTAGGTATTTTACTTACTTTCATTATATACATAATTGAAAACAATATTTAGTGCGAAAATATGATCACAATTTACAAAATCGATCTACTTAGAGTAAGAGCACAATATTAGCCGATGGCCGGCCGTGTGTGAGGTGTCCCCAAGTTTATATAACTCTTTTCGTTAACAGCTTATAATTACTTATATTTATGTCCCCACCGAGGGGCTCGAGCTTACCCTGAAATCAAGGTAGGCTCTCGAGCTTTTATTACTCTAAATTTAAATTAATTGGTACAGTGTTTTCTAAGAACATTGGCTCTGATTGACAGACGGACAGACTGGCAGATAGATTTACGAATCCTATAATAGGAATTCCGTTTTATTTTCCTTTTGTGGGACGGGATCCTAAAAACTGCTAGCCCTTAGAGTATAAATAGAAAAATTTCTGGGAGGGATAGAGTACGCCTATCGAGTATGAACCGTAAGCACGGATATGAACAGTCCGAATATCTTCAGCGCATTCGTTTAGTATCAAATGGTTATCGGAGCTGATTATTTTTCCCGGTGAAAATAAGAAATTTAATAGGAGAACATTTTGAAATGTGCCGTCAAAAGCTGCAAACATGACTTGAGGAACAAATCAAAAAAGAAAAATGTTATTGATTTCACCGCCCATACAAAATCTGCCAAAATTTGCTTACGCTTGACATAAAGGCAGCGGAGCTATGCGCGTGCTCTATGTATATTTATTCTCTAAGTGCTAGCCCTATATTACTGTGCTCAAAATTTCATGCAGCATTTTCCTTATAAAAATATTAATCCGTTCCTTCGCCGTATGACTCTTTTCCTTCTACTTCGACATCAAAACAGCTATTATTTATTCGTACCCTATTCCAATTTCCCCTTTGAACATCGCGAAACTAAATGAATAAATTAGTTGAACCTTGAAATCTACACTGCCAAAATAACCGGAAATTAATGGGTGACAGCTAAAGTGACTTGTTTACAACTCGTCCTGTCATCATCATTACAGTCAAAAGACGTCCACTGCTGGACTAAGGCACAGAAGAAAATAACGAATAAGGTCTCCCTATGGACTTAGTAACATAGTTACATTATGGGAGAGGTAGGAAGGAAGCCACGCTTCGCTTAGTAGTAATATAGTTATTCTGAGCACTATTGTCTCCCTATCCCCCAAAGTACTTTTTTTTCTGGCCTGGTTCAATTCGCCATATTCTGCTTAACTTCATTTCAATTCTATGTAATTTATAATACTTTCAATCGAGTTTTATCCAAGGATGTTGTATAAGTATTTTGTTTTCAACAAAGATTACAACAATTTTATAACTTATAATTTATTTCGAATTTGTGAGAAATGTGTTACTAGAATGCTAGAATCCTCACAGTTCACTAGTATAACCATCACTGCATTCCGCTACCCATCTGATAAGCATGGTAAAAATGATAATAATTTATTAGTCGTACGTAACTCATCAATCACCACCCTGTGTCTTATGACTTTTGTATATTCAACTAAATTCAAATTAAATATGGTACAAAAAAATTGGCTGTTCAACATCAAACATTTGTACGAGGACCACGGAGAATCGATCGGATTGTGTAAAGAACACACTTAACAGAACACAGGGACAAAAGCACAAAGTGGAAATACGAACTGGGAAAGGAGTGGAGTTTCTACGTCTAGTTCTTTACAAAAATCCCGTAATCGTATTGAATATTTTGTAAGTTCACAAAATATAAAGTTATATCAAAGTTTTAAATAACTTTATGTTATGTGAACCTACGAAATAAGAAGTTACTCTAAATAAAGTCTGTTCGGCACTTGCCCCCTTTCTGATCTTGCCTGCAAACTGTCACATCCATACAGATTGTAGATTTTTGCCCCCTTATACTTTTTATTCGTAATTCGCCCACTTTCGTTTTTGGCCCCCTTTTTACTAAAGAGATAATTCCAATAAACAAAAGTGAAATGTTCATTATCTAACAATGTAAAATATATTATTACTAGCTGTCCGCCCGCGGCTATACGCCCGCGTTTTTTTTTTTTTCGTTCTTTTTACCTTTTAAACCTTCCCTGGACTTTCATGAATATTTCAAGACCAAAATTAGCCAAATCGGTTCAGCCGTTCTCGAGTTTTAGCGAGACTAACGAACAGCAATCCATTTTTATATATAAGAAGATGTTGCTTCTCACTAAAACGGCTGAACAGAGTAAGATATATTGTATGTAGATAGGTTAATTACTGGATTTACTGTGGCACTGTACTGACCTAGCACAGGCTTTTTTTTATTATGATAGGAATTTTACCGCTACTGCACCCGGGGGCGAACTTCTAGTGCTGGATAAAAAGTGTGCCTAAGAACAATAAAAGCAACCTTTCAATACAAACACGTAATTTTTTTGCTTGTACTTTTTATGTTAGCTCCAAAATACCGTGAAATACCTACCTATAATGGAAAATGTTGAAAAGTTACCCATTTTTTCAGTTTTATAATATATCTGGAAAAAAAAGCTTATGTAGGTAAATGGATAGAACAACATATACAATTTAACATTAATTTCATAGCTCAGGCAAAACAAAAAAAATACAAAGCAAATTAAAGAAAAATCTAATAAACAAAATAGAGGTGAAAAGTTTAGCACCCACAAACCAATATAAGTTAAAACGCGCTATTCAATTTTGGAAAAGTCCAGTTGAAGTACGAATTATTGCACTGAATCAACATTTAGTGGGAGTTACAATAACGACCTGTTGAAAATGGATGTCGTGTGGTATCCCTTTCCGGCGTACACTTATTCGTATATTCCTTCTCGCTCAGTCGGTGTTTCGAGCAGACTGTGAGTTGTTTAGGGTGCCAGGCGTCCGCCCGTGCCGGCACTCGGGGACTCACTGGCTGCCCTAGCGATCCATAAGCGTAGCCCCGGCTCCAGAGTACGAACCCTGAATAAAGTAGGGCGGTAAACACCAACGCAACGGACACCTGCCACAACCTGCCTACATCCAGTAACAACCCACACAATACCCTTTTATCTGATGATAAATCAAACTGCGTTGAAACTACGAAGATACACCCACATATTCCCCACTATTCACTACTCTCTATCGAAAGTGCACAATTAATAAGCTCTTGATACTTATAATTCAGAATTTATCTGTTCAGGCCGTAGAACAAAAAGTCTCACTAGTTCCATTGTGGAACTGCCTATATTTCAATGTACCTAGTGGGAATAAATAGTTGCATTATTTCCATCATGAAACTGTTCAATGGAACTAGTGGGAACGATTCCTCTTTTAGATAGTTCAAGTCGAGTATGTAAAACTATTTTATATCTGAGATTCTCATTTTGATGTTTTACCTACTTCTTATTTAGCTTACTTTGTGTACCAAAGCCTCACCTCTATTACGCCATGTATGGCGGTCAAGGGAGTCTGTGGAAATATAAACAAAAATGTAAAAATCAAGAACGGGAAAATGAATTGAAGAAGTTCAAACCCTTGGATTCATGAATGAAAGGGAATACACAGATTCTGAAGACACTCAATGCGGCTTTCATAATATTAAGTTAGACAGAAGCATATCAAAGACAATTACCCATCTCTAGTTCTGGCAGGATTATCTACGCTGGTTAAATAATTGAGGCCTCTCTAGCTCGGCGATGTGTTTTGATGCCAAAACCACATGTTGCTCTGAAAGGGAGCCTGAAATGGCTGAGCTGTTTTTGCTGAAATTACACAACCACTTTTTAGTGCCTCGACAAAGATGCAATAAAAAATTAATAGAACTAGCCTGTTGAGCGCTTGTTGGAGCCACTTTAGCAAACTTTATTTTGTGTATTTATTTTGTGATTTGATAACCGTTTCTATGATGGGAAATATGTTTATAGGAAATTTTGAAATGTATTTTACAATTTTGTATTGTTTGAAATTTACACAAAACCAGGTATCAGAAGGCTTCTGACAAAGCTCGTGTAACATCTATGGATAGTAAACGCAACTGCTGCTTGACGTACCTTCCAAAGCACAGAAACATCCTACTTTTCAGAAAATCTAGTGATTCAGTCTGCAATGCTGTAATAAAACTGGTAAAAGTTTTACAAGTAATATTTGTATGGTGCCCCACCGAGGTCCGAACCCGGAACCAAATGTGACTTTTACCACTTGGCCATGAAGGTCATCCATACATATTTAATCTAAGATATTAATATTCGAAAGTTGTTGATCCAAGAAAAGAACAGAAAATCACTATGGTTTTAAGTTTAATGACAAATAAATTAGATAAGTCGATTATTATAATAAAGATTGGGCTTCGATGGTTTTCTTGGACAAACCCGTTCACAGGAGACGCGAGGATCTTTTGGCATGACAGTACGCGCAGGCCGGTACAAGGGCTTTGATAAACCTGCAGTTAATCGATCTACGCTAGCAACAGGTACTATGGGGTGTACCTTCATCTCCTTAGTGCTGCGAATCTGGTCTTGACGACGCGCTTTGAGCAATTTTTGCTGTAAGTCCATTATACTCTCAGTTGGGTCACGAATATTATCCAAACTAGTAGCCACATCTCCTAAATCTTCATTTTCAGTGTGCAGTATCTGCTGGTTGTCTATGACCATCCCCAGATTCAATTTAAAATTAGCCGAACCATCTCTGAATATAAGATAAACATTAGCCTGATCTATAATTCTCAGAGAAAACTGTTCATTAATCTTTAGCGCTTTCATTTTGATTTGATACGGCTGAAACTTTTGCGTTAGTTTCTTCGTTTGATCTTTGATACAATTGCGGAATTCGATATCTAGCATATCAGGAAAATCTTCGCGTGGTTTTTTGTCATCGTCAGATTTTATTTGCATAATGATAGGGTCTTTTTCTTCTGAGTATGTGTCCATCATCACACGCTGGAGAACCGGTGGGTCGTTTAGCGAATGCCACTTCCAGTGAGATACAGGTCCGATACCACGATCCAGGACTACGCCGTCACTCTGGTTGTACTTGATTCTGTTTAAAAAAAACATTGTCTGAGGTAATGCTTATTATTACTAAGTATTAAGTACCTATAATTATATTCTGTGGTAATATGCAAACAGGGCATAAGTTCAGTGCTTTTAAAATAACGATGAATTAGATTTTAAGGAATGCGAACAATTCGTTTAAACGGAAATTCGTTCAGTTGATTACAAAAGCACGTTTATACAAAAATATATATTTACTTATTTGACAATACACACAGTAAACATGACCCAAGAATAGAGTCCAAATTAGTTTACCTAGTTTCGTGAGATGTGAACATGGATCGCTACGTCGTCGTTATGCTCACCTTATCTTTCCAGCATGATCAAAGACCACTGCATTGCCCAGGAAATCAAACATAGCAAGGACAGTCACCGGTCGGGAACGTCCATTCTCATCAGGTTCGCCGCTGCTGTATATCAAGTAACGTTGTTGAAAATTCCCTTCTGCAAAGAAAATAAAGCATTAATAGAACTGTCGGAAATTGATACAATTAATTTGAAAAATGCAGCATAAGCCCGTGACGTCACAAAAGAGATTGACAATCTGACAGACAGTACCGGCCGTTACGCAGATTTTCGAAGGCGGCTTTTGTCTAGCCAGAGCAAGGATTTTATAAGTACTACGTACACCTGGATAGAGCACTACAAACTTACGCTTCAGCTATTGCAATCAAATATAAGCTTTATTAAATTGACATAAAGCTTATGTGTACCGTATTATAAAAACCGATCTGAGTGAGACAGCGGGTAATGACCCGTGTGTCCCTTTCTAACAACGACCTATAATTGCCAATTCATATTTAGCAGATTTGAAAGGATAGAAAATGTACGTACGTGTATTTTCGGTAAACAAATTATTTTAAAGACCAGTATTAAAAATAATAATTTCAATGCCTTCATAATTCAAAATAGATGTTACACTAATGAAGCAATAATTTAAGCCATAAATATAATTTGTGAACTTGTTCCCTGGACATCAAACAATATTTATTTGTTTTATACTATATGCATATATTTTGTGTGGTTTTTAATTCAAAGACAAATTATATATTTTTAACTTTAGGATCTTTAAATCGCTTATTTAGACGGGATAAAAAAAGGCGGTCTTCTGTAAAGAAGAACTCTACAGACGACGTTGATTTTTGACAAAATATTTTTACGGTTATAGATACTTGAATTGTTTTAATGTGAAAAAAATAGGTAAAGAATCTATAATCACTACATAGTATAAAACAAAGTCGCTTTCTCTGTCCCTATGTCCCTATGTCCCTCCCTTTGTACGCTTAAATCTTTAAAACTACGCAACGGATTTTGATGCGGTTTTTTTAATAGATAGAGGGATTCAAGAGGAAGGTTTATATGTATAATACATGCATAATATACTTAAGAATAATCCACAATAACCATTTTCCCGTGCGGAGCCGGGGCGGGTCGCTAGTAGTAAATATAACAGAAATAACTTCAAAGAAATTGAAAAAGCTTGTCTCCCAAGTAAAATAATCTCATTATATTTTAGAACCATTATATTCTGGGTTATATATACCTAAGCATACTTTGAATAAAATTCATATACATAGTAAATTCTTCTTCTTTAATAACAAATCGTATTTTATTATTTTATTCAATATTTACTGCACATACGAAAAATACAGGCACAAAGAAGAAAAGGACACAACAGTACCTACAGCAGACCTGGGAAGGAAGAGGAAGAAGACAGCCAAATTGTGAACTCGCCTCGACGTCGAAAAGTGATTTGTAAATCTTACTTTGAATAAAACATATTTAATTTCATTTCTTTTCAAGAGAAAAGCAAACACAGAAAAGCGGATCGACGTACACAATAAAATAACTAACAGACAAAAATAACTAAGTATTCATACTAGGTAGAACTCGACCAGAGAAATAAAAAACCTCGCCATATTGCGGAATTTCAATGGAACTAAATTTATAATGGAAATTGTTGCCATAAACATAAAAATATACATGTGGCGTCCCCAGTACGGGTATTTGATTTCTTTAGTCATGCTTTACAGCTCATAGCTGGGAAGTCAGGTGTTTCCATAATCCCTACACTCGGCAGGCGGGTTGTCCATCGCAGTTGTTGTCAATTAACGCAAACGATGGCTGATGCCCATTCCGTGGGTATGGATATCCTTTAATTCGCCTCGTTTGACACACCCATGGAAAAAGTAGAGTTGGTAAAATTTTTTGTTCGGAATAACATGATAAACAATTTTCAAACCAATAAGAAATTTTGCGTTTTTGTGCTATACCTATAATATATTTAAATATTTGCGAAAAATAACTTTCAGGGAGATAAATATTATGCCGCTATCTGAAGCTGTAATAAGGATGTGACTCTTGATCTTCAGACCAAATTTTTACGGATTTTAATAGTTGTCTTTCCATAAGCTTGAATTGCGCAAAGGCCTCGATCCCTTTTTTCCTTCCGCCATTTTCTGATCTATGATTGAATTATTATGTAAAATTTTGGTTAAGAACGGTTTATGCAGTATCTCACATACCTACTCTCAGATATTTAAAAATCTAAATAGGTATTATAGTTTTATTCTATAAAAATTACTCGATATAAATGAATTTGTTGGTAAATATTAAAAGTTTGACAGCAATGCAAGTACTGGTAGTTTGCAACATGTATTTTAATGTAATTTTCTTTTATTAGCCTAAGGGCGTGTTTACAAAAATACAAATATCACGATGGCGTATGTATAATAAATTACCCGGAATGCGTGTTATCATCTCATAGGAGGCAACCCTTCCGTATGGTTCGTTTTTCAAATTTAGTAAGAAAATATTTATTGGTTGGGGTGACAACAATTTTGACGAGACAATGTAAACAATCATTTCGTGTACCTACCTAGATATAACTAATATTAAATTTACGACAAAAATAAACTTTTACGACTGTAAACGTTCAAGAACCGATTAAGCCAAGCTAAACAAGCGCAATGCAAACTTTTTCA
Organism: Teleiodes luculella; assembly: GCA_948473455.1. Taxonomy (NCBI): domain Eukaryota; kingdom Metazoa; phylum Arthropoda; class Insecta; order Lepidoptera; family Gelechiidae; genus Teleiodes; species Teleiodes luculella. The sequence continues at coordinate 15,792,965 of OX419587.1, forward strand.
ACATTTGGTAGGTACCTATAGGTTTCTTCACAATGTTTTCTTTTATCTAAATTAAAAGGGTACCTATTGTATTTTCGAATTATTTTGTTGCGAATATTGTTATTCCGCTAACGTTTTAACATTTATCAGTTGGACATTTTATTTACTACCCGTTTTAATTGACTTTTTTACTTGTACAACGATGTTTCAAATTTCCGCTAAACTATTTACCGGTATATCGACAATCCCGGTCAAAATTCATTTCTCCATTTTATGTTCTGTACTCATACAATGAAAATTGAAAAATGTATAAATCGTTTAAGGAATATTTAAATTCTGATATCAGTTTTTCGAAAATGTGATAAGTTACCAGCCCCTCTAACATGCCCGGTCCACGGATGACAGACAAAAATTTGTCGTGCGTATTCTCTTATCCTATTGGAGGATATTTCAATATGGCAGGTTTCTCGCGCGACAAACTTTTGTCATAGCACTGCATGTTAAGGGGGCAGATTGGACTTCTTAACTGAGTCAGCAAATAAACAAAAACGCTTACCTAAATATTAATATTAATAAACATGTACCTACTTAAAAATAATTATATAAATCGTCAGATCGTTGGATAGGGTTGAAATAATAGAAGTGCCACCAAAATGTAATTAATCACCAAACAATACAAAATGTTTTCACTAAAAAATAATTTATAATCACCGAAAAATACTATAAACTATTATGTAAATAAAAAACCCTAGCAATTCCACACCGTGTTTAAGAAACCAAATTGCTATAAACTTGGACATTAGTAAAAAATTTGAAAAGTGGAAATTATAAGAATGAAAATTATATTACTGTATTATTGTTGCTGGTTTTGAATTAAAAGCAGGCATTTTTACGCTTTTGTCTAATGCGTACATTTTTCGTATCTGGTGGAGGATGTACAATTTTCAAAGTTTCAAACGTATTGTATAATATAATGATAATAGCAGATATTTTTTTCTAGTTTAGTTGCTTGATTACATTTGCTTGGAGACCATTACATTTTAGGCCCTTTTTAAGAGAGCTGGCTATAAAAGTTATTGGTACATATCGTTATAACCTAGCTTTTTGGAGCAATAGTTCATAATCATCACAGTTGTGGGACAGCTTTGAGCCAATTTATACAGGTTCGAAGGTACGTCATTTTTATTCATTTTCATGGATGTCTGAAAGTACTGGGAAACACAAAATTACAATAAATATTGTGGTGCCTTATAAACTATTGCTCCAAATAGCTAGTTTTAACGATACGTACCAATTATTTTTGTGACCGGCACTTTTAAATTGGTTTCAATGTATGGCGCCTGAATGATCTTCATTGCCCAATGCATGAAATGCATTTAATTTTGACCGTGTATAAATACAAATACTTCTTTATAATGTTCCTAACATAACATTATTGAAAGTGCTAAACTTCAGAATCCTTGTCGGAATATACATTTCTGTTAAAGTTAACAGCCCGTACATGTCCCCACTCGAGGGGCTCGAATTACCCTGCTAGTAGTAGGGCGATTAAGCTTTAAATAAGTAAATTTTTCATTAAAAACCAGTTTATTTCAACTGAATGTATAGATAATGATGGCGATGTAAAAATAATATTTTACAAAATATTGGCGTTTATGTTATTTTATCAAGTCCTAATAATATTATCCTATCCTCGAATTTCCGAATCTTATTGTCACCCTGCTAAGAAAGGGACACACGGTACAGTACTAGACATCCTGCTCGGCACAGATTTACTGTCAAGAGCTCAATCCAGTTGTACGTATAGTACTTATAAGATCCTTGAGCCAGAGAGATGGGGCTCCCATCTCTCTGTGTCTAGCAGTGGACGACATTTTGGCTCATTTGACAATAATGGAAGGAGATAATAATAATTTGAGGGTTGCATCCCTAGAACCCCCGGGGACTTTTACATTATGTAGCATTGTTTGTTTGCAAAATCTAGAAGATGAAAAAAAGGAAATAGTGTAATTTAATCTTGAATAAGCAACAATTTAAATTGTACATACCTTCAGATTCGTAGTAGTGAAGAGCGAGTCTGCCATTCCTGTAATACCAGCGCCCTCGGCCGTTGGCATCGAACTCTGCTAACTTTTCACCAGTATCGTATTTCATAGGGCCTTTGCTCTTGTTTTTTGTAAACCAATTGAACTCAGGGTGAGCGGGAACAACACGATAAATGTTTTTCTGTTCAAATGAAAAATAAGTTCATACAAAGTGAATTGTACGTATAGATTACTTGACACTTTATTACCCTCGTAAGGCCCAAACGTCCTATTTTTAGAAAAAAATACTTGGCTGCTCCGGCCCAAGATGTTTATCTAAAAGAAAAATTTGCGGCCCAGCGTTCTAAAATTATGACATAATATTGTAACCCATTTCACACTTCAAATAGTCCCGCCAACTCCAATTCACCTATAAAAATTGCAAACCATTGAACGTATCCGAACTTCTCATTGGCAGTTTTGACAGATACAACAAGTAAACTGGCTTTTTTCACGTGTCAACTGTGTGGAACGGGGTCCTAGCTAAAAGTAGGTCATTAAATCCTTGTTTATCCGCGCAATCATTGCATTACGAATGATGCATTTTACTGTAAAGGGTTATTGAAATGGTATATTTTGCCAGTACGCGCAAATTTTTTTGTAAACTATTTTTAGTCAAATACTACACGAAGCAGAAAACTTTCGTCCCAAAATAAGGTCGTTGGGTTCTCATCATCATCAACAGCTCATAAATTTCCCCACCGAGGGGCTCGAGTCTACCCTGAAATCAGGGTGTATAGGCCTAAGATGGCCACGCTGGCCTAGTGCGGGTTGGTCCACTTCAAACACAACAGTTGAATTACTTCGCAGGTGTGTGCAGGTTTCCTCAAGATGTTTTCCTCCACCGTAAGAGCGTCGAATAAACGTACATAATATGAATTCGAAAATCGAAAACACATTGGTACGTGCCGACTGCCGGGGTACAAACCCGCGAACTTTCGAATGGAAGCCAACGGCCCTACCCACGTGGCCACCGACGCTCTCATTATTATTGCTGCTAATAATTGCAAGCAAATGGATTTGTTTCCTAGAAATTATACTGATTTTGAAAAATATTAGTTAGTTACTGTTGATGTTTTTAATGCCTAAACAATTAAGTAAATAATGTAAATAAAAACAAGTTTAAACAAAGTTATAGGTATTTATAACTTATGTATTTAGTAAATTTTTATTTTACTATGTCCCGGAGTGCTAAAAAAAGTACATACGATTTCGACGTCTTTTTCATATGGAATAGTCAGCTTTAGGCACTAAACATAGCTCATAAAAGAATGATATCAATAGCAATACATTTAAAGACTCTTTTCGCAAATCAAAGTTCTGGGCCGGAAGCACTTGAACCTATTATTAGTACATTGGGTCGTCACCTAAACTGACCTAAAATTAGGTTGGGCCTTACGAGGTTACTCGAACTAAAATTTACATAATTAAAAAGTCTTTACAGCAAAAGCTTTAAAGAAAAAGATGGACAGAATAGGGCGAATCATAGGGTGCCGCTTTCTAATGTCTAAGCCTACCTTTTGAACCACTTTTTCAATTGGAAGTACGGTCCATCCTTTGTCTATGAAAGTGCGATCTGATAATTTGTACCGTATGATACCTCGATCACCGTCAGGGATCTGCAATATAATAAATGTGCCATTGTTTGACTGATATGCGGTGCCCCTACTTACCTACTTAAAAAAAAAGTAGTATGTTTATAAAGTCCACAATATACTGGATTGAGACCTCTCCCTTGGTTGTGAGGCATTGCTGTATGTCAATGCTTGGTCTTGGTCTCAATCAAGAATAGATAAAGGTAAATCTATTCTTATAAATTTCCTTTCATATTTACAAATATTATAAAGAGGAATTTGATTGATTGTTTGTTTGTTTGCATTAAATTGGCTCCAAAACTACTGGACCTTGGTGTATAAAGATAAAATAGAACTTGGGGTATAACATAGGCTACCTTTTGCCGCGGGAAAATTCCCCATTACTAACTTACATTTCTGATTCTGATTCTGAACTCTCTAACAACATCAATGTTGCACAGCCTGCGGCTAATAAGGAACGATTCAATAATCTTACATCATTTATGTTCTTACCGGTTCAGTAGTTGATTCTTCAATAGTTTTTGGAATATCTTTCACATGTCGTGTTTGGAACAGGATTGGCTTATTACGTTCTACAATTGTTTCTGGAACGTTCTCAACAATGTTCTTTCCTTTAATTTTATATATCAAAGCATCGTCTGGTTCTCGTAGATTTGTCAAACTTTCTACATCTAACTCTAAATCTGTGTCGATACTAGTGGTTCTCATTACATTCCTAATGACAAGTGTATACTTTTCTTGCGATTTCTTTAGTTTCTTTATCATGTTTCTATGCTTTAGTGCATTTTCCTGTATTTTTATCAATTTCATTAAGATATGGTATGAGAATTTACCAGACCATAGAAGTCGTTTCAACGCTGCGTGTTGTGTAACACCTTTAATGTTTTCGTCAGTATCTAGATCTAGTTCGATCGTTTTAATTGATCTTACTCGCTTAATTTTAATTTCAAAACGACTTGCAGCTTTCATATTCGTCGTTTTCTCTTTATTCATTTTTATTACTATATTTTCGCCCTTAGAAAATGTATTGTTGCGTTAAAATTCCTCAAATATGTATGTAGGTATGCTGTTCTGAGACTATACCTACTCGTTTTTTATAAAACACTTAAGTTAGACGTTATACCTAACGAGACCATAATGATTATACCTGAAAATTCAATAACACATCTAAATTTTAATACTTGTAAACATAATAATATTAAAACATATAATGTAAGTATCTATGAATCACAATTTATTATAAAAGAATAAAATTATTATAAAATGCTATCACAACATAAATCACAACAGTCGTATTTAAAACGTCATGACAATTACAAACAAAAAAGCGTATATTTTGACAGAATATATTACTTTCTCTTACTAATTTGCACAATCCTTTATAGAGTTTTCATACGAGTTCATTTACTCGCCTCTACAATTATTTTGTTTGTTTGTTTGTGACCTTTGTAATACCTAATAGCTTACAGAAGGCCGAGTTGCTCTAAGCCTAATAGTGCCTTTGTGACAATAGGCCCGGTAGTACTTCTATGATTCTTGCAATCAAATACCAAGCTCGACGTCGAAAAGTGATTTGTAAAATCTTACTTCGAATTTTGAATTTTGTATTTTTAATTCAAATACGGCTTTTTTTCCACCTCCCTGTTTGCAATAGGCGAAAAGTATAATAATAAGGCAGATAGAGTAAATACGAGTAGGTATTGTAATTTATTAGATTTACCTAGTAATTGGCTTTTTAAGTTAGTAAATTAGTTTTGTAATTTATTTATGTTAGCTGTGAAGTTTACTTGTTTGATTATATAAATAAATAAATACATTTACTTAAAACTAATGAAATAAGATAATAATACTCGACCAAAGAAATAAGAAGCCTCACCATATTGCGGAATTTCAATGATACTAATTTTATAAAGGAAATTGTTGCCATAGTCGTAAAAATATACCTATACGTGGCGCCCCCAGAGCAGGCTTCTTATTTCTTTAGTCTGGCTTTACAAAAGTACAATATTTTGAAAATATGTTGGTAGGTTAAAGGTATAATTTCTTTCTCAAAAATTCCATAAAAGGATAACATATCAAAAATCCAAATCCATCCTACTACTTAGTATTATTTAAACACGAATGTTTGTACGGATGGATGTAGGTATGTATTTATCGATAGATGTATGGATGTATTTAATAATAATATGTTACTCTTTCACGCACAAATTAACGGATGGATTTTAGTAAAATTTTAACGGTGTTCGTAGTGCAAAAGTCAGTCAACGTTCGCTTATTTTCATAACTTCATTTTTTGGCGCTTTACACAAGCCCTTTCATTCGACTTGTTGTCACACGATGATGACAACGTAACTAAAATAACTTTATTTTTTCAAAGTCCTAATTTCCGCCCAAATGTGGGCTCCATGATTTATATTTTATAGGATAGCATAAGTCCGTCCTTGGGTCACGGATTTGCATACGTGTGTAAATCAACTCGATATTCCAGGCACAGAACTCTGTAACTACCTACCAGGTACCATCACTACAGTACTGTGGTCCAAGGATGACAATGAAGAATGTCGTATGTAGGTACGACATAAGTATGAAACGCTCTCCACGTGAGTTCAACTCGCACCAATTCTTTGAGCACCACCGGTTTATGTAGTATAATATTTTGTAAGAAACATAATACAAGTACCTACCTATTCATAGGTATACTTAGCTCAAGGCATTTAAACTTAGGTACCTACAGAAATATTTCTAAAAAATAACTTTTTTGTTGATTCGTCATCAAAATATACCTACTTAGCCATTGAAATTTATTTCAATGTATACTTACTTATACAAGGATAGTACCTATGTAAAGCCTGACTTGAAAATAAACCTGCTCATGTTTATGTTTCTGGCATTAATATTCATTAGAAAATTAACTCCATTCAAATTCCGCATCACCACATACGGCAAGGTTTTTTATTCTTTTGGACGGGCTTTACGTACCTACATCATCATCTCATCTCAGCCGAAAAACGTTCACTGCTAGGCAAAGGCCTCCCTGAAGGATCTCCACAAATCCAATCCAGAGGCTTCCCGCGACCCTCACCAGATCGTCGGTCCTCCTCGTGTGGGGCCTGCCCACACTACGTCTGCCGGCGCGCGGCCGCCATTCAAGAACCTTTCTGCCCCAACGGCCTACTACGTTTACGTTTGAACTAGCAGAAAACTTTAAACTAGTACATAACAGTATTGTTCCTAAAAATTTATCCAAGTTTTGCTGCCAGATTTGAAAATAAAAACGTTCAAAACAGTTATCTTTCTTTTATCCAATTTTATATCTCAGTTTTTACGCGGGAATCGAGAAGAAATGGCGCGTTCATTGTTTCGTCCTTTTTAAAAATAGTTTTTCATGTTAATTGTTTTGTTAATATGGTGGCATTAGTGCGATAATGTGCCGTTAACGAAGAACCATTGAAGAACTATTCAATAAAAGTGAGAAATAATGAGTGGTTAGCTGTTTCTGGTTTGATACCCCGCGTTAAACTTCAGTATCATTGGAATGTAAAAACGACCCTTGCATTTCAATTTTCAATGATCCAGTGACAAGACAACAAGATTAAAGACGTTCAATACGGATGCAAGAATTGACTAAAGACACCGGTACATACTATATTTATACTGTGCTAAAGATGACGAAACGAAATTGAAGATCTCCTATTATTACAAAAGACTAGGCTGTATAGGCTTTAAACCCTTTGGCTTTCTCATAAATAAATAATTAATATATTAAAAAAAGAACAATTTTATCTGTCATAGTAGAATTGCCAGACATAACAAAACAGTACTAAGCATTGTTTTTTGTTTCTCGTTTTCGACACAATTTTTTATTAATTTTATTTTATTACTTATAAGAAACCTTTCAAATTTTATGCTAAAACTTTTTATTAAAAACTTGTTAGGATATTATTACTTCACATTATTCAAATTTTTGTGAAGAACAAAATATATCTCATTGCAAATTATATTATAAATAAAATATTTTTACATCTCTCAAATTCATAGAACTTTAGAAAGAAGTTTTATTTCTTATAGAATTGTTTTTTTTATTACTCTGGCATATTGACTGCTCCAGATCTGGCAACACATAAAAAAACTAAACGCTGCGTGTTATAATTCTTGTTTTGTTTTTTAGATATTAATTACATTCGATTATTTTGTGATTTGCCAGGAAGCACTGCTCTTAGTGATGTGTGTGTTGTGTTATAACTGAAGCTGTTCTATTACGTTAAAATGAAACCGACAAGACGAATCAATAGAGAGAAAAAAAGTGAAGTTTGTCGCATTTGTCTTAGTGCAAAAAATGATATACGAATTCCTATTCATGCTGATAGTGAATGGATTCGCCTGCTTGAGTATTGTCTTGGAATATCTGTGAGTAGCTATCAATTTTGACCCTAACCTTTATACAGTCAGGCAAGTATCTAAATGAACTTGGACGAGGGCGCTGCTTGCTATACAAAAGACTGCGGATAGTGACTATACCCAATTCTTCATCTTTCATGCAAAAAAATACATTGCAGACTTCAAATTGCTTTCTTTTTGTTCTATCGGTGGAGATTTGTTATTAGCATTTTACACTTCTATTCTCTTATTCTATTTAATGTGAGCATGTCCAGTTCCAAATACAAATAAATAAAATAAACAATTAAATTAGGCACAGTAGCCAGCACATGCGGCTGGACATGTTGACCTTGATAGTGCCCGTATTCCGTAGGGGTAGGGGTCAATTTCGTAGGGCGAATGTCCCACCGCATGTGCTGGCTTCTGTACCAAATTTTGTTTGTAAATTGCTGATTCTAGAATAACTTGGTCCTATAGTCATAATAAAAATTGATATGAAAATTAGGTCAGAGAGTCAAGTTCGGTGCGGAATATATAAACATAATAATGTATAAAATTATGGTGAGCGAGTTAAATTCAGGATGAGATTAATTTCATTTAATAGTAGTTTGACTTGTCTCTTAGGTAATATGTGTACCTAGTAGTTGACTCGATCAATTACTTTAAACTGTTAAAATGATCATCACACATCGGCAAACCACTTGAACATGCTAAGATGTTAACGGCAATTTTTTTTTATGTGGAATAGATGAGATGATATGTTTATGTAGACTTACTTCATAAACTGGTGTTTTTATTAATTTTTAATACGTATTTTTTTTTTTAGGTAAATACAGTAAGTGGTCCTCAGATCTTGTGTGATAGCTGCTCTCGAAAATTGAAAGACTTTTCAGACTTTAAAAATCTTGCCCTTAAGTCTGAGACATTATGGAATAATGTTTTAATGACAGAAATTGTAAGTAAAATATGTATAAATAAATATGTGCATATTTCTGAATTTATCCAATTTTATTTACTAGCAAACAACTCTAACTAGTGTACACTTTTTTGGTATTTTATTTTTTAGAAAAAGGATCCTGTAGATGTAGAGATTATACACATAAAAGATGAAGATGAAGATTCTTTAGATAATGATGATGATACTCCAGAGTATTTGGATGCCAGTTTTTTGAATGATGAAGAGTGGTTACCTACTGATGAAATTAAAGATCAAGAAGAAGAGGATGAAATAAAAGATGATATTGACTTTTCCAAAAATAATATTGATGATGAAACGGAAATCCAGACAAGGAAATCAAAAAAGCTTAAGAAAAATGATGGGAATGTTTCGAAAAGTGACTTAAAAGATCTTCTTACTATAACTGAGTTGAAAAAGAAATATTTTGATGCAGTAGTGCACAAAAAGAAAAAGAAATATTCATGTTTGAAATGTGGTAAAGAACTAAGTAAGTAATTTTACCGTTAAAACATTACTGTTCTTTGCAGAAACTTTGTTTTAAGGCTTATCAAAAAACTTTACTGCATAGAAAAAGGCACACCATTGTAGCTTTCCGCACTGCGGCTCTGTTAACAGTTTTTCTCATGAGAATGACGGATTGTCCTGCTGTATATGGTAGCCTGTATGTTATTCTGATGCAGGTATAAGTTATAATAGTAAATATTGTAAAGTTTCATAAAATCCATTTGGTAGTTTATGTGTCAAAGAGTAACAATTATCCACAGACTACTACTCCTCACAAACTTTCACTATATTAATGCAACTATTATTCATGCATATATTTCTCTTTGCAACCATTTTATTGTAATTAAATTTTTAGGCAACTGTAAAAGTATACCATTGCATGTGCAAAAATGTTATGAATCAGAAGTATTAATTGTTAAAAAACCAAACAATCCAGAAAGGACACAGAAGCAAATCGAGGAAGCAGGAAAAATAGCACCATTGATATTTGATTGTGGTAATGTACTTTCTGTTTTATTTTTTATCGATTGTTTTTACAGGAAACTTGAGATCTTCGATAACTGTACATTTTGTGTATCATGTTGTATAGTAAGGTAATTATTATTATTAAATTCTCTCAAACAGTCTTTCTGTAGTTTGTTCCCAGTTATACACCTGCAAAGAAATTCAAAGCTTGTGTGTATGTGTGTGTGAGGTTGACCAACCTGCATTTGGCCAGCGTGGTAGACTAAGGCATTAGCCTATTCACTCTGATTAAGGAGTAGGCTCGGCCCCTCGGTGTGGGACATATATGAGCTGTTAACACAACAACAGCCTCCGTGGTCGAGTGGTCAAAAGCTCGCCTGACGTTACGGAGGTTCCGGGTTCGAATCCCGGTGGGGATTCGTCGAACAAATATCACTTTGTGAGACTTTCCCCAGTTTGGTCAGGACATTGCAGGCTGAATCACCTGATTGTCCGAAAAGCGATGATTCCGTGCTTCGGAAGGCACGTAAAGCCGTTGGTCCCGGTTACTATCTATGGATGTAGTCGTTACATGAGCCATGTCAGAAGCCATAGGCGGCTCAATGATTCTGACACCAGGGTTGTGAGGTAGGTTATCCTCGAAACCCACACGATAAAGAAAGACAACAACATCATTTTTGGCACTAATTTACACCTTGATTAAATTTATTTTTAAAACATAATATCTGAGAGTACCTATTGATCTTTCTCAGGTTTGTGTGATTACCATAATTCTGATGAAGCTATTGTCAAAAATCATGTAAACGAAGTTCACTGTTTAACAAATGACTTGAACTGCAAGGTCTGTGATTTTAAAGGCAGAGACATGGCTGATGTTATAACTCATAGGTATGTATAAACATTAAGGAAAATTTCCATTTTCAATAAGCTGTCTTAATTAAGTCCTAATCTTTGCGGTGTGTGTCATAACAATAACAATAGCGGCGTGACCTAAAAAAGATTGCAAGTTAAATGATTTTAATTAACATATTTAATAGTCGCATGTACCTACTGTAATTCATCCGTAATTTCTTTAAACAGTAATCAACTCAGTTGTGGCACTTTGATGATCGTTGAGAAGATGAACACATATCTACAATTTGCCTTCGGCTTATTGCAAAGTAATGAGCGTTTGTAAAATTACAACGCTGTTTATAATTTGCCTATGACATGTAAGAATTCTGGAGATTAGTGCGAGAAAGTAACATTCTAAAATATTTGTGTTAAAAGTAACGATGTTAATACATACGAGAAGGCTTTATTATTTGACAGTTTTTTCCAATAGTTATTAAAGTTACTAGCTGCCCGCCCGCGGCTACGCTCGGGTTGATTTCGACTTTACCCGTGGGAATGTGGTATTTCCCGCGGTACAAAATAGCCTATGTCCATCCCCAAGGTCTATTCTATCTTCGTACCAAGTTTAATTAAAATCGGTTCAGTGGTTTTGGTGTGAAAGCGTAACAAACAAACAGGCATAGTTACTTTCGCATTTATAATATTAAGAAGGTAACTATGGTTACTAAAACTAATCTGGTATTTATTAAATAGTAGATCTATACTCATATCATCTTTTGTAGATTTTCACATATGCCCAAGGAGTATAAGGTGAAATATAGCTGTCCCACGTGTAAAAAAGTGAGTTTGAACCTGCTGTCCCTGCAGTTTCACTACCGGTCGGTACACCTGAAGAAACCCGGCGGTTGGTGCTCCGTTTGCAGCAAAACCTTCACGGGCTACACGTACTTCAGAAATCACACGCGGCTGCATACCGACGAGAAAATATACATTTGCGATATCTGTGGACACAAGTAAGTTTTCTGGAAAATAGGGAGAAAATTGGTGTCATTGTTATTATGGGAGCGTCGTTGGCCTAGTGGCTAGGACCTTTGCCTTCCATTCGGTAGCTTCTAAGCGGGTTTGAGCCTCGGCAAGCTCCAATGTGTTTTCGAAAATTTATAATAAATAAGTATATTCTAGCTTTTACGGTGAAGGAAAACTCGTCAGGAAACCTGCATATAGCTGCAAAGACATCCAAAGTATGTGTGTGAAGTTGACTAATACGCTTTGGGCCAGCGTGGTCGAATTAGGTCCATTCACACTTTTCAGGTGGGGACATAATAATAAAAATTTGCACTGATTTGCACAAATTGCGTAAACCTGTCAGTTCTGTTCAAACTGCGATCCACAAACCGCCTGCCGAGCGTGAAATCATGCCTTCTTATGAAGGGGCCTTAGTCCTACAGTGCACTGTTATACGCTGTTAGAATTCGATAAAAAATGCCATGGTAAATAATACTATTTCGAATTTTGACTTGCAAGTAAGTATCAATGTATTTCAGGTTTTTATTCCGTAACCTAATTGTGGCACATATCAGAGAACACATGAATGTGAGAAACTACATCTGTGACACTTGTGGGAAGTCTTTCAAGAGGAACAACGCCCTATCGGTAATCATTTTCTCTTTAATATTAAATTACAGAAAACAGCAAATCAGTGGTGATCAGTCAAGCCAGATTTTATCATGAAAACCTTAAGATTACTGTTTTATTCTGCGTTGCTATCTTACTAGCTACCCTACTTACTCACTAGTTAGCCACTGCTCGACGACCCGGGAGATTAGGAAAGAACCAGACATGACAACGATAATCATCCCTAAGTTAATAAGTACCTACCTACTCGTAAAACAAACCAATTTCAATATTATCGCGTCCTTGAAAATTTTAGTGTTTTTTGAATCGATGATCCTCGTAATTTGTACAAGTAGGTATTATGATTTTCAGATATACATAACTTGATCATATAATCTAAATACTCATTTGATTGGAAACACGTTTTCTCAACATTTTATCGATAGAAAATCGCGTCAAAGTAACACCTTCTATTATCTTTTTTCACTTCCTATAGGAAAACGGCAACGTACTAGACGTTGAAACTTAGTTACAAGTATGGTATTCAACCTTACTAAAATCTAGTTTAGAAACATTTTTATTATATGTAGTACTTTGTCTATAAATGGACTCACAAGAACTTGGCACTTACGCTGTTTAGTTCTAGCGCGCTAACAGCACACCTATCTCGGTTCCACATGTACGGTACCGCTTAGCGCTATTACTGTCCTGCACTGCCATCAGTAGTGGTCCGTTTACTTTGCCGCGCAGATAAACCACGCCTCTACTGCGATTTTAAGTTTTTCGAGGTGCCGCCTTAAGATCTGTTACTAGCGACCCCCCCCCCCCCCCCGGCCACTCATGGTGCAATGCTTGTTCTAAAAAATATACTACAGAATGTCTTGGCTTAGAATACCGAATAGTAGTCCCTACGAAAGCTCACATAGTGACATGATTCAAATAGCAACTCTAGCTCCGTTACAAAAAAGTGAAATTTAAATCGCAAGGCACTAGTTAAAAAATTAAATAGCTGCCTCACTTTCTATTGCGTATAGCGGTGATTCGCGCCACTCGGAGAGGAGCATCGAAAGAGCATAATTCGTTTGCACTCTTTGTTATATTAATCAAATTGTATAAAATAATAATTAAAAGTCGCTTTTTCTGTCCCTATGTCCCTATGTCCCTATGTCCCTATGTCCCTCCCTTTGTACGCTTAAATCTTTAAAACTACGCAACGGATTTTGATGCGGTTTTTTTTAATAGATAGAGTGATTCAAGAGGAAGGTTTATATGTATAATACATGCATAATATGCTTAAGGATAACCCACAATAACCATTTTCCCGTGCGGAGCCGGGGCGGGTCGCTAGTTTAAAAATATTTTGAAAAGATGCAACGCCTGTGGAGTTTCTTCCGGAGAGTTCTTCTCCACAAAAGACAGCCAAATCGTGAACTCTCCTCGACGTCGAAAAGTGATTTGTAAAATGTTACTTCAAATAAACACATTGACGTCGAAAAGTGATTTGTAAAATGTTACTTCAAATAAACACATTTTGAACTTTGAACTTTACTAAAACTCGGAGTGAGATACATACACACGCCTCTAACATGCCCGGTCCACGCGTGACAGACATAATTTTGTCGTGCGTATTCTCTTATCTGGAGGATATTTTAATATGGCGGGTTTTTTGACAGTAAATTGTGCGACAAACTTTTGTCATAGCGTTGCATGTTACGGGAGCTGATCTATTCTCTTATCTGGAGGATATTTTAATATGGCGGGTTTTTTGACAGTAAAATGTGCGACAAACTTTTGTCATAGCGTTGCATGTTACGGGAGCTGATCTTGGCCCGACCGATATCGCCGCAACCAATTTTCCCTGCTTTTTAATCTTTGAAAATATTCATTTAAATTACATGTTGTAGCCAATTTCGATTAAATACCTTTTGATTTTAGGTTAACTTGAGCTTGCTCCTTGTTACCACTGATTTGCTTTTGTCTGTAAAATTACTGAATGCTTGGTTATTCATATTGGTTTTTACATAACAATAGTATTTTTTATCTTTACTGTCAAGAAGCTTGAGAGTATTCAGTTTGATTACCTCTGTATCTACTGCAATGCAATAGTTTTGAAATTTTTCGTGATCGTTTTGAAATTTTTTGAAACAAAAAAGAAGTTTAACGGTAGGTACTTGAGTATATCTAGTAGGTACTCAAGGTAAGATGGATTTTATTATATTTTGTCTGCAGTTTAATTTCGTGTTCTTTGTGACTTATAATAATAAATTAATTCATCACGTATTCAAAACCCTTTCGCAGCAAAATGCCAGAAACGCATTTGGCCAAAACTCGAATAGGGAATTTTCAATCTTAGGGTGTGGTTTTCAAGGGCACGCCAATATTGTAATGAGTACCTAATGAACCTAGTCTAGGTGGATGTTGTTAGAGTAAATAACAAATATAAATAAACATACAACAAATACTTCTTATCTCCTTAGCCAAATCCGGAAGCGCCCACAGTAAATACCGCTTGGTCCATAGGTCACAATCCAGTTTAGTTCACGGCAAAACCAACGTTATATCACAAAACTTTACAATGACTGTTTTCATACTCCCACCGACCCGTCAAATTAAATACCTATTTTCGACAAAATAAATTAACTCGACAAAATAAAATAAAATGATTACACAAAAACTACGCGGCGATCGGCGGGTTTGTGAGGTAGTTAACCTCGAAACCCACACGAAAAGCACGAATAAATAGCCCAACGAAGGTGCCAAAAACGGGTGCGCATGCGCTTATGAAAAGGTTGCTAACTAAAAAGGCTTGCCATGATGCCGCTAAGGAATTTAATTCAAATAGACTCACGTACAAAAACCAGAACATTAAAACTCAGGTCGCGCGATGTAGGTAATTAAAACCTAAACTCCTACTCTCCCTTTTGTTTGTATCTTGAATAATGTTTATTTTGTGATTTTCCTGCCCTGACAAACATGTATCTAATTATCTTCTCTATCTCTGACTTTATTTATTAGTCTTGTTTCTTCAACACACATACTACGTTTATTTCCATTTACAATTTATTTGCTACTATGTTTAAGTGTTTCACAAAATATATCTAAAATCTGGAAAGTAATCGTTTTCGTTTTAGGGTCACATTAGAGCGTATCACACAGAATTAAAACCAGTGCCCTGCGACCACTGCAACAAAACCTTTAAAAACGCTTACAGTCTGAAACTACACATGAAAATGGTCAAAAAGGGGAAAAACTTCGTCTGTGAGGTGTGCTGCAAGGGATACGCAACCTACAGCCTTTTGAAAAAACACGTGTTTTGGCACACGGGCGAGCGGCCTTTCGAGTGTGAAACTTGCGGAGGCAAATATAAATCTAAAGGGAACTTGAAATTGCACATGAGAAAACATATGGGCATATATCCTTACAAGTGCGAGTCGTGCGGGAAACCGTTCATGACGTCGACGCAACTCAAAGCTCATTCTAGTGTGCACACTGGTGTGCGTAGAGTCAAATGTCTGGTTTGTGAGAGGACCTTCCATGAGAAGCGACAGATGTTAGCGCACTGCCATTCCAAGCATGAGTCTTACATGCTCAAATATGAAAATCAGGGAACTTTGGCTAACACGGAAGTTTCGCGAGAAGTTGATCATAATATTGATCATAATAACATGTAAGAAGACTCAATAACGTAGTATTGATTTAAATGTGTACCTATACATAGTGTTTGTAAGTATATTTGTGAAAGTGTCTAAATCAATGTAAGTTACATAGGTAATTTAAAAAAGCAATAAAATCTACCAGACTCCACCTAATATGTATAAATAAATATGTTGGTATTTGTAATTTAAAAAATATATATTTAGCAATGATGTAATAGTTATTTAATTTAATATTTATCATAAAGGTATGTGCACTATAGACAGTTATAGTTAAGTTAATAACCCAGGAGCCCGGAGAGCAGACTTTCTACATTTTATAAAAGCTTAAAGTTTGTGGGTAGGATTATCCCTCCAGTACAGGTTATAACTATTCCCGATTATAAAGTTTGGATCAAAGTGGTATTAATGGTTCTGGCAGATAGCAAATAATGTGTTAAATTGCATCTGTGATCGGTGGTCTACCTCTCCTTCTCTGCTGTATTGTGTAGCAATGGAGATGCTTTTTTACTATAATATGGTCATCGGGTCTTTGTAACACATGTCCGTACTACTTCCGTCTGGCTTGACTTAGAAATCTTGTCATCTATAGCTGTGTTACTTGGAAACCCCCTCCCTTTCAGATGTGTTTTGAAAGTATAAAGCGACGGCGGGAGAGAGTACCAGAACTTTATAGCTTGGACGGTGAATAAAACTTAGAATTGTGAGACAGCAAAGTAAGCGAAAGATGACGACAAGGTCGGAGATTACGATTAAGAGTAATAGATTGAAATTGGAAACGTTACTTAGACTCGCCATCATAGTAGCGAAGTTCACTCTTTCGAATGTTAACTCGGCGAAAGTATGTAATAGAAGTGGGGTTAAAAAGAACAAAAGAGAGTAAAGAAAGTGTATGATAATCCCTGCGACTCTAAATTGAGTGGGAGGGAGCCATTTTTCAACTAGACAGAAAGATGGGACATAATATGCGTAGACCGAACATAAATGTAATGCATAGGTTTTGAATGCGTTCGGGCTTTGTGAGCATCTCTTCTGTAAGGTCGGACAAGAATCTGCGTAATAAAATAAAAGATTGGTAGAAGTAAAGTTTGAGCTAGGGAAATTTTCGTGCTGGTTGGAAAGAAGTTTCTTGGTCGGTTGAGAGAGTAATACCTTTGCGGCAAACAACCTCCTACTTAATCGTAGGTATGTCAGTGATTTAAGATCTCCAGGAAAGCATTTTTTATCAAGTATTTATTTTTTTCTCCTGTTTTTGGCTATGAATGAACGTACCGATTTCTATTTACGTATGACAAACAATATAACAATGTAGGTATTTTAACGGGTCAGTCATACCCCTCCAAACACCTAGTTCACCCCATTAGTTCATCTGGGTGTACCAAGGGCATTTTTTCTTCCCATATACCTAGCACGATCACATTAAAATTAGAGTTACCGTTTTACAAATACGGCGTACTTCCCGATGTTTCGGCCGAAAAACAATCTACCTCTACACGTCCCTAACATTCTACGTTATTCCATCCTTTTTATTTGCACCCTTGCTTATGTTTTGAAGAAATCGGTTTAACCTCTTTGAAAAAAAAAATCATTTTCGTTTTAGGGCCACATAAGAGTTCATCACACTGATCGAAAACCGGTGCCGTGCGACCACTGCGACAAACTTTTCATGGACATGGTCGGTCTCAAAAAACACCAGAATCTGGTCAGAAAGGGGATCAACTTCATCTGTGAGGTGTGCAGCAAGGGATTCCCAAATTACTGTCGTTTGAGGTGTCACATGATTTCCCACAACGAAGAGCGACCTTTCAAATGTGATTTTTGCAGAGGGAAATATAAACGTAAATCACAATTGACACAGCATATGAAGATACATATGGCCATATATCCTTTTGAGTGTGAGTCGTGCGGGAAAAAGTTCCCGACTGGGAAGCAACTTAAAATTCACTCTAGTGTTCATACTGGCGTACGCAGATACAAATGTCAGTTTTGTGAGAGGACCTTCCATGAGAAGCGACAAATGATAGCGCACTGCAATTCCAAGCATGATTCTCTAATGACAAAGTGTGAAAAAGATTGAACAGGTTAGTTTCGCAAGAAGCTGAACATATTAAAAAACTTATTTATAACCATACGTTACGAAGATTAAGATCCTAGCCACAGCTTCAGCGACGCACGGCTCGAATTGCGACGCGCTGGCATGCTGGTGTGACAGGCCACAGCTTGCGCGATTCCGAATACTCGTTCACCCAGCGCTGTCGTCGTCGCGATTCGCTCGATGCTTTACGCTACGCCGTCTTCGCTTGTCGCGCCACAATTTGCGTTGCCGTGAGCTTGACAGGCGGTAAGGATTTGAGTGTGTAGTATGTTATATTTTATGTAGGCACCTAATATATTGTAATTCTTTTTCTGACCTAGTAGGTAAATTAAAGTAGTATTTGCAATTATACTTAAATGTTTTTTTTTTACAATCCCTTGCATCTTTTTATTCATCTTGTGGTATAGGTATGTGGAACTGACGGGGAGAAAGCTAGGTAACACCTAATTTTTATACAAATATTTACAAAGTTTAGTTAGATATTGGGCTCAATTCTGCGTGGCCGCTAAAATATCTAAATTTAAGTTGCTGGTCTCTTTCATTCATATGGGAATCGAAAAGGATGGGAGATGATAATGAATGATATTTAAAATAATAATCAGTGCAGCGGATATCTGCTTAACCACTTTGAAAAACAATAATTTTCGTTTTAGGGCCACATAAGAGCTCGTCACACTGATCGAAAACCGGTGCCGTGCGACCACTGCGACAAACTTTTTATGGACATGGTCGGTCTCAAAAAACACCAGAATCTGGTCAAAAAGGGAATCAACTTTATTTGTGAGGTGTGCAGCAAGGGATACCCCACTTACAATCTTTTGAGGCGTCACATGATTTGGCACGCCGAAGAGCGGCCTTTCGAATGTGAAATTTGCGGAGGAAAATATAAGTGTAAGGGACACTTAAAAGACCATATGAAGATACATATGTGCATATATCCTTTTGAGTGTGATTCGTGCGGAAAAAAGTTCCCAACTGCAAAGCAGCTTAAAGTTCACTCCAGTGTTCATACTGGCGTACGCAGATACAAATGTCAGTTTTGTGAGAGGACCTTCCATGAGAAGCGACAAATGATAGCGCACTGCAATTCCAAGCATGATTCTCATATGGAAAAGTACTTATAACTAGTCCACCCACCACCGCTGTTTTGCCTTCGTCTGTTTTCTTCGCTCTTGTGGCCAGGCGGTACATATTTGATGTGTAGTATGGTACCTACTTATTACAAGTGTTGGTAGCTATATTGTAAAAATCTTTGACCTAATAAACAAAAGTTAGTACCTATTCGTAATAAAAATGTTGTTTTTTATACAATCTCTGGCATTTATCATTCGAGTACCTACCTACCTACCTAATAGTCCAGGAAAACTACACAAGGCTAATAATATGGCCGATCAAAAATAATTCGACATAACTCTAGGGCCTGGCCAGTTTCGCGCGACCAGCGGCGCGAACTGAGAAGAGACTCGAGGCGCGAACGGCGGTGCGATGGTAGGCCACAGCTCGCAGCGAATTCGCTGTACAGATATTCACTGTAAGTTGCCCCTCGCCTGCCATAATGCCTGCCATAGTACCACTATGGCAGGCGGGGTCATCTATTATCTATTATTGCCTACGTTTGTTTCCATCGCTCTTCGCTGTTCGCGCCGCTCGCCGCCACCGCTGCCGCCGGCCACGGGTAGCTGTGACCAAATTGTACAAATATTTTTAAAGTTAGAAGTTTTAGCAATGGTCAACCATGTTGTACCATTCTTGGGTGGTATAGATAGCTTATGCCTGGTTTGAATAATAGTTGGTAGGGTCAGTCCCGGCGCACTCCGCGCCAGAGCTCCAGAATGCACCTACGCCGGGCGGCCGCGATTCCGCGGCCATTTAGTAGGAATAGCCCTTCCCATCCCAATCCGTATGTTGTTAAGTGTACGGGCTATCTCCCGCACCCCACTACGCGGTTCCGCCGCCGTCCCAAACATATCCTTTCCGAACGTGACGACGAAATCACTGATGCAGTTAAAGCAGTCAAATAATTTAGATTAGGTACACCTCACAGAATGCCCTTCTGGTAGTGAATACCCTTCAGGTAACAATTACCCTTCAGGTAACAATGCCCACACCCGCCGGCGGGGGCGCGGCCTGAACCAAAATCAAAATTGAAAATCAGAGACGGAGCCCCTCAGGCGTCGTCTCCTTCACGATATTTTTCAATATCAACGCGCTAGGCCGTGGTCCGAGGCTCCCTCGAGCCGCCCCTAGACGCGTTGGTATATGACTTTTTTGGGGTAGTCTTCCACTCCCCCGCAAGTCCGGTGAAGCTTGATTTGAAAAAAAAAAAAAAAAAACAGTAGGAATAGCGCGTGCGCTTGCGAAGACGCTATTATTTAGTCTGTTGTAATACGGACCCTCGCGGCGCGGTCTAAATGTGCATTTTGTTTTAGTACGAGCGCAACGATATTATAGCCAGGTTCGACGCGTTCAATGTAATTTGAACGTTAGTGGCGTGGTAGCTAAAATTAAATTCGCACGTTTGCTATCAGAGAGTGCGCCTTCTATACCTAGTCCTATTATATATTCTGTGGTAGGGTGCCTTTATTACAATAAATAATAAGCAAATAAGATGCGAATGCGACCCAAAGTCGAGTTTCTTCTGGTTCTTCTTTGTAGCCTAAACCGCTTGATAGATGTAAATTTAAAACGTGAGGGGTATCGTTAGATTCGTCTTAATAGTTGGAGTGATACTGAATATCCATATCTAGATCTAGGTAAAAGCCCGACCAGAGAAATAAAAAATTTCGCCAAAATGCGAAATTCCAAGGGAAAATTTTATAATGGAAATTGTTGCCATGAACACAAAATATTAATGTGCACCCTCAGAGCCACGTTTTTAATTTCTCTGGTCCTGACCTGACCTGAAACCTGCTTTAAGGCGGATTTTTGGCTGCAAAGGCTGCAATGGTCTTCAAAAAAAATATTTTCACTCAATATTTATCTATTTATCAAAACAAACAAAGGGTTTCAGGTAAAGGTTTAAGTAAAGGTAATTTAGGATGAGAAATTCTAAAAACAGATGTCGGTATAAAAAAGTTTTTCACGCAATCGGTTGTTTTTTTACGCAATAATAGTAATTCAAATTTTTTTCTTTATATCAATTTGTTGGATATCGTGACTGCGAGTGTGTCGAGTCCCGCGATCCAAAGTCAATGTTGTGTCTACAAGCGACCTGCCAGGAAGCACTAATTCATTATGCTAACGAGACGCGCTGCCGCCGACGGTGATGGATTAGCCTTTTTACCCTCGCATAAATGTGACGACCTAAGGGAACGCGTAAAAAATATCTAAACATCCGCCTAAATTACATAAGATGGGTCAATTTTATTTTATAAAATAAATCGGGAATTGGTACTAGGTGTGACAAACCGGCAGAATTAGCTTTGCTTTTATATTACCTTAACTACTTAATACTTTAATTATTTATTTTTATATTTTGTAATGGTTTACATGTTGTAGGAATCTTTTATCTAAGAAGTTGCTATTATTTAATACCGCTAAATTGCTACCTAGTGTTTGTGAGGATGCGATTACCTTTTAGCTTCTCGATAAAATGTTTTAAATTTTGTAGTCTACCTGTGGAAACCTGTTATTAGTTATTAGTTGTTTAGTTATGTTGTTATTGAGTTTTTGTTCACTGATGGTTTTCCGAAAAATAAATAAATAAATAAATAAATACCCTATTGGGTATAATTTTATTATACTCGTAGTTGGTAGGTTGGTAGGTCGATGACCCGGCAGGATCGGCTCTGGCAGACTTTTTTTTTTCAGTGTTTAAGTGACGGTTAACGATCTAGAGATAGCCTATTGGGGTAGGTACTCGATGAGGTAGGTGTTTAGGCCCCCGGCTCCCGCACTATAATTGTGACCGAGGCTGAAGTCGCTACTTACACCCTGTACCCTGTTTAGCTTTGGCATCTAAGTAGCGGACGACTTTCTTGTGTGGTATGGCAGCTAGGTACCTAAGTATTATTTTAAAGTTTTGCTGAAAAAGTAAGTATCGAATCAATGAGTACCTATGCATCTGAGAATGGTATACCTACCTGCGTGCTCACCCTTAACCAGAAATTGAAATCGAATGGTCCATTGTGAACAGATCTTATCGCCTCTTCCTTCCTCAAAGTTTAAACTCAAACTTTAGTTGTTATATGCTCCATAGAATTCGGCACTGAAGGAAATGAAGTCGGCCCCAACCTTCGCTTGTTAGATTTGTGAATGGTGATAAAACTGTGTTTCTATCTCTGTTATAGGTAGTACCTAAGTAGATACATACCTACCTACAAATTACAATAATACATGAATCTACCTTGCTTAGGTATTAGGTTTTGGGCTAAGACTCCGAGTTAGCCTTCACGATGTTTTTCAATATCAACGCGCTAGGCCGTGGTCCGAGGCTCCCTCGAGCCGCCCCTAGACGCGTTGGTATTAACTTTTTTTGGGGTAGAGTCTTCCGCTCCCCCGCAAGTCCGGTGAAGCTTGATTGGTCGTACCTTTTCGACACAAGCATAGTTAGGTCAATTTAAAAAAAAATCCCCGAGTTAGCCATCGACTCGAAAAGAAGAAGAATTAATGAAAGAAAATTGATAATTGAGGCCCATATTAGGCAAACACAATTAAATTTAAATTAAACATAGGTAAGTATGGTAATTTTTTTTTATAATAGGTAGATAGGTACCTAACCTACTTAAGTAAAAATAAAAATACATTAAAATATTACAATTTAAAGTATTATATAATTAAAAACTGGTAGACAACTGAGTTCACAAAACTCGTGTGGCGGATTGGCAACCCAGGAACTAGCAGCGACGACCAAGGAGTTGGTACAAGACAATATGGCGACAACAATATCATAACATAACAGCGATGATATCATTTCGTAACAGAAGTCCAGTTGACCGAACTAGCGCAACTTTTTAGTAGCACAGGTTCGTAGGTTCAGTTGACCGGACTAGGGAACTCTTGAATTTAGCTTCAGTTTTTTAATGACAGGACGGCTTAGAACATGCTGTACCGCCACGCACAATTATTGGCTTTGAGCAAGTTACCAAAGGATCATTACTCAGGAATTAAAAAAAAAAGTAGGTACCTATACAAAATTGTGTAGGTCAGAATGGCGGGTTTTAATCGGACAAATTAAATGAAGGATTATTCTTAAGCTAACTAAGCCTGTAATTTTTCTGCAGATAAGTAGGTACCTAAGTACCTAACTTACTTCTATGGTATTTTAATGACTTCCTTTTGAATGATAGTCGAGTAGGTATGTTATGTAACACGTGATGCTTCGTCGCCACGCCACGCCACGATACTATTTCCGTAGATAATCACACTTTTCTAAGTACCAAATCCTAAAAAAAAACCTTTTAATAACTTGAATTCTGGAACTTGTGGCTCGTTTGGGGTGTATTGTTATTGTCAGTTTGTATTTTTGTTTCGTAAATCCTTCCTTACCCTATTTGCATCCTCCTAGGTTGAATTCTACTAAAACAAACTCAATTTCGTTCTAGCTCTTAAGTAGATATTCGTTTGAACTAAGTAAGAAGCCTACCGGTACCCTTATCAAGTAGGTACCTATTCATTTAACCATTTGGTATTCTGTGATTTAACAACGAGCTTTAGGTATCTTTTTAGTAGGTACCTATACATCAGTAGTTCATTTGAATCATCAATTGACTAGAGTCAGTTTAAAATGGGCTAACATCTAGACTCTGTGTCTCTGTGATAGACTCGCTTTTTTTTTTTATTGATCTTTGCTTGAGTCCAAAAAGTACGACGGTTCAAGCTTCACCGGACTTGCGGGGGAGCGGAAGACTCTACCCCTATTAGACTGTAGATAGACTAGATACATAGACTCGCGTCTTGTTTGGCTACATAGGACTTTGGTTAAGTGAAAAATTTCTAACAGAAGAAATGTTGTATTTTATTAATTGTTGTGGTGTCACTAATAATAAATGTTTGTAACTTTGTATATTAAGTTCTAGTTTAATGCCTCATAGGGCGCAGAACCAATATTCCACATTTGAAGACTTACCTACTACAATCTCATCACGAGTAGTAAATACTTAGTAATAACTAACACGTCTCGCCTACCTATTTCGCGAGGTTTACAGAGGCCACTTACCTACTCTTACTATGACCTTACCGACTTATCAGTTCATTGAGGTTGAATAAATCATCCATCACGCATGCACATCAAATTAAATTACCCTGAGCCGACCTTTTGTATGACCGCCTTGGCCTTACTTTCCATGTCTTTCAAAAGGTAAATTGCAATTTCACATAATTTTTTTCCTTTAAATCCAAAAATAGTAGAATAAAGCCTTTACCCGGTCACAATGTATATTTAATATCGGGTCTGGGTGACCTTTGAGAGCGGAAGCGAGCTTCGCTGCCTGCGGGGCCTCCCAATATTCTATTGAACAGTCGACGCGGCGGCCCCGGGTGATGTGGACCCCACATCCAGTTCTACACACCCCTACCGAGACCCTCAGTGTACCGAGACAGGCTTGCTTGGCCTGCCCCGTGCATTCAATTTCCCAAAGAAAAGTTGAATATCTGTAGGGAAAAGTTAGCCTTTTCTAGTGCCATAAAAAAAAAAAGAAAAAAGTTAATCTTTCGCTAGTTTAGGAATAGCTTCATCAATCCGACGGTAGATGATGCTAGTTGTCATACAAATATTCGCAAGTCTAGTTTTGAACAAGGAAGTAATAAATTCGACACCTTTAGCTATATTTTATAGTAAATAGACGTTAAATTAGACAAAAATATTTTATAAAATAATTCCGAAATTATTTAATTTATTTCATGTAATTCTATTATTAATCTCTAAGTAGTTTATTATGTATCATGTTCGTTTTACCTGGTGGGCAAGCAACGAACTACAGAGTAATTCGTCCATTTTGAATTTTGAAGACTCCGAGAAGCAACGCGTTCTTGTTAAAAAGTTTGTAAAAGTAAATTTAAATTTAGAAAAATGTAGAAAAATAGTTTAGTACTTAAAGTTCCGGACATTCGTCGAGTCGGTGGTTGCAGTCTTCGTCTTCGGGATTCTACAAAAAATTGAAAGCTAAGTACTAAGTAGTACTAAGTACTAAGTGGATTTTGGTGTGACACGATTACCTACCTACCTAATAATTTTCTCCCAAGTATTTATTCTATCTATTTAAATATATTTCTCCAAATATCCGCCCTCCCACTATTTTAAGCGAATTTTAAATAAATGTGTGTTTTCACAGGTCATGAAGCTCTTGAGTGCACCCAAGAAAACTGACCTTGGTATTATTTCTACTTTTTTTTACATTTATTGTCCTATTTTAACCTTTCCTATCCTTTCACAGCTCCCGTATATATGTGGAAACACCGAAATCATACTCCTCTTAAATTTACAGGTGGTACAATATACTTGAGTAGTATAGACAAAGTAGGAGACCTGATGGCGCATCATCAGGGTAGCAGAGGGAGCAGCCAGGCTCTAAGTACACCGGATGCCGGGTATGATTAATATTTTTTTCATATTTCCTACCTACCTTTATTTTGTGTTCTTGCTTGCCTAAAAGGTAATCCAACAGCTAGGTATTTCTATAATCACCTATTATCATAATCCATAGAATAGTCCATAAATTCAAGTAAATTCATCATTTTATTCTTTCTATAACTTAATTCAGTTTTCATTTCCTTTGTCATAATTTTCTCAATCTACCTTACTTACCTAAATCTTTAGAAAGCAAATAGCAAATAGGTATACCTAAGTGCATTCTTTAGGTCAATAACCTCATAATTAACAAATAGTATACACTAAATTCTTCTTGTAAATATTGCAAAATTTGTCTTATTGTTTTCTTAGTAGAATTAGAGTCACAATAATGAGATTTAACTACCTTCTATTTTACTATAAATAAATTATTACCTAGCTGTATTTCTATGAATTTATTAAGTAATTATGTCACTTTTCATTATGCTATACATACTACATTCATTCAGGTTACTTATAAACTTTTGCTTCTTAGAATACTTCATTCTTGATAAAGTTATACTGAAGGGATATTTTGCATTAAAATAAAGTAATAGCATCTTCACTAGTTATTTGGGGTCTTGACTGAAGTTATAATATTAAATTCAAACCTAAGATTTACATAAAAGTTTACATACTTACTATCTATGATGTCTTTTTGTTTTACTGTACATTATAAGCGTTCAAGTTAGTCGTATAGTACCTATTTAGAGTTCTTATCTGGTAATAGCTCTCACATTATTCTGGTTTACTTCTCACACAACGTAGAGTCCTATCACTTGATGAATCACTGGCCATATTATCACTTACTTATCACATTTTTACTTATTTACTATTATACTTACCAATTTTTATACATTTTATCCATTGTCGGGGTGGTTACAATTTGTTACGGTTAAACTAGGTTTATTTTTCACAGGATTCACAATTCAGTTAGTTATTTAATTTTCTATCAAAATCTGCTCAGCTCTTTTTAGTGCGTTAAGCTAGGGAAACGTTATAATTTGGTGCATTAGGTTAGTTAGGTAGAATTTGGTCCGGGAAGACCTAGGGTTGGTGCCTTAGGATAGGGTAGGATTGTTACAATGTGGTGCCGTGAGGCCAGGATCAGTCACGTCACAATGTGGTGGCCGTGACCAGTATAACGGTACAATTTGGGTCCGTGAACCAGGATTTGTGTTCCTAGCTAGATCTATCAAAGACAGCACGGTTTATTTGGTTCCGTGACTGTGGATAACAGTTTAATTGGTTTGCGATGATCAGTATTTTAAAATTGAGCTTAGATTGTTTTCTATTCATTACTATGTCTAGTGCTTTTCACTAGAATGTTATTTTATTATCTGTTAACTTATTAGAATCTTATTAGTTCAATATCAATTTTGATTCTGTCCGTCTATATTTATTGATAATTTTACATAATATTATTATTCTGAGGTATTTGAGTTTAATCTGTCTATTATCAAACTTTCATATAATCTATAGAACCACTTTTCTGTACATAGAAGGATTTTGACTAGTTTACTATGAAATTAATTTTTTTACAAAGCATAGTTTACTTTCAGTTTTGTAAAAGCAGATACAAATAAAACAAAACACTGCTTACTTACCAGTTTTAATTAATTTAATATTAAACTAAGAATATAAACGTAAACAACAATTCACATTCACTAATTAACATCACAGTTTGTTCAATTTTCACTATTTTCTTGTTTCTTGAGAAAAGTTCATGAAGCTCTAGTTCATTGAACTTGGCCGGATCTGGACGGACGTTCTTCTTGAAGAGTTTCATTGCTGTGTTTCTCTTTGTTTTGTTCTGAAAAATAAGGTTAAAAGTAGATTAATATTTAGCTAGTAGCATGAAAAAGTGATGGAGATTATCTGAAAGTTTCAGTTTATAGCTAAAACAAGTGAAACAAAAGGTTTTTACTTGAAATTTCTTTGTCGATTCATTGAAGTTTTCCAATGAAAACATTTTTAGGTTAAAACTAAACTTTTACACAATGTTTTCTTTATAGTACGTAGATCAATTTAATTTGTATTATTTATGTAAACTCACCTTCTGTAATCTTGCAAATCATAGTTTATTCTAAATTACCTACACGAAAAAAAAAATTAACGTGAAATTGACTTTGTTATGTTCTTCAACATTTTTCTTAAAGAGAAAGGGAAAGGCATGGGAAAGGCAATAATACTGAGCCATACAGCCTGATCATATATCAAATATTATTTTCCATAGATTTTATTGTTTGAAAAAGTAAATGAACGAAACCAGTAAAAAAAAAAAGATAGAAGATAGAAATGAAAAGAGTTTATCGCATACTGCCTAGATGTTAGTTATGCTTGTGATTATGCATTGGTTATTCTTTTGTTTATTTTATTTATACGTTGATGGCACTAGTCAACTTCGTATCTTCCTTGTGCTAGAGTCAAGTTTTACATTTAAAAACGTGTAGGTAAGTTGAGAAAGAAACTTTAAAAAAATAATAAGTGAATGAGTAATAATAATGATAATATTTTTGTATGTACCTACAGATTATACAATTTTAAGTTTAACTAATATTAAAAGGGGGGTTGAGTGACTATGATAGTACTATTGTACCGATTAGTCACAATTTGTTGCCGTAAAATGGAGACGATGTGAGAGCTATTGCTGGTGGGTTAGAATCTATTGTAGGTAGATATTTTCTAAGGCGGAAATAAAAATTATTTGGTTAAAACAAACTTTAACCCTTTTTGAGTCATCATAACGGGGGGTTGATTAATGAATAATGATCATACAATATGTATTCAATAATTTTCATTGTGGTTCTGTTTGAGTAGGTAGACATAAAATTAAATGTGCGTACACATTCGTATTTTACTAAGAGAATCAAAAAGGATTTGTAAGGTTGATTAATTGGGGGGTTGTTGAGTTTAAATAAAAAATAGTTTATATTATTATACATTGAATTAATTTCGAATAATATCTTATAGAAAGAGATGGACTTTTAGTTTTGCTAATATTAAAGTATTATCTAATGAAAGTTTTGCTATGCAACGCTTTAACATTTTAGCGGTTTATTTAACTGGGGGTTGGGAAAAATAAAATAGTTTTATTCAGGGTAGTCGCGTAGGTACGCCACGGTGAGGATGATATTAGCTGATAACGGATAGTTTTGTGAACTACTTTAGAATGAGATTGTTCCATTTTACGAAAAAGAAATGAGATAGAGATAGTGTTCTTTGAAATGACATAAAACTTTTCTTTGACTTTATTCATATGAAAAAAAAAACCGTTAGAAATAAATTCAATGATGGTTTAAATAATTGTGACCTATTTAAAGAAATAATAAAATGGGGGTTGTTTGTTTTAGCTTTTGTCAAAAAAAATAAAAATAAATTATCTGACTTATGAGATTTTTATAATGGAAATTCAAATGATGCGATTTGATATTGAGATAAACATGTAGACGAGTAAGCTCTGTTTCGAACTTAATGACTTTCAAAACCCAGAAAAGTTTTGTTTTGATATTTTTTGTACTAAAATAAATACCTAATAATATTTTTGCTAAATATGCATTAGTAGGTATGTTGAGGTTGGGTCCTCGCAATGTTCTTTGCTAAATTTATCATGTATACACTGTGAAATATGAAAAATAGTTTCTTCATCAAAAATTGTGGTTAAATGACTATCATTTTAAATCAATAAGTCCTGAAAAAGTAGAAGAGATTTTTAACGGAACTTGAGTTGCGTGAAAAAGAGAATGAGGAAGAATGAAAAGAAAAGGTGTGTGGAAATAAGTGTGGTTTGAATGCAAAATTGTATTTTTATATTCGAGTTTATTTATTTTATAAATGAGTATATATATTTATTTATTTTAAATATATTTTTATAGCATTGAGTTTATAGCATTTTGCGATGAGTTAGAGGGCTCTGGTTCTGTTAAAGGTTCCTATTTGTTGGACTGAAATACTAACTTTTCCGTGTTAAAAAACACTACACTTTTCAAAAGAGAGTTTCTATGAGGATTTGGAGTTAGGTTAAGACAGAAAGTCATACAGTGCTAATACTGATGCCTCATAAAACTCTATACTCTACACGCAGAGCACCCGCTGTTCGGCTGGCCTTCTCCACACTATACTATCTATCTTGAGTTGAGAAGGAAGAAATAAACTTAAATAAATAAAATATTTGGGACATCTCACACCTGGCTATCTAACCCCAAACTGAAAGAGTCTGTACTATGAGTGTCGGACGGCTGATATACGTACATATGTAAACGAGCAACATCCAAACACAAGGCAAACACAGTTGCCTATCACACGAATGTTTGTCCTGGGCGGCATTCGAACCCGCGACCTTGTGCTTCGTAGGCAGTCGTACTACCGGCTAAGCTGCGAAGACGTCTAACTTGATGTTAACTTACGAAAGAAAATTAAAGTTAAATTTGGAATTGAATTAAATAAGGTGTAACGATCTTTGGAAGGAAGTGGTCTCTGCCTACCCTTCCGGGAATGAGGCGTGACTTTATGTATGTGTATGTATGTAACGACCTTCTTTTATGTAACTAAATGTTATAGTCTTTTAGTCTACCTTATAGAGACCTAAAGTAGTTATCAGACTTTTAATAATTTTGTGACCATATGAAAATTGGGTCAAAGTAAAGTAATAAATGGAGTAATATTATATTACTCACCTTGATATTGTATTTGCAAGAAAAAAATTACCATGTATAAAAAAGTTTAATTCTTCCTATTCCTTGGGTATAGTATTAACATGAAATCAGCCAACTTGAAGAAAGAAGGAGTTTGGAAATGGTTTTGAGTGAGATCTTCATGGCTCGATAACTATTTATCTGCTCTTAGCGCAGAGATGTTTGCATTTTAAAATGGATACTTAGTTGAAATACTTCTACAAATCAGAATATAAAAGAGTATTGGTTGTATTTTAATCTATGTAGGACTCTTCTAGTCTTTTTGGCTCACAACCAAATACCTTTATTATGGTGTAAACTCTTAGCTTGGTGGATTCCTCAGTTCATCGTGACAGATGGTCAATGATCTTGAATCTAGATCCAGACTCTGGAACTCAATTTGTGTTTGATCATTTTACACACACACACAAAAGACATTTTAATTTAACTGGAGAGTTGGTATTTTGTTAATATTATGAAAAAAAAAAAGGCTTTTCTCATGTACCTACCTTACAATATAATATTTTAAAGATCAAAAAGATAATTCTGTGTTGCAATACAGTGTTGCTTTCTTACTCTTAAAACAGAGGACCCATTTAATTTCAACAAAAATAGAAATAGCCTATTTTGTATTGTTCATTATAAAAACTTGAAGTAGAAACTATCAAGTACAATTCAAGAATAATGATTGATTGTTGTTTGATTTGGCTAAGCAGGCTCAATTCTACACAACTTACTTACTTTAAAAATAATATAGAGAGTTTTGTGCCAAAAATAATGGTTGGTGATCTGGTGTGATTTGGATGAGCAAAAAGCAGTCCTGTAGAATAATTTCCATACCATGTGGATTGGAATTTCTGCATTAATCATTTCAGAAAACAGAAGCTCTTTAATTAAAGGCAAAATAATATTTACGAGTATTTGCATTTTATAAATTCTACATTGAGTTTGTTGGGCTGGAGAAAAATAGGAATCAATCTTATATTCTTTTAATATGTAAAAGTAATATTTACCTAGTTAAAAATAATAAACCTTATGTTTTTATGAAGTAGTTGAAAACATTTCATAAATTATTTTAGAAAGTTCTACAATTAATGGAGCTGACTTGTTTATTAGTTTTTCTCACAGTACCTAAATCAGGGATGAGCTGTAAAATTAGAGTCTCTTGTAAAGGCAAACTTGTGGAGATGAGAAGCCAGCTGAGTTGCGTGCTGGGGGAACATATTTGTAACTTCACTAGTTTTGCTTGTCCGGACAAGTACAAGTATAAGTATAATTAACTTAGTAACTTTCACGATAGAATATTGATCTTCATAGATAAAATTTAGTCTGAATAGTTTGTACCATCTTACTGAAGTAATCTAGTAAAATCTTATAAGGTAGATACCTCACCTACTTAACAAAGAATGTTGTTATATTATTCATTGGATAAAATTCGTAACAATACAATAAAATAAGCGATTTTTATTCTGGTTGAGTATGACTGAAGACGGGCGTGCTATGGGGCTCGTATTCCTTCTCAAGTTCCACATTAAATCTTTAACATAACTATTACGTCTTCCTTTATTATAGCACTATATTAACTCCTTTGAAGTAATTTTGTCTGCCCATTATTTAGCTAAATTCTATGAAAATTAAATGAAGTTGATACTATTTTATCAAATCATAATTTTGTGAAAATATCTAACATTTAAGTTAAAGGAACCATCTTGCCTATTGCCTTGATTTGTAAAATTCAGACATGTTTCTTAAGATATCTTAAAATCAATAAACCTATTATTGTTGAGTTCAGTTCTGGTTTGGATAAGCTAAAAGTAGTCCTGTAGACTAATTTCCATACCGTGAAGATTGGAATAGCTACTTGAATCAGTACAGAATTACTAAGATAGTTTTACATTCTGGTTAAAGCATTTAAATCAAATGATTCTAGTTAGAAACATGATTGATTTACAGAGTAAAGAGGGTAGGACAATCTAAGAAAGTCACTTTCGGTAAACAAAGTTCAGTCTTATTTTGTGAATTCTAGTCACTTTGGTAAAAGATCAAATTGTTTTTAGTAAACTCTCTGGCAGATAAGATAAATCAATATACCTACCAAACAGGAGTGAATGGTCTATAATAATGGAAATAATTCTTTTGAAAACTGACTTTTATATCACATATTTCTTAGTTGGAAGTATAATTAAAACATAGTATCTTTTCCTATTCCTAAGTAGAGTATTATGAGTGGATCCAGAGTGAATCTCTGTCATATATAGTAAAATTAAAGTCTGTTGGAGTAAGAGATTCTTGTGAAGTGATAAAGCCGGCTTGACGGGGAATGTTCATGTAGCGTCACCTGCGTCATCTTACTTGTTTGTCAGTTCAGACAAAGCTTAAAATTAATTCAGTTCAAGGAAATTGAACCAGTTAATTGTATAATTTAAATGATTGATTAGTCTTGTATAAAATTAAACATTTTATTCAGATATTTGAATTGGAAATAATACATTCATAATTTAAGTATTTTTGCCAACTTAACAGAAAGTGTTATTATTATTAAATTTTTTCTATTGGATGAAATTTGCAACATAACGAAATAAGCGAATTATGATTTAGTTTAGAGTGTGTTTGAGGTTCGTTTTCTTTCTCAAACTTCACAAAGTCTCTAATTCTAAATAATCTTAATGATAACTTTTCTTTACTTTTGATATTTCTTTTAATCACTATTCTCAAATTAAATACTGTAATATTAGAATATTTTAAAGGG
Organism: Teleiodes luculella; assembly: GCA_948473455.1. Classification (NCBI taxonomy): domain Eukaryota; kingdom Metazoa; phylum Arthropoda; class Insecta; order Lepidoptera; family Gelechiidae; genus Teleiodes; species Teleiodes luculella. Next base: position 15,826,091 of record OX419587.1, read on the forward strand.
TAAATTTTTATGAAATTGATAATCTTAACTTGGGGTTGAAAATGACTCGATTCATTCATTTATTCATTCATTCACTTTATCATTTTCAAGGGGGTTGGATGTACCGAGACAGGCTTGCTTGGCCTGCCCCGTGCATTCAATTTCCCAAAGAAAAGTTGAATATCTGTAGGGAAAAGTTAGCCTTTTCTAGTGCCATAAAAAAAAAAGAAAAAAGTTAATCTTTCGCTAGTTTAGGAATAGCTTCATCAATCCGACGGTAGATGATGCTAGTTGTCATACAAATATTCGCAAGTCTAGTTTTGAACAAGGAAGTAATAAATTCGACACCTTTAGCTATATTTTATAGTAAATAGACGTTAAATTAGACAAAAATATTTTATAAAATAATTCCGAAATTATTTAATTTATTTCATGTAATTCTATTATTAATCTCTAAGTAGTTTATTATGTATCATGTTCGTTTTACCTGGTGGGCAAGCAACGAACTACAGAGTAATTCGTCCATTTTGAATTTTGAAGACTCCGAGAAGCAACGCGTTCTTGTTAAAAAGTTTGTAAAAGTAAATTTAAATTTAGAAAAATGTAGAAAAATAGTTTAGTACTTAAAGTTCCGGACATTCGTCGAGTCGGTGGTTGCAGTCTTCGTCTTCGGGATTCTACAAAAAATTGAAAGCTAAGTACTAAGTAGTACTAAGTACTAAGTGGATTTTGGTGTGACACGATTACCTACCTACCTAATAATTTTCTCCCAAGTATTTATTCTATCTATTTAAATATATTTCTCCAAATATCCGCCCTCCCACTATTTTAAGCGAATTTTAAATAAATGTGTGTTTTCACAGGTCATGAAGCTCTTGAGTGCACCCAAGAAAACTGACCTTGGTATTATTTCTACTTTTTTTTACATTTATTGTCCTATTTTAACCTTTCCTATCCTTTCACAGCTCCCGTATATATGTGGAAACACCGAAATCATACTCCTCTTAAATTTACAGGTGGTACAATATACTTGAGTAGTATAGACAAAGTAGGAGACCTGATGGCGCATCATCAGGGTAGCAGAGGGAGCAGCCAGGCTCTAAGTACACCGGATGCCGGGTATGATTAATATTTTTTTCATATTTCCTACCTACCTTTATTTTGTGTTCTTGCTTGCCTAAAAGGTAATCCAACAGCTAGGTATTTCTATAATCACCTATTATCATAATCCATAGAATAGTCCATAAATTCAAGTAAATTCATCATTTTATTCTTTCTATAACTTAATTCAGTTTTCATTTCCTTTGTCATAATTTTCTCAATCTACCTTACTTACCTAAATCTTTAGAAAGCAAATAGCAAATAGGTATACCTAAGTGCATTCTTTAGGTCAATAACCTCATAATTAACAAATAGTATACACTAAATTCTTCTTGTAAATATTGCAAAATTTGTCTTATTGTTTTCTTAGTAGAATTAGAGTCACAATAATGAGATTTAACTACCTTCTATTTTACTATAAATAAATTATTACCTAGCTGTATTTCTATGAATTTATTAAGTAATTATGTCACTTTTCATTATGCTATACATACTACATTCATTCAGGTTACTTATAAACTTTTGCTTCTTAGAATACTTCATTCTTGATAAAGTTATACTGAAGGGATATTTTGCATTAAAATAAAGTAATAGCATCTTCACTAGTTATTTGGGGTCTTGACTGAAGTTATAATATTAAATTCAAACCTAAGATTTACATAAAAGTTTACATACTTACTATCTATGATGTCTTTTTGTTTTACTGTACATTATAAGCGTTCAAGTTAGTCGTATAGTACCTATTTAGAGTTCTTATCTGGTAATAGCTCTCACATTATTCTGGTTTACTTCTCACACAACGTAGAGTCCTATCACTTGATGAATCACTGGCCATATTATCACTTACTTATCACATTTTTACTTATTTACTATTATACTTACCAATTTTTATACATTTTATCCATTGTCGGGGTGGTTACAATTTGTTACGGTTAAACTAGGTTTATTTTTCACAGGATTCACAATTCAGTTAGTTATTTAATTTTCTATCAAAATCTGCTCAGCTCTTTTTAGTGCGTTAAGCTAGGGAAACGTTATAATTTGGTGCATTAGGTTAGTTAGGTAGAATTTGGTCCGGGAAGACCTAGGGTTGGTGCCTTAGGATAGGGTAGGATTGTTACAATGTGGTGCCGTGAGGCCAGGATCAGTCACGTCACAATGTGGTGGCCGTGACCAGTATAACGGTACATCAGGTGACGGTTTTTGCTACCGTTGACTGAATGTTTGATTTTATTTACTTAGGTACATTGATCTTTCTTTTGCTTATCGAGTGGGTTTCGAGTTTAACCTACCTCACAAACCCTGGTGTCGGAATTGATGAGCCGCCTTAGGCTTCCGACTTGGCTCTTATAACGACTACATAAATGTGGATAGTAGCCAGGACCAACGGCTTTACGTGCGTTCCGAAGCACGGAATCATCTTTCTTTTCGGACAATCAGGTGATTCAGCCTGCAATGTCCTACCCAAACTGGGGAAAGTCTCACAAAGTGATATTTGTTTAACGGATCCCCACCGGGATTCAAACCTGGACGAGCTTTTGACCGCTCGACCACGGAGGTCTTTGTTATGTGTTGATGAAATTCATTTTGGTCTTGAATTAAAACGAAAATGCAACAAGAAAAGGAAAGTATGCTGCGTGCGCGTGACAGTATCTACCTAAGTATTGTAAACTAGCTTCCCGCCGCGGCTCCGCCCGCGTTAATAGTTTTTCCCGTGGGAATGAGGTATTTTCCCGCGGTAAAAGTTAGCCTATATTCTTCCGCAAGGTCTATTCTTTCTTTGTGCCAACTCCGCCCGCTTTAAAAATTTTTACCATGGGAATGAGAAATTTTCCCGCGGTAAATTGTAGCCTATGTTCTTTCCCAAGGTCTATTCTATCTTTGTTCCAAGTTTCACCAAAATCGGTTCAGTAGTTTCGGAGTCTATTCATTTATAAGGAATATTTTAGGTATTTTTTTTACACCTTGGGTTACATTATTGAAGTTTTAGAACGGATCCCTAATTTTTTTGAAAATAAAATATAGCCTATGTTACTCAGGGTGAATGTAGCTTTCCAACAGTGAAAGAATTTTTGAAATCGGTTCAGTAGTTTCGGAGCCTATTCGATGCAAACAAACAAAAAAACAAACAATCAAACCTTTCCTCTAAATATTATTAGTATTAGTATAGATTAGTAAACTCCGATCAGTTATTAGTCAATGATGACTGTCCCATTGCATTACATTACTCTACTCGAGTGAGTAGAGTACTAAGAGATCTCTCATGAAGAAGTAAAACTGCATTTTTCTGAGGCGTTATATCAGTGTGCTAATAGAGGACACTAAAAAACTTAGGTACCTGTCGCAGGGAAATGAGAACATCAAGGATTTCATGAAATCCCCAGAGATATCATAAAATCACGACAGAATAACGATGATTTAAAAAAAAATTGTTGCCAAAATGTTGATTCCAAATATGTACCTATGTTGTTTTTTTTTAATTGACCTATGCTTGTGTCGAAAAAGTACGACGAATCAAGCTTTACCGGACTTGACAAGTATGTTGAATAATAAAAAAGACAGGTTTTTCTAGAAAGAATATTGGATGTTGGGTAGTAGGTATGAACCTGTAAAATACGACACGTAGCCACAGACGTAGCGTAGGCGTCTTAGAATTTCTGAAAAGTTAAGCTCTAGCGAAGCGAAGTTGTCAATAATCTACAAATTGGTTGTAGCCTGGAGTCTAACTTCGAATGCGTGGGCGCGCCGCCAGCTTCAAGAGTTCAGAAGCTATTTCGATTCCATTCATATACCGCCTGGCTTTTAAATTAATACCTATAATAAAGTTACGTTTGTAGAGTTTTTATTAGGTATTCCTGATTTATATGTAGGTAAGTACCTACCTACAGCAGATATGATTTTGTCCTTTCCACAAGGAAGAATGTCATCAATTTTTAATAAATTATAAGTAGTGTTTTTATTATATTTCATCTTGTACGTTTATAGATATACAATCACTCTGGAGTTATTAAGCAGGGGTCGTCAATACGAGTATGTATAAAAATAATAATAATAAAATATGATTCATGCATGGTTTTACGAGTATTATTTTTTCAAAAGTTACCGTTCGTAGCGCGCCTGTGTAGTCCGGCCGGGCGGTCTAGCTAGGATATGCGGGTTCGTATTCCTGCCTGAAATTTTATTATTTTTTTGCTTCGATTTAAAATAGATAGTTACATGGTTTCCACACAAATTTTGTTTTGTTTATCTCTTAATCTCGGTAAATACTTTGCTTAGGTACCTAATTATGTATATTTTTCTATCCCTGACACTGACAATTGAATGGTAAAACCTTTGACCTATTATTACATCGGCTGTCAGTAAGTCTCACGCAACTGCTGATTCGTTAATATAAAGCTGTTCGATAGGGCTGTCTATACCTTATTTAATGGATAGTTTAGTTTGTAACTAGTGGATACGATAAATAAATAAATTAAATGCAAACAAACTTTTTTAAAAGAAGCTTTTATTTCAACGCTCTAAAAAGAAGAAAATAATTCTATCCTTAAAAATTTTAACTATCAACTTATAACCTCATTATATACAATTCATATGATCATAAAATCTTGTCGCGCGATTTATTTATTAAAAGATTATTTATTAATTACAATTTACTAAGTATTGGTAGGTAATTAAACCTCGCGACAAGCTTTTATGATCATATGAATTGTATATAAAATGAGGTTATAAGTTGATAGTTAAAATTTTTAAGGATAGAATTATTTTCTTCTTTTTAGAGCGTTGAAATAAAAGCTTCTTTTAAAAAAGTTTTTTTTGCATTTAATTTACTTTTTAGCTATCGCACGTTACATTATTTTTCAAGTTACTGTTAACGAGCCCTTTCGTTTGATATGGGTACATATTGCAGAAGTGCATTAAAAATAACTACTCCGCCATATTGGATTTAGAGTGACGTCACATACCATATCGTGCATAGTCATCCAAACTAAACGTGTAGGTATACAAAATTTCAGCTCAATCGGTTGAAGATATCAACTTCAAAATTGAGTTCAAAGATTCCACTCGAACAAACTTACATACATACATACATTGCAAGTTAAATAAAAGCTTTTAAAAAGTAGGTACTACGTGAAATTCGTAGTCATTGCTACAAGTTCGTAGCCATTGCTACGGCGTAGGTGTCAGTGTCAGCAGCGTAGAGTGCATGCTGTTCTTCTCTATAGGTCGCATTTTTCAATCAATTCTCGCGAAATTACAGAGAGATAGTTAATTACATGTATTTTGTTTTTATATTTTTTAGTGGCTGACTCGTAAGTCTACAGTTTACAGACCCACCTACGCAGTTTAATTTATAGATAAATACAAATTGCACTGGTATTTTTATACTCGATGACTCAAGAAAAGGGACTCAGATATTGCACGATAAGCTACCAAAACTTCGCAATATACGAAAGTTAGGGGGCACCTGTCAACCCTATTACGTATCTAGATGTCGATCGATGGAGGTTCAACCCTTTTCAAGAATAAAAGTCGCCTCGGGGAGAGTATGTCGCGAAAATGCGTACTCAAGCAACATCTTTATTACTCCTGAGCTCTTGGTACTTTTAAGTAAGCATTTTCAATTCCCTATCATGTCTACGAGCCGTATTGGATGATGAAATCAAATGATAGGATCAATCATGGCGAGGAGGGAGGGCTGTGCTTCGGATTTTTCTTTTTGATCAAATCAGAATAGGTGCTGACAGACGGACGGACAGACACCCGAGTGATCCTATAGGGTTCCGTTTTTGAGGTACGGAACCCTAAAAAGTAGTCGAATATTACCGATGCATCGGTGAAAAACTGAAAATGTTTAAACAAATAAGTAATGACTGGCCGTAATTCTGCTAGAATAGACGTCAATTTATTTATACGAGTAAATACACAAAACCTTCATAAAATAAACTGACTTAAATTTAATTGTGTGAGAGTGTCACGTATTTTATAGGCTAATGATGAGTTATTGAAGGTGTAAGTACCTAATGTACCAAATCAAAATAAATAAGCGAACCCACAGACAGACGCGGAAAAGCGCGGGACGCGGGTCGATACCCGAGTTTATATGCAGCCTGCATCATAGGTTGCATCCGATTTTTATGGGACAGACAGCATTAGACTCGGATTCCGTCCCGCAGCCCGCTCTTGCCCTAGCCTGTGGGTACGCAGCTAAGTCGTGTGAAAACGATAAATGATAGGATTAACCATACAGTCATGCGTTTTAAATAAAGTTTTTTACTTTTTTTAACGTTGTTCATTTGACATTAACACTGGCCCGAGAGAACGAGGCAGGCCCCCTCAAACTTGGAAGTCTGCAATCAACGATGACCTGAAGAAAGCCCAACTAGATAAGTTAATGATTCAGAACCGACAAGTGTGGCGAAGGATGACGAGGAGGGCTGACCCCAAATAGAAATGGGATAAGGCTAGTCCAAGAGAGATAAGTTCATTGAGAGTAGTTTATTTGACTGGTTGGATAAGCCTAAATATATTGACTGCAGCTTTTGGGACGGAAACCACGCCGCCCGCCCGCCCTCCGGTGTGTGATCGCATAGCGACAATATGTATGATGTTTGTTACGTGGCTAGATCCTTTTTGACGCTGCAATCTATACTAAATTGTCAAGTAAAAGGTCTGGTGAGAATAATACTGCTGGATGCAAGGCCGATTCTTGTTGAGGACCCTGGTTGATAGCTCCAGCAGTGGACATCTTAGGCCTAAATGATGATGATGAATATTTTTTTCACCCATTTTATTTTGTGTACGTATTAGACTTTATTTTAGTCTCCTGTTTTAATGACAGTTAACTGCAGACGACAGAAAATCGTTAGCCAAGTTTTTAGCGGGCGAGACGTTATCTTAATTGATTTTCGATCGACTTATAAATTGATAAAAAGTTATTTTTACAGTAAACAGCACCGCGTTAGTGAACTCAAAAACAAACTCAAACTCTTAAAACTTTTTTAGTTTGAGCAGTTGAAAAGACGTTCCTATAAAAATAACTAGATTTTTTTTGTAAAAATCGGTGGGTAGGTAAATATGTTTGACCACGGCCTTTCGAAACAAGAGCAAAGGTATTAGTTTAATATAATTACCTATTGTAAGATAAGTATACCTACCTACTTCTAGCCACAGATAATTACTAGAATACTAGTAAAACAGCTAGGCAGCGAAACCTGCAATAGGCAAAGATCCCGTTATTGTGGTGCATCGAAACCTGCATGAGGTTAAAATATCTCTACTAATAGTGCATAATGTTATATTCAGTATGTCGGACGGCAATCAATACTTCAACGCAAAGCTCATGCCTGTCTTCATGTCTCTCATGATCGAAAATTCCCATAATCTTAAACCCTGTGTAAGCGTCATAAAGGCCTCAGAATGAGTCATGGTTCGCAACCCGAGCCACAGCTTTGCCCTGGTCATAATATCAACGTGTCGATGACAGATCGCAGCCCAGGGGCTTTTATAACCCATGTTAAGAGAATGTTACACTACCGTATTGCAAAAACTTGACTAAAAATTTTGTGGTAAGATTGATGGCACAAAATAGTTATTAGACCTCTTAGCAAATTTTGTAACTGTTTGAATTTTTGTGTTAAATAACGTGAATATTTTTTAAAAATACCGAATTCACAGTGCTTTTTTCACTGAAAACGATGTGAGTTGTAGTAATTTTTCACGAATTGGTATGGGTATCTGATGTACCTCACTATGTAAGTAGTTACTTGCATAGGTATCTATAATGCTCATTTAGTCCGACCTCTCTCTCTCTGTAGTACCTACTTTAAGTAAGTATGACAGTATTGACCTTTCTTTCTATATTTTAAACAGATAACATCTGTTAACATATTTTACTACTTATTTGAGTTGTTTTTTTCAGCGCTAGTCCGAGTTCAATGTTTTCCATTGTCGCATCAATTTAAAAACAACAAAACGGTCAATATTGTCAAAAATATTTATTGTTTATTTCTAAATCTAAAACGCGCTAAACTACTAGCCTGAGAGAAAGAAACTCGCGGCAAAAGTAGGCACAACTAGTGCCACTGTAACTGCAACTTTCAGTAAGAAAATATGCTGATCTACGCCTTATCTAACCTCAAGTTATTATTTGAAGCATTTGATTTATGGCCGATACCTGGCCCTTCCCGGCCGAGGCTCTTCAGTCGTAAATTCGATAACGGCCTCCGCCGGTAGAGAACTCCTGATCCTGGGATTGTCATTCCGGTTTTATTATTATTGCAATATTGATCATGTTTGTATGGACACATCCCAAGAAGTATGGAGACGGGATACATAATATTATTCAAAAAGTTAGAACGTCAAAATTTCACGTATGACAATTAATTACTCTCTATATCAGTCAGTGTATTTATATTACCTACGCTTTCATAGCAAAACAGTTGAGTCCTACCTACCTACTTGGCAAATGATCGTGCGAGTAGGTACCTACGCGATACGATTTCCCCGCGGAACCAAATTAAACATACTTAAATTACTTTAGAGTATTCTATAGACGATCGCAAGCTCGGAAGAAAATGTTGTTCAGCGAAGATGAACGCTTCGTTTCCTTAAGTATGATCATGACTAATTAGAATCGTTGTTCGGCAGAATCGTGTTCTTCTTCTTATCGTGTTTAGGTATAGGAGCACGTCAATGGGAAGGGCAGATTCATGAAGCAGCAGAGGCTGTTTTAGGCAGGGATCGAAACCGGTTTTGTAACACCTTTTTTTTTGTAACGTCCTATGCTTGTGTCGAAAAGGTACAACCAATCAAGCTTCACCGGATTTATCTACTTGCGGGGGAGCGAAAGACTGTACCCCAAAAAAAGTCATGTACCAACGCGACTAGGGGCAGCTCAAGGGAGCCTCGGACCACGGCCTAACACGTTAATATTGAAAAACATCGTGAAGGAGACGACGCCTGAGGGGCTCCGTCTCTGATTTTCAATTTTGATTTTGGTTCAGGCCGCGCCCGCGCCGGCGGGTTCAAAGAGTTCAAAGAATTTATTTTTTAACTTTTGCATGTTACATCACTTAGTTAAGTCATTTAAATTATCTTTCAAAGGGTGCGGGCGTTGTTACCTGAGGGGTTTGAAACACATGTTAATATTGGTCGAAAAACCGATACAAATCCGTTCCCGAATTAACCGGTAATAGATGGAACTTAATGAAACAAACCAAAATCATATATCGGTTTTTATCGGTTTTTCTTACGACATTAACAGGTATTTCAAAACCGGTTTCGATCCCTGGTTTTAGGCAGAGTACAGCAGACATCGTTAAAAAACTTACTGATTCTGGGTATGATGATTGATTATGACTAATTATAATATATCATAATCATGATACTGGGTAGTTCGAGCCGCTCTATGGGCTTTTAACGACCAGTCCGCATTAATGGCAAACATTTATACTTGTGCTATTTTGTTACCAACAAAATATTTTGACTATACTATTTCTGTACCAACACTATTCTGCTCAATTCAGTTTCTGTGAATTAAAAAATACCTGCCAAAAACCGAATCATCCGAAAAGCACCCGAAGGGTGTAATGACGGATGGAGAGCCAGCCTTGATTTGAGCAAAACTTAATATTTCACGTCCAGAAGTGATTTGTAAAATCTTACTACGGGTTCATAGGTACCTACTATTATTTTCTTCGATCTTACTTCGAATAAATAACCAAAGAGAAAAAATAATAACCTTTTGACTTTTATTACTTTTGACATGATGAAAGGTCTAATTAAATCAGAGAAGTGTGATTATTATACTACTAAAAATCGAAACGCGGCTTTCCAACCTCTTTGAATTAAGTACTTACCTCATTGCTTGTCAATTTCTTTTAACGTAAATAATATAATATCTCTCATCAGTTTTGTATTATAAACCTTTCTCGGTTAGCAAGTACGTTTTATTCACAATAGGCTCCTTGGAGCTCATACAAAAACATTTCAATAGATAAAATATTACTGCCCGTGTCTGTGCTTGAAGATGATTGATTAGGCACCTATTTTCCCTTTTTATTATAATGCCATATCTGTACACAAATCTAGTATTTTGTAAATAATCTGTGGAAGTTTATATTATATTTGTAGTATAGAGACATATTCAGATTTATATATTAACTACGCTACGGCTTTCCGCCCCGCGTCTCCGCCCGCGTAATAGTTTTTCCGTGGGAGTGAGGTATTTTCCCGCGGTAAAAGGTAGCCTATGTGTAATTCTGATGTATAAGCTACATAACTGTAAAGTTTCATTCAAATCCATTTAGTAGTTTTTGATGAACATAAGCTACCTTTTACCGCGGGAGTATTCCTCACTTCCACGGGAAAAACTGTTAACGCGGCGGAAAGATAGGTAGTAATAATGATATATTATAACGTCCTAAGTGGTAAATAAATTAATATTTTGTATTATTGAGAAACATGGATCTTTTTATATAGGTAATCCATTAAATTACTCAAAATCCTTTCGAGATTATTTCGAAAGTATTCCAATGACTTTCGATTTCCGTGAAAATGACGGTAACATGAAAATAAATTGGAAGTTAATACTTCGCAAAGAAATAAATCTCCCGAAAACAACTTCTGCGAAAGTTCTTCACCTTTAATTAAATGTTCGTCTGTCAAAATGGCAATTTTTAATAACGAGCTATAAATTATAAGTTTGCTTAATTCTGGCTTTTAAAAACAGGGGTGGGTGAAAACTTATAAAATTTGCGAGTTGGTTTATTCTGAACAACAGGTTTAACTTCGGTGGGATAAGGCTTGTACTGTATAAGTAAAAACACTTAAATTAAATTAAAAAAATTAATAACCTCCACCACAAAACCGTTACTAAGATCCTTTCAACAACTAGAAAAGTGTTGATAATTGGCTGGAGATATTTTCTTAGATCATAGCTAAGAACACTTTCGATTGTGACACCTTGACAACAAAAAATAACTAGATCAAAATCGGCGCATCCGTTTAGGAGCTACGATGCCACAGACAGACAGACACAACGTCACACTTTTATCACCCCTCTTTTTCGTCGGGGGTTAATAAAATACTATTAGCTACAAAAAAAGTGCTACGAAATCACTACGAGGATTAACACAAGCTACACGAAAAACCCACAAATATTAATAAGAATTCATTAAAACCAGAATGGGTTAGGTAAATCGTTAGTACTTATTATTTTTTTACAATGTTTTTGGTATCAAATTCGTTAAGTTCATTTATGTTTGACAAATCTTGAATTAAAGTACGTGGTAAATAGGTATTTGTCCCTTTTTTAAAGCGATTGAAAGGACACGTTTCAGAATTAGCGCCAACAGCGGTACGTTTTTTAGTAGCTTAGTATCGAATTTATTCACAATGTGCCAACAAAAATACATTCACAGCGTTTCAAAAAGAAGCAATATTTTCTCCTTTTCAGGCGTTTGAATACAATGCTAATACAGAATTTGTGAAGAATATCAACACGCTGTTGTATGAAAGGCCTCACACAGGGTTGGCACGTAGCATCGGATTCGCGAGAGATTTATCACGACACAGTGCGGTACATAACAGATGCTCATAATGGAATATCTACGTACTCGCGACAGCTGCCTTGTCTTGCTCTGAAAGAACATCGCTGGCGAAACGTGTAGGTATATTAAGTAATAGGTGTACCAGGAATAGCATAATAAAGCACTTGTTTAAAACTTGTATAGGCAGTCATACAGGGAGTAAATTAATTTAAGAGAGGAACCTACGCATGAAACTGTATTACTTTCCCCAAGGAAGTAAGTAGTAAAAGTTAGTATAAAAAGTAAAATTTAGATTTCCCCTCTTAAAATATTGTGCGCTAATTTATTTGCACTCTATACTTTGAATGTCATCTTCTCCTTATCGAGTGGGTTTCGTCCTTTCCGAAGCTGACCACGAAATCACTGATGCAGTTAAAGCAGCCAATGAATTTAGATTACACCTAACAGAATGCCCTTCTGGTAGCGAATACCCTTCAGGTAACAACGCCCGTACCCGCCGGCGGGGGCGCGGCCATAACCAAAATCAAAATTGATAATCAGAGACGGAGCCCCTCAGGCGTCGTCTTTCACGAGGTTTTTCAGTATCAACTCGCTAGGCCTAGGTCTGAAGCTCCCTCGAGCCGCCCCTAGATGCGTTGGTATATGACTTTTTTTGGTGTGCATCTGGATTGAGGGCCCATTTTTTAAAAGTTTACAAAACGATTTGAGATTTATAGGGGATTTAATAAAGAATAGTAAAAACATGAAGCACAGGGTCACGAATTTCTTAAACATAAATTGGAACTGTGGTGATTAAATAGCTTGGGCTCTCAATCCAGATGCTCGGCTAAAATGGCATATTTCAAATCTCAAAAAGTACTACCTCTGGGTTTATAATTTTTATTTCAGCATTTAGTTAAGAATTTCTTAAATATATTTATAAATTCTTAAATTTGTATAATATGATTTACATATTAATATTACGATTTATCTTGGGCCCTCAATCCAGATATGTCTGGATTGAGGGCCCAATATTTGACTTGCAAAAAAATTATTTACATAAAGAAATACATAAATATGACTTCAATATGTTATATTTAGACACCTATGTGAATTTCTAAAAGATAAATAATGACACAAAAGTTAATTGTTAAAAAGTAAATGACGATCGAAAATAATCGAAATTTACCAAAACGTCTGAACTGAGAGCCCAATATTTTCGGCTTTATCGACTAGGCTCAACCTCATAGATTACCACTAATTAGAATACGTTCTTTTAGAAATTTTAAACTAAAAGATTATAAATAGTCCGTTCTTCTAAATGTCATACTTTAAGAGAAAATCGGTTTTCAATTTTTTATATGAGAAAAAATTGTAGGGTGGATATGAATTTGTTACTTTTTCGGACAGAAAGTCTTACCTTTGCAGATAATAGCATTATTTATTTTCATAAATTAAACACGGTTGGTAACATAAAAAAACTATATATTCCACAGAAAGGGACAGTAAATATACACATATAATACAAACTTAAGAAACAGTTTCGTTCAGAGAAGCAAGTAAAAGATATTGTTATTTTCAGTTTTAAATTCTATAATTTTTGAGTAGTTTTTTTTGTTGTCCAATTATTACAACAAGGATAAGAATTTTAAAACTGAAGAGTAAGTATATACACAAGAGTACAAGTAGGTAAAATACTAATTATTACGATTTTTACAGGATATTGTGTACTAAGTGAGAAACCTCAAAAAATAATTAGGTACAGTTCTGTTCCAAAAATAAACTAGTTACAATAAAATGTCTCAAAAAAATTAAAAAACTGAAAAATATATTTAGGAGTACAAAATGCAGTCGGAGGTCTTCTTACAAAATATAAAAACTAGCTTTCCGCCGCAGCTCAGGATGTCTAAGCTTCTGGACTGGGAAGGACATGGCATCAATATCAATGGCGAGTACATCACTCACCTTCGGTTTGCCGACGATATCGTAGTCATGGCTGAGACCTCGGAGGACCAATGACGACGACCTCAATAGAGTTTCCCAACAAGTGGGTCTGAAGATGAACAAGGAGAAGACAAAAATCAGGTCGAACACCCATGTAGTACCCACTCCAATAAATATTGGGGACGCAGCTCTCGAAGTTGTAGACCATTACGTCTACCTGGGACAAACAGTTCAGCTAGGTATATCTAACTTCGAGAAGGAGGTCAATCGTCGAATTCAACTTGGATGGGCAGCGTCCTGTAAGCTGGGTGACCGACATAGCCCGAAGAATCGCTAAACTTAAGTAGCAATGGGCTGGGCGCATTGCGCGTAGAACCGACGGCCGTTGGGGTATAAAAGGTTATTGAATGGCGCCGGAAGACGTAGTGTAGGCAGGCCCCCCACGAGGTGGACCGACGATCTGGTGAGGGTCGCGGAAAGCCGCCGGATGTGGGCCAAGCAGGACCGATCATTGTCCAGCAGTGGACATCTTTCGGCTGAGATCTTGATGATGAACTTCAAGGCTAAAATCATCAACTAATGTTTTATAGATCACTATTATATTATTAAGTACTATCTACCTAACAGTAGTTCGTTTAATTTTACTTTATCTGTTCCATTCACATGATAACTGTATAAATAAAATTTTTAAAATAGTTAAAAGATTGTAATCCAACTTCCTATCCTACTAATATTGTAAACGCGAAAGTTTGTGAGGATGGATGTATGGACGTTTGTTACTCTTTCACGCAAGAATTACTTGATGGATTTTGATGAAACTTTAAAATAATGAGCTTATACATTAGAATAACACATAGGCTATTATTCCTCATTCCTACGTGAAACACTGTTAGCGCGGGAGCCGCGGGGCGGAAAGCTAGTTTTTATATTTTGTAAGAAGACCTCCGACTGCATTTTGTACTCCTAAATATATTTTTCAGTTTTTTAATTTTTTTGAGACATTTTATTGTAACTAGTTTATTTTTGGAACAGAACTGTACCTAATTATTTTTTGAGGTTTCTCACTTAGTACACAATATCCTGTAAAAATCGTAATAATTAGTATTTTACCTACTTGTACTCTTGTGTATATACTTACTCTTCACAGTTTTAAAATTCTTATCCTTGTTGTAATAATTGGACAAACAAAAAAAAACTACTCAAAAATTATAGAATTCAAAACTGAAAATAACAATATCTTTTACTTGCTTCTCTGAACGAAACTGTTTCTTAAGTTTGTTTTATATGTGTATACACCGTGCTTTTTTAACCGTCTTACAAACGAAGCCCAATGTATATGCCCGTGATATAGAATATATTGGCAATGTTATTTTTTTTTTATCAATAAAATAATAAAACCGTGAAGTAAAATAAAATAATGCAAAATATTTTTGAATCAACCTGTACATAATATTTACAATTTAGTAACAATTTGCGCATGCGTGAGAATCGTAAATAAGTGGAAAACAAAAGAAAAATATGAGATAAACACATTTTTCGATCTCTCGATCGATTATTTTATTGAAAAAATCCTAGATTTTTTTTCTTAAAAAAAAAAAAAAACATTGCCAAGATATTCTATATCACGGGCATATACATTGGGCTTCGTTTGTAAGACGGTTAAAAAAGCACGGTGTATTTACTGTCCCTTTCTGTGGAATAAAGGTTTTTATGTTACCAACCGTGTTTAATTTATGAAAATAAATAATGCTATTATCTGCAAAGTTAAGACTTTCTGTCCGAAAAAGTAACAAATTCATATCCACCCTAAAATTTTTTCTCATATAAAAAATTGAAAACCGATTTTCTCTTAAAGTATGACATTTAGAAGAACGGATTATTTATAATCTTTTAGTTTAAAATTTCTAAAAGAACGTATTCTAATTAGTGGTAATCTATGAGGTTGAGCCTAGTCGATAAAGCCGAAAATATTGGGCTCTCAGTTCAGACGTTTTGGTAAATTTCGATTATTTTCGATCGTCATTTACTTTTTAACAATTAACTTTTGTGTCATTATTTATCTTTTAGAAATTCACATAGGTGTCTAAATATAACATATTGAAGTCATATTTATGTATTTCTTTATGTAAATAATTTTTTTGCAAGTCAAATATTGGGCCCTCAATCCAGACATATCTGGATTGAGGGCCCAAGATAAATCGTAATATTAATATGTAAATCATATTATACAAATTTAAGAATTTATAAATATATTTAAGAAATTCTTAACTAAATGCTGAAATAAAAATTATAAACCCAGAGGTAGTACTTTTTGAGATTTGAAATATGCCATTTTAGCCGAGCATCTGGATTGAGAGCCCAAGCTATTTAATCACCACAGTTCCAATTTATGTTTAAGAAATTCGTGACCCTGTGCTTCATGTTTTTACTATTCTTTATTAAATCCCCTATAAATCTCAAATCGTTTTGTAAACTTTTAAAAAATGGGCCCTCAATCCAGATGCACACCTTTTTTTGGGGTAGAATCTTCCGCTCCCCCGCAAGTCCGGTGAAGCTTGATCCGTCGTACTTTTTCGATTCAAGCTTATTATGCTTATTTTTTTTAAAAAAGGGCTTTAAGAGCTTAAAAAAAAGGACTTTAAAAGTTAGGTAGGTATGTAAATTTGTGAATAGAAGGGAAGCAATTAAAAATCCTCAAGATTTATATTTTTGTACAAAACGTACCGTTTAAATTTTAGAGTAATTTATTATTTCTAAATGTCTGAATAACAGCATCCAGTCAGACGATCACCGCTCTATTGATAAGTTGGTCCTAAGTGTAGTGCCTCCGAAGCAAAATGTCGTAGGTTCATATCAAATCTGTACGAGTAGGACTTTTGTCTGCCTTGTTATTTGTTTATTGTATAATATTTATCTGTACAAGTTAGTTGACTAACTTGTACAGGACAGTGATTGGTACAGTCTAT
This sequence comes from Teleiodes luculella, assembly GCA_948473455.1. Taxonomy (NCBI): domain Eukaryota; kingdom Metazoa; phylum Arthropoda; class Insecta; order Lepidoptera; family Gelechiidae; genus Teleiodes; species Teleiodes luculella. The sequence continues at coordinate 15,842,610 of OX419587.1, forward strand.
TCTGAAGTCAAAGTCAATATGTATGCATATACTTACTTTTTATAAATTACCGACTTTCGTTTTCATTTATCAGTCATCACATCACGTTTAGTATTTGTTCTATACCTACGGATCAATTATATCAATCTTTCTGTACGCCATGGTATCAATGCCTGCGATTTCAAATGTTTACTCCTCTGGGATCTCGTTTGTTATTTCAATTCATTTTGCAATTTGTTCTCTCATATTTCAACACGAATGTTATTGTGAGCTCGTTTTGTAGCGATTAAACTTATTGAAGATTAAATTTTAAAACGTGAATGTTACGAATGAGGCATATTATTCCCAAAATGGTTCTCGGGTGATCATGCGCCGTATAACGCAGTGATCAAAATTAAATAATGTCATAAGTGGGACTGACAATAGTGACGCTTGTTACCCGACTTAGGCGAAGCAAAAACAAAACCTTCTTTTTTGGCTTATGTAATGTTCAGGTAAAAATGCACATAATTATTATCATCTGTCTTTTCATCGAAGAACCAAGTTTAATGGCGACCGCTCATCGAAAAACGCTGCAATACAATACAATACAATACAATACATAAAATACAAATATACTTTATTACAGAAACACAACATATAATACAGAAAAACAGAATAAAACAAAAGAGTGACAAGGCTGCCTAATTGCTAAGATAGCAATTTGTACTAGGCAACCTTTAGGTATGGAAATAGCGCAGGTGCAAATGATGCGGGTTGGTGATTTATATTATGTACGCAATAAAATAAGGAGTAGGTTTTGATATAAATTAAACTTTACTTAACTGTTATAGACATAAAATAAAATACTTTAATAATATAACATATATTACACGAATAGTTATAAATATATAATAAAAATAAACTATTACATACTATCACTATGAACTGAGAGGACAAATATCTAAACGGATAGGAGTCAATACTGAAATAGTTAAACTCAAAATTCTCTTCACATATTATTATGACCTTCTTTAAAGCGTAGCTCACGTACCTCTGTAACAATGAACATCCATATCAATGATTTATACTAATAATAAATACTGTATTACGAATTTATTAATAACGCGCATTTTAAAGGAGTCGAATGATGGTCTACGGACTCTACGGTCTACTACGATCTGGTGAGGGTCGCGAAATGCTGCAGGATGCGGGAAAGAAGAACCAATTGTTGTGGAGATCTTCGAAAGAAGCAGCTGCCCAGGCGATTTTCAGTTCAGGTACAATGTATTATAATAATGAGTAAGTTTGGTTTAAAAGTAGTTATGTATGATAAACCTGCTTTCTAAATATGTTTGTTAACATAGGTACTAAAGTCTCGTACAAACGTGTATAACCATACAATGATTTGAATATGAAATACATTTTTCGCAAGCTTTACTCGCTAGCGCAACATCGCTATAAGTTGCAGCAGATTAGGAACGAGTACTGGTAGCAAAAAGACTAAAAAGTGACGCTAGTTTTAATTCTTTTGTTACTTATATAAATTATACTTATTACCAAATAGTGTGCTGAAACATTTTGTAAAGAGAAAATAATTATTTATTTTAACAAGTTTTTCTTCTTCAAAGTTTATAGATCAAAAATTCTTAATTGGAACAACAAAACACTAAAATAAAAGCTTTAAAGTTTGACTAGAAAAAAAAATACCTGCTATGGGAAAATCATAAAATTTTCATAACTACTTATTAAGATTTAAAACGGGAAAAAAAATTATCTATTGAATTAGGTTTTTAAAGGGAACTACCAAGTATTTCGATTGCTTACATTACCATATCAACAGATGCAGATAGCATAAGCATTCATGTGCACTTATATGCTATCAACCACAGCCACGCCTGTGCTATTTCACTCATGATCAAAATTGCTAAGGTTCTTCTAGAACCCGTCACGAGCGAACTCTGAAATTCGGCATGCATTATGCAAAGGAATTATCGAACCAAGCGCAGAGAAAATACAGGCAAATTAAATTAAAGAGTGAGCATTTGTTTTTGTGGAAACGCGAAATTGTATGTCTGATACACAAGCCTGCGAGCGGTGAATATTCATGCCACTTCATTAACGATTTCAGAAGAAGATTGGTTGTTTAATGGGTCGATGTTTTACAAAGAGTTTCATTTATTTTGTTAGAACCTCTGTTGCTATGTTTTTTACGCATAAAAACGAAAGCTCAAATTGACGATGTTTCAACACGAAATAATTTGAGTTAAATTATCGAAATTATTTTTTTGTACAATAAACGTGCCTGTGAAATTAAGATATTGAGGTTTATTTTTCCAAATTTCAAAAGGGATGAGGAGTACATAAAATTGGCTTTTCATTTCAGACGAGCACCCGCCATCGCCATCGCTGCTCCCATCAAATTAATTAATTTATCGTTCACTTTGAACGGATACAAATATTTACGCGAAAGCCTTTCTCTTTAATTAAGAGGTAATTATCTGGTGTAGCTAGCTAAAATTACCATGACGTGTTGTAGCTCGTTATAATCAACGAAGCTGTTTGTAACTCTAATAATTATGATAAAATGGCATAGAAAATCACATTACTAACCAGCAGCATACCTCACCCGCGTTCAGCTCGATTCTCCCGTGGGACTGAGGTCTTTCCTGCAGTAAAATGTAGCTTAAATTTTATGTTGTAACCAACTCAATAACATTGTGAAAACTGCGAATAATTTGATTCAGTATATACCTACTTTATAGCGCACAAAAATACAGCGAAAGAATTACAAAAAACAGTAATTGAAATTGTGAATAGTAATTATAAAACGATGCGATAAGAAATAGCCAGATAGATAGATAAACATTTTTAAAATGTGTATTTTGATATTTTTGTTAATGACCTTTTAACTACAAACATCGACGTATTATAATATTTTTAATATGTGTTTGAGCCACAAGCAAGAAAACTAAAAATAGACCAAATTAATACTTATACGATGATATCTATCTATCCTTACCTATTAAGTGATGAAGTATTTAAAGATTTATGTAAAAAATTGTAAGCAATTATTAAGTTATCTTTATTCTACTTGGACATTTTTTATTGTGAATTTATTAAATTATTTTCTTTTACTATTATATATTATCTGGACATAAGTATTATGATCATTTTTTAGCATTTGACATGAGTTAATTTGCCATTATGGTAATACTAATTATTTTTATTTTTATTTTTTGACATATAACATTTTTTATTATTTCCTTGACATAAATGAATTTCTTTAATATACATACCTATATATTTTTGGTTTTTATACATACTCGTATCGACGATCATACTACGGATGTCCTTTTTTATAATATTGTAAAAACGTGTGCAATCTTGTAGTATGTGATAAATAAAACTAAACTAAACTAAACTATTTACTTAAATTGAAGCCCTATGCTTCTATGGTAGGTACTGTGTTACACGTACCTACTCATGCTATTTTCATCACTTTCAAAGAAAGTAGAAGAAGTGGCCAAGTGCGAGTATTTTCGATAGGTATACTGAATTCATAAAATATAGAATTAAGTTTAATACCATTTTTTCAAAAGCGTTATAAATAAATTTGAATTATTTTAAATATGACTCTGAACACTATAACAAAAAAATTGAGAATCTAAAAAAATATATTAAAAAAATACAATGGCTGCCATTTCAAAACAGATCGAATGAAAAAAATTATAATGGTAGGTAAACAAAAGTTACTTAATTGAATTTCAAAGCGGTAGCATAGAGTCGAGAGAAGCGAATCATAGCAGCGCAGACAGAACCAATCGATGTCGAGATCATTGGGGTAGGCACATGGTCCAAGAAAACAAGGTCTAACAAGAAGACCACGTGACTGACACAAGGCTACGTCATTTTGCGCTGTTCATCCTATTACACGCGTTCGACAAGCATGAATAGGCTAAATGACGTAGGCTTGTGTCAGTCACGTGGTCTTCTTGTTAGACCTTGTTTTCTTAGACCATGGGTAGGCAGCAGTCCAGAAGTGGACGTCTACAGGCTGAAATGTCACCGCTAACGATAGGTACTGTAGGTATATCAAAGATTCGTCGTTTAAGTTACAGGGTTAGGGAACTCTAAACAGCAGCGATAAGCCGCCAGTGAAGGAAGCTGGCAAATATTTGATGAGGGAATCTTTCTCAGCTTAAAAGGTTATTCTGCCGTATTTCGCGTAAAAACCGACTAGAACACAGGATATTGCTTCGGGCGCTTAAAGCGAGCGTCTACACAACCGACGGAAAGGAGGTGCATCTAATTAAAAGTTGGAAAATTAACTTTTGAAATCAAAATGTACTGTAATTTAAAGGCGCAACAAGTTTTCGACATGAATTAATAGTACGTACAAATCTCGCAATATTTTGTTGTTGTGGTTTTAATGGTTAGGATAAGGTTAATATAGGTATAAGATATAAAAAAATATGTTTCTCTAACATCGCTCATGACATGACATAAGTTTGCTTTAAATTAACTTATGAATCTTGTATTAACTTACTTGAATTTTTACTACCTAGTTTCTTATAAAAACTATCCAAATCATGTGGGTTTCATTAAAAAATTAAAAGCTTGCTTTAAACCATTATCTACTTTCTACAAACTAAAATGATGAAAGGCAAGGTTAAATGTAAGGAACGAGACAAAAAACATTTAAAATAATCAAAGTTTATTTTAATAAATTATTTAATATGCCCTCAGTAAATTTAACTGAAGGTAAACATTTTGTTAGGCTGGCTAACAATCCCACCCCGGAAAGTTCCCATCGCCTTAAGCGCCCACAATATTTAATCAACCCTACATCTGCCTGGTAATTCGCAAAACCCTAAAAATTACTAAACATTTAAAATTTATTAGAGGGAGAAAAAGGTGTGGTTATATTTGTTTATAAATAGAACATTTTTAGGAGAGAGATACTTGATTGCTTCTGATAAAAAATTTAGAAAAGAAATACCAATTACAATTTTTCACTTCGAATTATTATATTACGAGTTAAATCGTGTCTAATAAATTTAATTAAATTTCGAACACAAATATAATTTTACTCTTCATTTTACATTCACACAAATTGAGAATAATAATAAATTTGTACTTTTTAATTTATGTCCACTATATTTTAAAGAAAATGGATGGCAGCTTAAAAAAGCTTTCTTTCGTAATTTAAAAACGAAGTACCGAGAAATTATAATTAAAAAACCAAGCACCGCGCGATTCAGCGATCCGCGTATAAGAAGGCGTTTTAGTTGCACTTAGAGGCGCGAGGGCGGTCGATGCGCGGGTGGGAAGAGGGGTTTCGCCTCAGTTCGCCCGCCGGCCGAACCGAGGACGCGCGTCCCTTACAAAACACACTAATACAACGCTACAGGTGATCTTATGCCAGCCTGGTACTCAACCGCCGCGCAAAGGGTTAACTGAAACTTTTAACCAGTGCGCAGTGTTTATGTTATGGTTTTGTTCAATTGTTTTAATAATGCGTAAACTTTTGTTGTTTTGCGTAGTTGGAACGTCCGTTGGATTTGGTAAGTAATTTTTTAATGTTTTTTGCTCTATAAAGTTCGTACTATATGCCTTGTTGACTTTCACAACTTTTGTTATTGTCAACTTCTATGATCTTTAAATGCGTAAACTGCATAGTTTCAGGTAGGAAAATGTCGCGAAAAAGTTGTCAAAAACCTAGACCATAAGGTTGAATATCGTTTGCAGTCTACTGCGCATGTCCTGCGCGTGAGGAACTCTAAATATATATCTCTACATTCACATACATAACTATACCTATATATACTAGTAAAGATTGTACCTGTCTGTATATGATGTAAACTTTTCTGTGACCTGGATTTCGTCTTACGCTATACTTGAGCACAACTTTTAGTAGACTTTCGGTGTAAAAGTTTTATTTTAAAGTTATTTAGAATTTCTAATAAAAGAGGTGGTACGTAAATAGGCATATTGGAATGACTTTGTGGAATAAAGCATTCGACCTTCTTTAAAGTTGAACTATTTTGATTTTAACTATCTTTTACTAATAATACTGCCAATAGCCTCTCATATATCGAAGAAAGAGCCTATTTTTTTACCATAAATGAGTGCAACGTTTTTATGCTTATTTTTTCCCTTCACGTTACTGATATCAAAAATGTTAAAGTTTGTCATAGTAGTTGATTATCATCTTTTTAAGCTAATACCATGCGAAAGATTTTAGTACTTGGTAAGTAAATTGATTAGATGCTAAAATAATTATGGCTATTTTGATTTCAAAGAAAACGACATCATAGTTATATTCGTAGCAATTAGCTACGAGTCGTAGTAGGCGCGGCGTAGGCTATAGGTGCTACGCTGCTGGGGCGTCTACGCGCTACGTCATTGCTACGCCACACATGAAAGAATTGCAACTCTATAATCTGTTTTACTCACTCATTTTATGTTAATTTGGGTTAAAAAAAATCTGCTAGATAAATGTATAAGTAAGTAGGTAAGTATATAGGTATTTAATCATTACAGTAAGTTGATATGAAAGGAAAATATTAATATGTTTAAATAAAATGAAGTGATTTGCAATTCAATAATAAATGAATTACTTGAGTATTTATTTTGATAATGTAAAAGTAACATTTCCGCTGCCCACTCCTAAGTAAACAATAAAACTCTCCATTGTTCGTTATTGCCCGGAGTTTTGAATAAACGTTGCTGGGAATATTTTAAAATAAACAACAATTTAAATAATATAATTCGTCATTAGTTTTTTTATTCAGAACACCTCACCGGAGTAGTGTTCGAACTTTGCTCTACGAAAGATTGCGGCCCTGTAGGTAGGTAATATTATAATGCCTTCAAAGCAAAGGGTCACCGGTTCGATCCCCGCCCGGTAAGCACTTGTATTTGCCTTATATTATGTGGTTGACGTACCCTAATTTTAAATTATAAACGCTTTAGGAAAGAAAGAAAGTTTGTGAGGTTATATGTATGTTTGTTACTCTTTCACGCAAAATCTACAGAATGGATTTTAATGAACTTTTAAATAATATAGCTTGTACATCAGATTAACACATAGGCTACCTTTCCCCGCGGAAGATCCCTCATTCCCACGGAAAAATCGTGCCGTGGTACGGAAATGTAGTACCTATTCCTATAGGTATTTTATTTATTCATCTGTATTATATATTTTGTATGTCTATCATCTGTCTGACATATATAGTGCCTTCAGGCTTTGCCTACTTTGAGGTCGAATGGCCGAATGTGAACTGTCCCCTTATATTTAAAATAAATAAATAAATAAATATTTATTTATACAATATCGCAAAATCTCTGAAGCGAAGTTCTTTTTACAGATTTGACTGATTAACTTTTTAGATATTCACATTATTTTATTCACGTACCTAATTAATCCTTGTTTCATAGATAACAACATAATTTTATGATAACTACCTTCAATCAATACTCATGTCCTTGATAGCAACTGTTTGTTGTCAATCCTCCATTAATATTTAAATAAATTACTATGTGTGTAACGTATCGACCATAAAAAACAATTATTGGATAATTGACCAGAATAACCCGCTTGTGATATAAAGCCGAAGGTGATATATTTATATGAACCGAGAGTATTAAAATAATCTTTCCATTTTAAAAATATCCATTAGTAAGAGTGGTAAGTCATTACGGTGTAAAAAACCGGGCGCTCGATCTTCTTGAATCATATCTTACGAATAGATTCCATTTGGTCGATGTTAATGGGAAAAGATCGCCTGGATCTAAGATAAAATTGGGCGTCTCGCAGGGTTCCATTCTTGGTCCTTTTTTGTTTTTAGTGTATATTAATGATTTGCCATATCTTATAAAAGAAAAACATGGGTTGGTACTGTTTGCCGACGATACTTCTTTAATTTTTAAAGTTAAAAGACAACAATTAGTTTATGACGACGTAAACAATGCTATCCATGATGTAGTTAACTGGTTTACGCTAAATAATTTATTACTCAATGAAAATAAAACAAAATGCCTTTTTGTGTTACCAAATGTTACTCCAGTAGCAACTGATATAATAATAAAGGGACAGAGAGTGGACCTTGTGGACTCTGCTGTATTTCTTGGAATTACTTTGGATGCCAAACTGCAATGGGATCCTCACATAAATAAATTGTCGAACAAACTGAGTTCAGCGGCGTATGCAGTTAAACGAATTAGAGCTCTTACTGATGTAGATACGGCTAGATTAGTGTATTTTAGTTATTTTCATAGCTTGATGACCTATGGAATTCTTCTATGGGGACATGCTGCAAATGCAAATAATATATTTACGCTGCAGAAACGGGCTGTTCGTGCAATTTATAAATTAAAGCCTAGAGTGTCACTTAGGGAAAAATTTAAGGAAATTAATATTTCAACATTAGTATCGGAGTACATTTACCACAATTTATTACATGTAAAAAAAATATAACAAAATTTGCAAAGAATAGTGATCGACATGCTCTTAATACTAGAAATAAAGACAAATTGGCATCTCACATTAGTCGATTGCAGAAAATAAAACATTGTTTTAAGGGCGACTGTATACGCTTTTACAATAAGATTCCTACTATTATATAAAATTTTCCCTTAGAGAAGTTTAAAGTTGTAGTTAAGCAAAAATTGATTAAAAATGCATATTACAAGATATCTGATTATTTAGAAGACAGATCTCCATGGGAATGAGGTTGCTTGAGTTGGCTATTAATATAATTTAATTTATTAAGATATATTGTACCTATAATATTACAAATTAAAAAAAATATAATTTTTAAAAGATGCGACGCTTGTGGAGTTTATTCGGCGAGCTCTTCTCCACAAAAGACCGCACATTTTGCTTTGCTGAACTCGCCACTAAATGTAACTTTATTTGACTTAACTAAGTGTCCAAAAAAGTGTCCAAAAGTTAAAAATAAATGATTTGATTTGATTTGAAGTAATTAAGATCTCCATCGCGATCCAGAGGGGTAACGCTACAGGTATAATGGGCAGGTTTGGTCAGGGAGTGGTTTTGGGCGGCCTATTTGACTGAATTTTCTTTGTTTGGACATTTGTTTTATTTTTTATTTAATTTAACAATTTAATGTATATTTTGTATTCTTTTCGACAATTTCAAATTAGTTTTTTTTTATTTTTAGCTCGTATAAGATTGCAATTCGTTACTTTTTAATTAAGATTTTTGAAAATTGTAAAACTCATCAGGACAGACAAGTTAAAACAATCATTTCGTGTTAGTAAGTATAGTAATGATCCTAAGTTTTGTCAGGTTGAAAAAAAAAAGGTTAATGTGTGCCAGCGGCCAGCCAGATTAAACGGTATGTTAAAAAATTCAATTTTTGAAAGACGTAAATTTAAATATTTTTTTTCAGGAGCATTAATCTAGTTATACACCTTAGCTTACGGCGGGAAAGAATCGAATAACTTTTTTACTTTTTAAATTCCTTTTTTTTGTTTTGCTAATAATCTGTAATGTGAATATACTATACTGATTTTACAACACAATAAAAAATATATTGACACCAAAATACACAAGAAATAATTAAAAAATACACACAGGAGTCAAAAGGCGTCCACAGCCACGGCGACTATTTTCAAAATGGTTAGTCTACAAGGTAAACTCTTAACCCAATCGTTTTGTTTTAAGTTAAAATTGTAGCTGACTAAATTGTCCAGAGGAATTTTTCTCGAAATTTTGATATCACTTTTCATTTCTAAAATTTTTCTTTTAGTTTTCTTTATTTCTATAACTTCTTATTTGAGTTTCTCGAACTCGACTCTTTTTCTTTTCTTTTTTTATACACTTTAAAGTTTTCGTGAATAGTGTCTTTCAAGTTTTTTTTTTTTCATATGTATTATATCTTCATAACTGTCCAAGATTAAAGGAGATCTTACTTTTTCGTGAGTTTGGGGCCCTACTAGAGCGAACAAAAAGACATTTCCAATGTCAAATTGACACGCGGGAGCTACATAAACAGAACTGGTTTCAAACTCTTGAATCTGTGCTCTTGAGTTAGTTTTATCGCCTTATATATACTACAAATTAAAATAACTAGTAACCTGTTTGTAACAAGTAACCTGGGGAATTAAAACCAGTTCTTCATCGGTTTCTATGCGATAAGCGGCTTGGGTTGATCGGAATGTAAGCCAAGAACGGCACCAGAAATAACCTTTACAATGGCTATTTATGAGGCGTTAGCGCCTACAATGCAGCTTATTAATATTACAAGAGGTCATTTAAAAATGTCAGTGAAATGTCAGTCCACTTTGGTAGGTCCACCCCTTCCGATCCAGTAGCCGATACAGGCACGGGTCAGTTGCAAGATACAGCCGCTTGGTTAACGTGACCTCTTTAGCGAAATTTATAGGTAGCGGGCAACTGAATTGTGTTATAAATACAAATATATAGGTAGAAAAGACTAAGACGAACGTTCCAGAATCAAATCGGGACGTTCTAAAAAAAGTCAGGTTAGTAGTATTCTAAATCGACGAGCGTGATGAGATTAACGAATGTGGATGAAGCGAAAGAAGTATGTCGTCGTAGCAAGTAAAGGAAGTGGTCTTTGCCTACCCGTCCGAGAAAGAGGCGTGACTGTATTTATGTTTGCATGTATGTTTTTATATAGGAATAATTCTGCAATCATGACACAAAAGGGCAACCTGATAAATTTTCTTAAAATTAGTTCAAAACAACATGTTACTGAGAATTTTATCAAATTCATTAAAATCTGTCAGATGGGCCCCTTGTTATTCTGCAATGACATTAGCCTGCTGTGTAATTCCCGGCTTATAATATTCATTATTTATTTTTATATTATTAATTATTAAGAGTCGTCAGTGGCGTAGTAAGTGGAATGTTGCTTTGCTTCCTACATAGAAAGCGCGGGTACATTCCTCTCTTCACCATGAAGTCGGCTTCTTTAGCGGAGTGGTAAAACGCTTGCTTCATATTACGAAAGATTCAGGTTCAAATCCTGGTGGGACTCTCGATGAACAAATATCACTTTGTGATACTTTCCCGAGTTTGACAAATATCCTATTGCAGGATTCTGTTCTTTAACGTACCAATGTACAGGCTACTATCTACAGATGTAGCCATCCAGATGAGCCATGTCAGAAGCTTTAGTCAGCTCAATAATGCCAACATTAGAAAGTCAGGATAGGTAAAGCTCGAAACCCATACGATAAGCAAGTCACTCTAAATTTAAGTTGTATGTTATGAGAAGAAATTATCCCGAATCAGTCACCATGCCTCTCAAGAAAATTATGATCCATCATAATTATGAAGGCTATAATAGATATTATCGCTTTTTATCAAAATTCCGAGAACATTCTTCGTTATAAGTAATATAACTCGGCAAAATCTGTGTGATTTGTTTCCCTCCGGATCTCTCAAAGACTTGAGCCGGCTTATCTACCTGAGGCTCTCTCAATGCTCCGCCGGAATAATAGGAAGTGATGCCTTTATATTCATGTTCATCATAAAGATTGAATCTGGGGTCTTGTTAATGAAATTACAAGTAAGAATATTACGTCTAGGTACCTACATCTATCAACGTATAGGTACCTACCTACATCTACCTACATCTATAATTTTATAGATCAATATATGGGAAATTATAGTTGTTACAATAACAATGAAATCAAAAACAAGTCCTAACATTTTAAATATTACCTTTTACCATAATTTGCTCATTTTTAAATAAGTTTATATCGTGATGGTATGTTAGGTGATTAGTTACTTATAAATTAATATCTATGTCTTCATTATTAAGATACGAAGTAGTTACGCACATGCTTTGAGTCTAATAATAAGATTTAATTTAAATTTATATATTCATACTTACATTGTTTGCTATTAGGACCAGGGGACTTAAAAGCACATAAAGAGTGATATACATAGATACTACTTTTTAAACCTGTTGAAAAACCACACACTTTGTCGGCAAAAAATTCCGGTTACATCACATCACACACAGTTAAATGTTCCCGTGTGACACGAGAAAACACAATATGTATAATACAAGTTCCATGAGTTCCATCTACCGGGGCTCTTGACAGGAAATAATGGTTTTAAAATTCAATGCGCAGAATCTACATGCACGTTCTTTAAAGTCCTACGTATAGATGTATGTTACTATGTCTAGTGACGGTTAAAATCAAGTAGAGTTTATCTCAAAAATATATCATTTACAAGATGAAAAAAATATCTGGGTTTTATCTGCGCTCCAGAAACAGGTGATACTGGGGTAAATAACTATGTAATTTAATGAAATTTGAATTAGACAACTAGGAAATAGTCGTATTTAAAATGGACAAATTGGGTAGTGGCCAATGTCAACCGGAGGGATATTAAACGCGACAAATTCCCGTATAGAAAAATAAAAAGTGGGGAAGACAACGAATAGATATAATAAAACTAGGATAAAAAAATTGGTAAATTAACGCCAACACTCCTTAGATTTATCAAAACTTTCTTTTTTTAACTTGTATCAGTAATAAAAGTACCTGCTGGTAGTTCTTTATTGTCAATAAGGTATAATAATCTTTGTAGAAAACGTAAAAAACCGGGATAGACTCCGTTGATTCTCAGACGTCGCGACGTAGGAATGTGAGAATAGGGAGGCGTTGACGCCCCTTTGTAAAAATACGTTTCCGTTTCTCCTTTAGCCGACACTAAAACATTCTTGGAAGTTATTGGATTTTACTTCTTCGCTTATAAGTAAAGCATTTTTTTTCATAGTTTGTTTGAAAATTCCTTTCGCACTTAACATCATCCTTTGTTTTTTTTACTCTTTAAAAAGCAATGAACACACAATTCCGGTTGAAAAGCAAATATTAAAAAAAAACTGTAATTAACTTAAATTATAATTTAGTCTTTCAGAAAAAAACCAGTCCACATTACTATTTTCTTTCTCTCCGTGTGTATAACTCTAGAAAAACCTGTATATATTAGCATACTATAACAAATTAATCACAATACCTAAGCCTGTAATCTTTATGAACCAAAGACACGATAATAACTTAAAGATACCAGCGCCTTTAAACCGACGACGTCGTTAATATTCCGTGCCGACACAACCTAGGCGTTCATTAGACCGTCTTAGTGGTGAACATGTCTGGTCTTGTGAAATCAACTGGAGTACGTTTCACGATCCTACAATTTACAACATACATTACGTACTCAGTATAATCAAAATTTAAGACTTCACATTTGAGACCTACCGACTACGCAATGAAACTCAAAATGCATTTGTGATCTGTAAATTGTTACTTTGGGAAATTGGTTTTTGGAGGTAGTATTTAGCGCGTTGAAGTTTCGCTCACATCAATTACTCTAGCCTACTTCGCTAGATAGTGGTTTTAACTGTTTTGAAACACGAACAATCGGTTCCTTCACACATTCTGGCGTTTATTTTTTTTTCTTACGAGGGTGATACTCGATCAAACCAGAGCTTTTAACTTATGTTTTTAAAATTTAATGTAAATATTGCTTTGAATACTTTAGGCTTTTATCACCACAATTTTAGTTGAAGACATCTGCTACTTTATTATTACCGTTTTCGGTTTAGGGCCTGTGTGCCTCCCATTTATATACAAAAGCGTCGAACTCCTTGGGTACCACCACTACTGTAGTGATTTTAGCCCACCGCACTGGTTCTAGTGCTTTCTACAGATGTAACAAAGCTTGTGAAAAATTGGTGAACATATATAAAATAATAATAATAATAATTGGGGACATCTCAGAAGTATCAGACAGCTGATATAAATACATATATAAATATACAACATCCAGACATAAAGGCAAACACAAGTGCTCAATCACACAAATGTTTGCCCTGAGCGAAATTCAAACCATCTAGGCTGTTGTATATCTGATTACATGAGAATAGAATAAAATATAGTAATGAGCATAATTTAGGGTAGGTGTCGAAGTCCCTTGATGGGAACATAAATAAATAACATGAATGAGCTGATAAAGATTATTATAAAAGCCTATGAAACTTCCTTTCTAAACATAATCATGAAAGTGAGTAAGGGGTTACATAATTACTCCACATTAATTACACTCTTTGTAAAGAGATTAGGGTCGTGTGACAAAAACTTGTTCCTTTGTAGCAAACAACGCTATAGAAATATGATAAAACCATACAAAATATGTCTGAAAAACTATTGATAATTCTGTGGCATTTAATTCAGTTGCTTATTTATGGTGAGAGTTGTGATGTTAGCCTAGTTGATAAACCCTTCTGATATGGCTCGTACAAATACTACACAATATCCAAAGTAGCCGTTCAGCTCGGACCCAACGAATTTACGTGCCTTCCGAAGCACGAAATCATTGTCTTTTTTCAGGCAGACATTCCAATAATTTAACCGCTCACGTGACCCAGTTAACCAGGGATTAACAAATGAAATCATCTGTTAATCGACAATGTAAACTAACGATTAACAATATAAAACACTCGTTGATTGACCTTGCAAACTCCTGGTTAACAAGGCCATTTTTGCTCACAGCTGTTGAAAAATGATCCTTTTCTTCTAAATAACTAAGTCTAATATTGTTATCGTACTTGCTTCGTATTCTCTATTAAATTTGACGTCTAAAAAACCGGCAACACAAGCCCACCACTAGCAAAATTAAAAAAAAAAACAATGTCAAAGTGCAGTCTGTCAGTTGACCGCACGGAGTACGTCACGTCGCGTGTTATTGAAAAGTTTTGTTGGTTTTTTAATAATAATCTGACGGAAATACACTTGTTTTTCGGTAAGTACACACTTAAATCTATTTTATTACAAGTTGTCACAAGTATTGAGGTTTGTTTTTGAGTTTTGAACAATTTTGTAAAAGTCGCGCTAAAAATTCATAATCTCCATTTTCACGACTCTATATATCAAAAACTGGATCGCTTTTCAAATAAAATAAGCCATAGTAGCATGACTCATTCATTCAGCAACCCATAAATCAACACTTGATAGTGTTTTTGTAAGAACCAAGGCACAATGAGCGTTTTTGTGCCACTTGACGCGGCGCGCGCTCGGTTTAAAATAAACAAATGGATCGCGGGCGAGTTACGGTAGGTTGAGGCGGCGAGCGCGGCCGTTCAACTGGGTATTGGGATGGCGGCCTTGGGCACGTGAGCGGTTAATGTCTTAGCATAAAGGCAGTAAGTTTCACAAACCATAAAGATTTTTTAGTAATATCGACACCAGGGTTAGTGAGGTAGGTTAACCTCGAAACGCAAGCAAGCAAGCAAGCAAGCAATATCGTGGTGGCTAACCGATTATTTCTAAGTAGAGTACAAAAATAGGCTGCCCACTTTAGTGACAGTTGTAGGCACTATCTTGATAATAAATGTGTGTCGTAGTCAAGCGAATAATCCCCTAAGACCGGTTTTGATTCGGGTCAATTCGACTGCTCCCATTCCCGTTCAATTCAAGAGCAGAATTTTTGAATCATTGGCGATGAATATGCAATTCGCTTTCGAACACTGTTCCCGTTGAAATTTATTTCAAATGGAATATCAAATTTTACATTTTGATCTTTCTAGGGCGGATATTGAAAACACAAACCTCTCCTTGATAACGAATAACTGACCAATTGATTGATTAAAAAATAATATTTGTATTAGCATCCATCTGTATAGTAACCAAAGGTTGTAGCGTTCCCTTACAAGCTAAGCAGCAGTATTATTAACCAAGACTGCTTGTCAAGAGATAGGTTTAGTCTTGCAGTGGATTCTTATACACTATGGTAACAAGTAGGTGCTAGTACGAGTAGTGTGACTCAAAATTATTTAATCATAATATTGTTTCATCCCTAGGGCACATTATCCTCACCAACGGATTGACCCAAATCGCACCCACTATCAGATTCCAATCCGATGAATTAAACTATAATGCACTCGGTTAATCGGATAACATTCAGTTTGGACAGTACTACCTGGTGAATCCAACCACAACATTGCTTTTAAAACTGCGATACCGGGGCGGCTAATAAAATCCCTTATTGCAATGAGTTTGGGTCCAAAACAGATTGACATCTCATTGTCTCTTTCAAAGTCAACTGCAACCTTTTCTATGTTTCATATGGTTGCCGGTTGTCGTCGGTAGTCCAGTAGCTTGGGCTTTCGTATTCTCTAAGGAAGGTGCGAGTTCGAGCCTCGGCAAGTAGTTTAGTCATAGGTAAAGGAAAACATTGTGAGGAAACCTGCACATATTTGTAAAGAAAATGTTGACCAACCCGTACTGGGCTGGCCTAGTCGATTAAGGCCTATTCATTCCGAGTAGCGCTCTTCACCTTTGTAGGCAGCTAGTAATTTAGTTCAGCAGAGCAGTGGACTGTTGTTAGATTGGTATTGTAAAGTGGTATAGTAATTTATCAGAAAACTTCAGCTAATATTGTCTTTCAGTCCCTGATTTATGAAAGTGTTTACAAAAATCTTTTTCCGATAAAAGTGGTATAAACAAGTTCTCTCCGACTATATAATGTAGACTCTATACGTTTATTTGTTTGTTTGTCGTATCGAAGCGGATCGATAGATTTGACGTTGTTAATAGCAAGCTACTCGTACCTACCTAGCAAAAGATCTTCTAAAAATATTTCAATCGGAGAACTGAAACAAGAGGGTAAAAAATATACGTCAAACCCGTGCACGTGGTGCTGCTTGGGGGGACTGGTCTACGCTAGTCGATTGCCGGTTGTTTTTTGGTTACATAATTTAGTTTTTCTACTTTGACTGGTTGCCTTCCTCTAATTGCATATTTCGTTTGCACTCTTTGTTATATTAATCAATATTTTGAAAAGATGCAACGCCTGTGGAGTTTCTTCCGGAGAGTTCTTCTCTACAGAAGACAGCCAAATCGTGAACTCTCCTCGACGTCGAAAAGTGATTTGTAAAATCTTACTTCGAATAAACACATTTTGAACTTGAACTTGAAAAAACATTTTAGATGTGCGAGATTTTTTCATGCGGAAATAACGCCAATCCTCTACTGAATTTTGAGGTCTTGGTTCCTGGTCTGAGGAACATAAGAGGATTTTGAGCTTTTGGGTTCTCCTATCTTTCCTGCAGGGCTGCCTGAGGCTATAGAAGTGAAAAAGGGTATGCTTTCGACGGCTCGCGACAGGTTGAGGTTGCTCTCTCCTCATATAGCGCTGGTCCTTTTGAGGTTGTGTTTTTCGGCGCCTAAGGTTTGTTATCTCCTTCGTACCACTCCCACTTGGCTATGCCCTAACGAAGTTTCTGCCTTCGATGGTGTCCTCAAGGACACTCTTGAGTGTATTGCGAACGTGGAGCTTTGTGGAGGGGTGTGGGAACAGGCGACGCTCCCAACTAGAGACGGAGGCTTGGGGATAAGAAGAATGCAGGATGTTGGCTTGGCCGCTTTCTTGGCTTCGGCGCATGGGGTGAGGACTCTCGTTGCTGATATACTTTCCATGGATGGTGACGGGTTGTGTTTGCCTTTTGTGTCTGAGGCTTTAGACGCTTGGTCGGGGCTTGGTTTGGCCGTGCCGGATCAACCTAATGCCCAGCGAGTCTGGGATGGGGCTGCGTCGAGGGCCGTTATGGAGCGGCTGATTGAGAATGCGAGTGGGGTGGATTTAGCTCGGCTGAAGGCGGTTTCAAGGCATGAGTCGGGGGCGTGGCTGCATGCTTTGCCATCTCCGCAATTGGGTACACTTCTTGACAGTGATTCGCTGCGGGTGGCCGTTGCCCTCCGTCTGGGTTGTAATGTATGTGAACCCCATGTATGCATTTGCGGCTCCACGGTGGAGGCTAATGGCCATCACGCCTTAAGTTGCGGCAGATGTGCAGGAAGATTCCCAAGGCACCACGCCCTTAACGACATTCTGCGTCGGGCTTTGTCATCTGCGGGTGTCCCGAGCCTCCCGGTCTGAGCCGAACAGATGGGAAGAGGCCCGATGGGCTAACTTTGGTACCCTGGCAGAGGGGCCGGTGTCTAGTATGGGACGCTACGTGCGCTAGCACCTTTGCTCCTTCCCATTTGCCTCGCACAGTTAGAGCGGCGGGGGCTGCAGCCGAGGCGGCCGCTCGCCTCAAGCATTCCAAATACGTGGAGTTGGAACGAGCTTACAGCTTTGTTCCATTTGCTGTGGAAACCTGTGGCCCTTGGTGCGCTGAGGCTAAGGTGTTTGTAAGGGATATTGGGCGCTTGCTGCGGGATAAGGGGTTCGACAAACGCTCAGGTTCGTTCCTGGTGCAAAGGCTGTCCGTGGCTATTCAGCGCGGTAACGCAGCCAGTGTCATGGGCACCTTTGCTCCGGGAGCGAAGCTGGGCGGGCTTCTAGGTTAGGGTGACTTTGTGTTTATGTTTTGTTTTAGTTTTAAGTTGACATAGTTTAAACAGTTCTTTTGAATTTACCATTATAAAAATTTTAGATGTTGGTGAATATATTCTACACAAATATGTCATTTAGTACTTCGATTATTAGATTAGGTAGGTATATTTCTGTGTGATTATTTTCCGTACTTCTTACGTAATGTTTTAGATAAATCTCTCCAAATGGATTTTCCTTTGTGAATCTCTATCGGACGGTGACGATAATCATATTACTTGGCGTTAGCTCCTTATTTATTACAATCCCTCTTATATTCCCTGCCAACAACAATAGAGTATTTTCTCAAGACAGAACGCAATCATCCAAGGGCATGATCTAAATAGAATTTCCCAGAATCTCTGGTGTTGCCAATAAAATCCCTCCGCCGACATTTGCTTTCTAAATAAGATTAATTATTTATTCCTTTGAAACAGTATGTTGTTTCGACGCTTTAGGAAACCTGCACCCACCTGCAAAGAAGTTCAGAGGTTGTGTTTGAAGTTGACCAAACTGCACAGGGCCTATTCACCCAAATTCAAGGAAGGCTCGATTATTTCAGTGAGAATAAATACGTGGCTATGACAATTTAGTGGCAAATAATGAACAAGTGAATCACTTTCTTCTTGTGGCAGCTTCAGTAAACTCCCTTATAATATGTTGGAGATAAATGTTTTATTGATCGTAAAATATGTTCATAAACCGATATTAATTTCGTAAAGTGAGTGTTAGTGTGTAACTTTCACACAAGTAGTGTAGTGGGTTACACCAACATAATATTAACTAGGCAGAAATAAGTACTGTTCTCTATTTTAATTATTGTGACAATGCTGTGCAAGCGCTGTTCAGTCATGTTAATATTGGTGTTTGTAAAACTCTGTGGTAAAACCCTTTAGTGAGGAACGAATATAAACGCTATAACGAGCGCTCTGAGGTATCTATTCATGTTTGCTTTTCTATGAACTGTAATATCTGTATCCTACTTCAACTGTAGCGGAATTGCGGACAGAAGTAATATAAGGGACACGGACAGCCGGAAACGAAAATAATTAACAAACAAACCCACCTGCTACGTTTCGCACTGAATCGCCATAAATAACTTCTCGTAGAGCACTGTCGGCTACATTGAACGAACCACAGAGCAATAACCATTGTTGGAGTGTTATAACGAGCGATGGTTTTATTGTTTGTATATAAATGTTTTTATCATTATATACGTTTGCTAATATAACCTTCACCCTTAACTTATATTTCGTAGATTAGATAATGTACAAAAATTTACAAAGATAAGAGCTAGCACATGCGGATGGGAACTTTAAGGACGTCATTACTCTGTAACAGTAGAGGCAAATTTTTCTTGATGCGAATGTCCAGCCGCATGTGTTGGCTACTGTACAATGGTATGAGTAAAGCAGAGTTTAGCGCGGACCCCCCGGGATCGGGTGTTACAACCAAATTTCACATTTTGTTTCATTTCAGCTAAATAAACATACAGCCACAGTGACAAAATACTTTTTTGACTTTCGTTAGTAAATAAGGTCTTTTATAAACTGCGACTTGTATATGCGATGTGATTTCGATCTCGCATCGATATAAAAGTGATACGACAGTGACAAAAATCCACTAAAATACCTATAGTCCTAATTGAAAGCCCTTTACAGTCTATCGCTATGAATACCTACGCGCTTAGCCATCGATACAAAAGCTCGTATGTGATAAGTGCGATTGCATCTATCAGTATCAAATCATTGTAAGTAAAATATATTATATATTTTAATTTTAATGTGCTTCTTCTTGGTCACAATAAGGCCTTAGCGCGAGCGAGATGAGCCGGGGGTGGAGTGAGCTAGTCCAGAAAATCCCTGTTCACTCTGCCTTTAAAAAGAGCTAGCTTATAATCACACCGGCAGATCGTTCTGCAACTTGGCTATGTGTATTATAAAAGATGATTAAATGATACAAAGCACTCTTTTGCATCGTTGTAAATAGTCGTATCGTGTAAAAGTCTCCAGAATTTCATTGTACATTTTATGATTGTTTCTTCAAACCACTTTTCCTCGTTTTATTGTAGCTACAAGGAAAAATATACAGCAATATTTTGTTAAGAAGGACCACAAAAACAGGAAAACAATGCAAATGTGGATTGAACCTGAAATTATTTGCGCAGAAGGTGCGGGAATGAGCGGAGAGGAAAACAATTAACAGATACGGAGACATCTGGGGCTTACAACTCCATAATATCGGCCTAACGAAACAATAGCAAAGTTACAAAGTTACTTCGAAAAAAACATATTTTGTATCTTTATTTCTTGTTGTTTTTTTAATATGACATATTTTGTAATTTATTTTGGTGACAAATACTAATAAAGATAATTAGAAGGTATTTATATTAATTGTTGGACTATAAACCGCTTAAAAAAACGCGCCTTTTTAATTAGAATTTGCGTACAAATACAATTTTTATTTATAAAATCATTTACATTTTCTTTTGCCCGTTTTTTTGGTGTACACAATAATAAAAGCTGTTTTGGAATATCTTACGAAGCTTCTTAGTCAAATAGAAGCAATATTCTTTTAGCTATTCAGATAGTGTATTCTATGCATTATTCAATGACTGCTTCTTGTCGGTCTGGTACGCTGTTTACTAGTCTTGTATTCTTTGGTAAGATTTTCCATTTCATAGTAAAAATAATATAAAAAATAAAGTCATCAAACAAGAAACTTCATCATCAGCCGAAACAATTGGACTGGTTCAATCAACTCTATTGGTCTAGTAGTTTTTTCCACATGTGTCTGACGGACGGACAGACACACGTGTGGTCCTGGGTTTTTGCTTTTTGAAGTACGGAACCTTAAAAAAAATACAATATGGAATAATAAACGAAAATAACATATTATATAGAATATGTTTCATTTCAATCTTTTACTATTAGCACCACTCCAAGTTTTAAATAACATTCCTTACATAAATATCAGTAATTTAGTATTAAAATTCTCTTCGGTTTCCAAAAATATCTGCTCGTTCCGAATACAAGATCGATACCTATCGATACCTCTCGTAGACCGCCTATTAACTTTCCAGGTTCTCCCCTAATGCCTAATGGATACGTCTGCAGCAGTCCGCGGCACCTTTGCCAACTAATATAGATGCTTTACTTCCTTCTACAAAGGCATAATATTATTAGAAATCACTTAGAAATATTTGGAGCATCTTTTTTTGAACTTTATTAGAAGGTTATATCGATATTATTTTGCATTAAGTAGATTATTTTAAACAACCATTTGTAATCCTAGAAATTACTCAACATTTTGTAACGGTACCAACCTGGGTTCCGTACAGATTTCACAAATGTTTTATAAAAATTACGTTATAAATTAATTACATGTTTATTAGTTGGAAGTCTTTATGAAGATATTTATATATTTTAAATAAACTGTCTCTGACTAGATTTATTTTGAAACTTATAGATGCAAAAGTAAATAATCAATTTTAATGTATTGATCTTTGAGAATAATAAGACCAAATGATTGTTGTTCTACCTGATTGAACGGGCTTCTGTGTGCTTAATTTACATAAGTAAATAATAGTTCATAATAATTTATTTTCAAAAGTATATAATACTTTATGATATTATAGTCTGACTGAGGAAAAGCAATAGCACACCTGTAGTAAGCATCCATACCATGCGGATTGGAACTTCTACCTACTTTCAGATTAAATAATCATTCAGTTTGTGCTAAAAGCAAAAACAAATTAATCTTCTTACCAGATCAAGTACATGGAGTTTGGCAGGATGGTAAATAGGAATCATTCTGGGCATTGTATAAATCTAAGCATTTAAAGGATTGATCCTTAAAGAATTACCTAACAAATTAACTCTGTTATTCAGTCTTTATAATATAATTAAAATATGAATTATAGAATCAAAGTAATACATTCAATTTTCTAAATAAAAGTCGGATATTAGCAGGGAGTAGTTATCTTCCACTAGTTAGAGCAGAGCTTCTACAATTTGACGATAGTTGGCGTTATTGTCATACAAATATTCACTTCCGTATTCTAGTTTTGAACAGGAAGAAATTTTCGTCAATTATAGATATATTTAATAGTAAATAAACATTTAATTAGATAAAAATATTATAAAATCATGCCGGAATTATTTAATTTATTTTATGTAATTTTATTATTAATTTTCTAATTATTATGTATTATGATCATATTATTTGGTGGGGTGTTACAATTTTCACATTTTTTTCTAATAAATCAACTCTCTAATATTTGCCTAACTACGATACTACCCTTTTGTATTGTTTAAAAAGGTAAAATATTTGTACAATTCAATTACAGATGATTATTAATAATTATTAATAGATGGCGAATGAAAATTAAAATACATTTTTAGTTCTTTCATCTTTCATTTGAGCATGTTTTAAAGGTCACAAAAAAATGTGGCCAGTTCTTATTTGGCCTTCGAACCAACAATAAAAGCTTCATTTCATTTTGCAACCAAATGTGTGTTGAAGTTCTCCACTGCACCAGACAGCCTCGCGGCCTCTTTCTATCGATATATCTCCGGCAACCTCACATTTTTAGCAGCTCGAAGTGTACTTACGAGTTTCAAGTATATTTTATGCATGCAGCCCACCTCCCCTAATTTGTTAATGGAAAAGCACCTAAGTAGGTATTTTATATGGGGACCGCAAATTATTTCAAGGTTCGACATTATGCAAAGAAGTTTTTGCAACGAATATTTTAGACTTCGTTAGTAATTTAATGCAGTGTATTGAATACAGTTAAAGTATTTGAAGTACTTGAAAGTAAATTCGAACATACCAAAAAAACTTCAGATGTTTGTGTTTTACTCTCCTACTTTGTTATTGCTTCGTTTATAACACTTCCATAATTTTGTAGCTTGTTACAAAAAAAATGTATTATGGTATTTTATTTCAGCTTCTAAAACTAAATAAAATTTAATCTTAGTCAAACATAGATTTTCAGAAGTGTATATTGTTATTATAGGCTAGCTTTAATAGCAGATATCATCAGGTCTTCTTACAAAACCTGTAATAATAATTAATATTAGCAACACGGTCACACATTTTTCTTATTTCATGTCAGAACTGGTGAAATTACACCTGAACGGAATTATTCATCAACAAGCACCATGATAATGCCGCCATGGCGCGGTAATGGCGGCGGGAGGGGGGGAAATTGATAAGACTTCGGAATATGGGTCACAAAGGTGCTTATTTGAAGGAGGGACCTTCACAAGCTTACACACCTGTTGGGAATCGTTAGAATGTTCGTTAGATGTATAGATTTTAAGTTTTGTGCATATTTCTATGAGTATCAGGCAGTTTTATCTTGCAGTGGAAAATAATTTATTTGAAAAGCTGACCAAATTTATAAATGTTATTGAATGCGCGCGAATGTATTGTACACTAGCCAGCACATCAAGTTAAACACAGCGGAATTCTATACCAGTGTTATAAATGCGATTTTGCAATAATTAGCCTGATAAGTGTCCAGTGTTCAAATTTTAACTCTACGCTTTCTTTAGAAACCTTCAAACTTAACTGATTGTTTTTTCGCAACATATTTGTAGTACTCAAGAAATTTGAACATCTTTCCCCAAGGAAATCTGAACAAAAAAAACTTTTCAAACAAACTTCAGTCACGTGACCGACTACTTTGTATGACGGTTGAATTTTAATTCTGTGATTGCAAACTATGTTCCTTAGGGAAAGTTGTTTAGTTTCATGGGTATGATGGGGACAAGTACCACTATGTTACGGATAGATAAGCGCTTTAGGTGATCTAAAAGTTACAGGTGCAAGGTTTTTTAAAGTATCGCCTAATTAAAATGTTGCGTCACCCTTTTGGGAACAAAGTATTGAAAGATCTCAATTGGTTTTTATTTTTATCCAGAAATCCCTTTTGTGCCTTTGTTATACTCCAAGTGCCGGTCGTGAGCGGAATACTAAGTATTTCCGATTTATCACTAAAACGTGTTAATCGTTCACGGCAGCTAATAATTCACAAAGCATTTTCACCATAATGTAGGTGCGAATAGAGTGCCTTTCCAAATTAAATGTTATGAGATGAGATTGGTTGACGTGAAGTGAGAGGAAATGAGACGGATCAAAAATGTAATTGAATTACTTTCGAACAATATTATTTTGTTATAGAACCTGTCATTGAGGAAATTCTTAATGGCTTTTATGTAGCTGTGGAGTGGACATCTAGCGTTCAAAATCAGATAGTGATTTAAAAATTATTTAAATTTTATTCATGTCATAACAAAACCATTGTGAAATATTACAATCATAGTGATTTTATATCTAATCCCAACACCATTATTTTAAATTAATTCCGTGTTTGTTTACGCTATTTTTAAATATATTATTTTCTTTGTGTCAATGGTGTGTTAAAGTATATTTACCACCAAGAAATATTCACCTACATATTTAAGTCCTATTTATTTCTAATATAGTTGCACTTGCACAAACTCCAATTTCATAGTTGGCAAGGCTTAGAATTCTTATTTCAGAATCATGAATAATTCGTGTGATTCAATTTTCGCTCGGCTTGATACAACATGTGGATTGCATATTGGATGCTGATTCATTTCTGTACCTATTGTATTTTATGCTCTTTTGTTTGGTACGTGACGGCAATGAATTTTAAATCACGCTGGCCACATTTTTTTTTATGTTACTAACATTTCATTTATTTATCAGAAATTAAAAAATACGATCTTTGTTTAGTCACGTATGTAAACTGTGATCGAATTTGTAAAGACGTCCGTTTGCGAACAATTAGCCTTCTTCAAGAAAATTTACTTGGTAATTTCAACATAATAAATACAAAGCCATAGAACATAGCAAGAAATAATTCACTGTTTGTTTATTGTAACATGTCCAATCTATTGATGAAACAATTTTAATTATGAAGGCAATTATACCAAAAATGTTACTTTACTTATATTGATAAAGGTTCCAAGCTGTTACCCCAATCCGATATCACTTGCTTGTCACGTCACTGGCCTTGATAAGAGATTGTCTTCGTAAATACAAACTTTTTCGGACCACTACGAACTGGAGCTCTATTTCTGAATCGTTCGTGTCGTACTTATAGCTCGGTCGATTTCTACTGAATTACGCTCTTCTGACGTTAAACAGCATTTTCAATTCATTCAATTGCAACGATTGATCACAAGCACTCGTTGCATGAGTGATGCAAGGGCGACAATCTTATCCGCGACGAGGTGAGCGCACGTGTGGGAAGTCAAGAGAATCATAGATTGAGGTTCCGTTTTAGTATCCGTTATTACCGACTAGCTTGCATGATGAGATAAATAAATTTGAATAAAGCGATAGAAGTATGCATAGATTGTTGCAAGTGGAAGTAGGTGGTTTCTGTCTACCCCTCCAGGTAAGAGGCGTGATCGTATGTACGTATTCCTACGAGTATGCATGTATATGTAATTACTGGTTATAAATTTTTCTTTGATTTTTCTGTCTAAAACAGATTTAAAAGATTATATCGAAGCGAGTGATTTAGAAATACGAAAAAGCATCGTCCTTCGACTTGGAAGAAGACTGTGACTTATATCGCATACGCTAGCGCTATTTCATACGAACGATTCAGAAATAGAGCTCCTGGGACGGATTTTGTAAGTAATCAAAACAAGTTCGTAGACGGCGCTGTCTCTTTTGGCTTCGAGCCAGGGTATGATGGCTGCATTATGAAATTAAGCTGTTATCAAGTGATTGTCTACATTCTTGTTGTTTTAAACTCCCATTTAGCTCGGTTCATAGCAATTAAAACTCATTAACAGCCTTCATCAGCTATTAGAGAGGTTCTTGACCCGGAGATATGACCTTTGATTCCCGTTGGGTATAAATCACTTTGCAGTACTGTGCCCAGTTTGGTTAGGACATTGCAGACTGAATCACTTATCTTGAAGTGAGATGATATAGCTCTCCATAGGGCACTTTAAACTGTTGGTTACAGATACTATTATTATAATCGGTACGTAATCGGTACTTGCGGCACTTGAGGTGGTTTTGTATCAAAATTATTGAATAAAAAAGTTTTCCTAACTATATCGTGTGACATATCAAATACATCTCTTTTTGCAATTTTGTGATAAACATATAAGTATGAAAATGACGACCGCACCTATTGGAGACTGGTTCGACTTAAAAGAAAACCCATCCCCTTATTTTGACATTTATTCATGTTTCACCAAACTCCATTGCAGTTTGTAATTGGAATCTTCAATAATTGTTGGAACAGTCAGTCTATTCTAGGGCTCAGGTAAGATGATAATAATAATGAATTGATCCTTCAAAAGGAACTAAAAGCCGTCTCAATAACAAGACTTTTTTTTTTTAATTGAAGACACTCAAACTGAAGCACAGAATACCAAATAGTAACTGAAGTGACAAAAACATGCAAAAACTATAAACGTTCAAAGTCAAAGCTTTTTTTATTTAACATAGGTTTTTTTTAAACACTTAACGACGTCATATGGTATACGATTCCTTCATTTTTAGAAGGAAATATTAATGACGTAGTGACTTAGTACTGGTTTGATCCTCGTCATGTAATAAAGTAGTTTTTATTTTAAGTTATTTATTATGCACGTATTTATAATGCGTTTGGGTCCTTCGTTTGGAATATATTATGAGGTAATAACCCAAATATGAGTAGATAAAAGGTCTCGAGCTACCAAACTTTCATCACCATCTCCTATACTTGTTATTGGAAGACAATTTGTTGACATTTTCCTTAACGTCGACGCCGCATAACTTTCCATTTTCTTTGCAAGCTTTTTCTTCGACACGACTTAAAGTCATTTAATTTTACTCGTACTTACTTGTCTAAAAGTAAAAAATGTATTTTAATTGATTTTAGTATTTTTATTTTGAAGCTAACACAATTGATAGATTTTCTGTTTAGTTTTTTGGGTTTAAAATTGATACAAACAAACATTACAATTTTAGAATATTTTATTTTGCGGCTTTATTACACTACCCTACTGCTGGACTCCAGAAGGATAGTTGAACAGACTACGATTAAATTTAGTAGGTGGATGATTCAAGATACTAAATAATTAGACTTTTCGAAGAGAATATATCTTTATTTCTTTTAAAAGTCGACGTACATTTCAACAAAAATTTTTAGCCTCAAAATTTAAAAACAAAAGGCGTAGCCGTGGGCGGAGTGTTAGTCGAAATATTCTACGAGTAATATCCTAAAAGCATCTGAGTAGGTATTATATTATCAAACGAAGGTTTCTAACTCATTAGCCTTTCACCGCTGAAGACTCCGGCATCGAAATCCAATTAAGATACTTAAGAAGGTTTTTATTTGATCTGCCCCTGGAATAATTACTCGGCTGTCTCAAGTTAATTACAAGACGTAGCACAGCTGCGAGGCAGCTCTAAGTTATTCAACTTGCCAATTATAAATCTTATGCTTAATATATTTGAGGTGGAATTTTTCTTTGTCGCAACCCTCGTTCGCATGGACGTGCCTAAGTAAATAATCCTTCCATTTTAATTGAAATCTGGGTCCGAGTCGGAGTCTTTTGGACGGGAATGGTGTCTTTTTTGTCTCTTTTTCGTTAAGTGGGAGATCGTGTAAGGATCGACCCGTTAGAGGGAAATGATTAGACGTGGAGCTCCCTGGATTGCGCGAATATCGTTAATAGCATATATATGTCCCCACCGAGGGGCTCGAGTGTACCCTAAAATCAGGGTGAATAGGCCTTAGACGACCACTACGCTGGCACAGTGCGGGTCACTGAATTTTATTTTGAAGAAAGAAGATAAAGATACATTTATTGCCAACTGTTTACAAAAATGGTTACAAATTTATTTAATTTTTCCAGTTAACAAGGTATTCAGTTTACAATTAATGTCTGACTCCTATACTAGGCCAGGCCTGTATCATAGGAAGTCTCCCGAGTTTACAAATAATTATACCTACTTGGTTAACATTCCGTGGCAGTTCATTTTAATGGAAACTAGAATTTACAAAAAGCAGTGAGGACTTTTACACACAACCTCTGAATTACTTTGCAGGTATTCATTAAGCTGTTTTCTTTCACCGTAAGAGCGTCGAATAAACGTACCTACATTTGAAATTCGAGAACACATTGGTGCGTGCAGAGGTTTGAACCCGGGAACTTCTGAATGGAAGTCAACGGCCCTAGCCACTTGGCGCCGACGACGACGCTCTCGCGTGAATATAATAGAATATATTACCGTTATCGCAGACACAGAAAAGAAAATCTAATAACGTTGAGAAGATAAAGGTAATAAGATAAAAGTTTTTGAAAGCAGCAAAAGATGGAAAGATTTGATTACATTTGTATGATTCTGTATAAAAAATATTATATTAGGAATAACAAGTCACAATAAAATTGTTTGGAATAAATATCTTGGCAATTTGGACCTTTAATTTATGTTATAAGTGTTTTGCATTTTTGTCTTGTTCTCCATAATGTATATCTGTGAACTGTGGATGCAATATTCATGTAAAACCATGCTACGCTAGTGTTATTTATTATATATTCTGTTGTCGTACTTATCTCAAATTATTATTCTTACAAAAAACTTTTTTTTTTTAGATTTCAATATTTTCTGCAGTAAAATCAATTCTATGAGAATCAGTTTTATATACTTTAAATTTAAAATACCCATTAATAGGGTAACATTTAGAATTAATACGGAACAAAAACCTGCCAGACAATTATTAACATATTGGTTGCCTGGTAGAAATTGCTACCTTAGTATTTGTACACTTCTACTGTTGTATACTGAATTTCTTATTATTACTGGTGTGCAATAAAGTATATTCTATTCTATTCTATTCTAACTTTTCTCCTAACTAGGTATGCTGATCATGATGACATTCAAAATTTTTATCTTTTAGATAAGTAATTATCTCTAATTAGGCTTATTAAATTATAATAAATTTAGATAACTTTATACAGAAAGCAAACAAACCTAACATCTTGTAGTCTAAGGGAGAAAAGTGTGTATTTATGTATGTAGGTGAGAAAAAAAAACACATTTAATTACAAAACTGAATGATAGAGGTCAGCGCACAAAGAACGCCGCGCCGCGTCAACACTTCACCCCGCATTCCGCGAATATCCCACAAATGTGTAATTATTACCAGCGGCCAGTCCGCCGATGAGATGGACGGTTTGGCTGCATGGACTCACAAGTGCTTCTATTATTTGGTGTTCATTGCGTAGCCAGTTAGTTAGCCTTTCGCCCAGCTAACAGTTTCCATTCGAATGAAAGATTGTCCTGATAACACAAAGGTGTTATATTCTGATGTATAAGCTATAATAGTGTAAAGTTTTTGAGCGAAACTGTTTCAAAAATCCATTCATTATAATATTATTAGTAGGATAAGCGTCTCCGTTTCAGCTTGGGTAAGACGGCTTTAGTCTGTCAAAAAAAAAGCATCCGAAAAAATTTTTCTTCATTCTTTCCATCGATGAGTCTGCTCTACACTACAGTAACTAACTAGGTACTCTATAGTAAAAAAATAAATATTTCAACTGATTCACAAACCTCACAGTTCGCAGAGCGTCTGAAAAATCAGAAACATAAGTTTTTTATTCGAAGTAATATTTTTTACAAATTATTTTTCGACTCCGTTCCAGCGCGGGCAGAAAATTTTTAACTGTCCTCTGTCTGTCAGTTCTACTCTATATAGGTTGCGTTTCTCAACCGATTCTCGTGAAATTTTGTGAGTAACGTTCCTTAGTTAATTTTTTTTTCACTGATTCTTTAAATATTAAAAAATGGAGTAGTTATGGGGTTTGCCCATTTGCGAGATCTGCTATTGCTGTCTTGTAAGCAGTAGGCCTAGCATGAAGCGATGTGCTACGAGAGTTAAAAAGCTACGAGAAACCCGCCAATTTGAAATATCCTCCAATAGGATAAGAGTACGTAACGACAAAACTATGTCTGTCACGTTGAAGATAATTTACTTTTTTATTTGTGAACTGACTTGCCATGTATTGCAACTCACAGAGTTATAATACCGGCTACGCAATGTACGTCGAAAAGTTCTTGTGATTTGTTAGTCGTAGCATTATGAAACGAACCTTTGATGTGGATGTTATGTGCGCAATCCTACCCATTTACACGTTTTAGTGGATTCACGCCGTACTAAAATATTTCTTATTACATTTGTGTAAAGATTTATAAATTCAGTACCTACATTTTGTAGTCGCCACCGTTTTAATTTTTTATAGGTACTAGTCTACCATAGTACAAACAGAAGAAGTTTTATGTGATAAATTATTTTGAAGCTCCAATCAGATTTAACCGTCTTGATGCATGACATCAAAAACGTTTTACTTGCAATATGCAAGTTTATGATAATTATACTTTTGGAACAAAATGTATCTAAGCAACATCAAAGCGCGCCAGTTCTAGCTAGTGTTAAAATGCTTTGGTTTTGAGGCGAAATAAAGTTACTGTTATTTACTTTCGTGTATATTTTTAACCATTTTGAAGAGTAGTACAATAAACCTATTGCTTGACTTTGAAATGGACAGGTATACATACAAAAAACTTAAAATTTGTTTAAAAAATTTGTTTGAAAACTTAAAATTTAAAATTTGTTTGCTTTATGAAATACTACCTTAGTAATAAGGCTACCTATTACTTATATACTTTTATCTCTGTGGACTGTATTTGTAATTATTCCTGGTCTGCACATTTATTGAACTTTAATGAAATAACTTTTTTTTTTAATTGACCTATGCTTAAGTCGAAAAAGTACGACGGATCAAGCTTCACCGGACTTGAAATAACGTTAATCTATTCTAATCTATAAAATTAGCTCTCTTTCAACCAGTGAAATCAAAATTTTGTAGTTATAAAACCTATTGTGACAATTCAACATGAAACAGCACTGATTGAAACACCCGTTAACCAACCGCACAAAGGGAGCATGGGACCCTTGTCACCTCATGTTTATTTCATGTATAAGCATGGCGGTGATTGACTATTCAACAAAACCTATTGTCATTCCTTTTACTATGTTTATTTAATTACTAGCTGCCCGCCCGCGGCTACGCCCCCGTTGTTTATTGACTTTTCCGTGCACAGTTTCCCGTAGGCATGAGATATTTTCGGAGATTAGCCCGTACAAACAGACAAATAGACAAAAAAATCATTAAAAAAAACTTAAGATTAAGAAGAATGAAACATTTATTTAATTTTTATTTATTTATTTATTTATTTTCATTTAACTTGATATGTCTCTGAAAACTTGTTATTTATTAAATAAATAAATAAATAATAATTAATTCCCAAGTGTGTTTGTTTGTAATGTGAAAATTAGTTTGAAGTCTGTTACTATTACATATAAAATAAAATAAAACTATAGTACATTATATAGTTTACTATGTGCACCAAACTAATCAAATGGTAATTAATTGGAGTCTCACGCGCCGCCGAGTTTCATATTACTGGTGGTTTGGATGCGTTGTCAATGATAACGATCGCATTCAATTTATAATTGGAAACTAATGATGATAAATAATAGCAGAATTTACCGATCGGTAAATTCAATTTAATATCGGTAGTGCGTTGGTTGAGAATGCAGTATTTGTGATTTCATTCAATTTATACATGTATTCTGATCACATATACCTGCAAACAAAGAAACAATAATGGGTCAACGCGAAAGTGCATCGCATATTTTTCCATAGAAGCTACTGTAAAAAAAAATTCTTGTTATTGCAATAAATATTAGATTTATTTAAATTTCAAAATTGTCAACTTAACTTTTACATTGACGTCGTACAAAAGGGTTTAAGGTACAATAGCCAGCTCACGTACACTACTACGAGTTTCGCCCCTACTACTACGGGATAAAGGCGCTCTCAAGGTCATTATGTCCAGCCGCATGTGCTGGCTTCTGTACATAACCCAGGCGTAGCAGTACATTGTGACACACGCTTTTGGTTCCTTTTCCATGTTTTTGGTTTATTTCTAAGCTACTTGTTATATAAGTATGTTATTTTTAATGTATGTGTGTGTGTTTTTATATCCCAAATAAATGTTTGTCTATGTCTACGTCATTACCAATAACATTTTGTGATCCGAGATTTGACTGCAAGAATTTTTTTGTCTCACTCTAGCAATCAAACTTAGTCTGCTGTAAAAATTGTGAATCTCTTGATAAAACTGTTTTATATGTAAAAATTATACATATAAAAGAGTGTGTTTATTATACAGTATAATCATAATAAAAACGCAACGTAATCGTATAATATGGCTGGTACACTCACACTTTTTCACTCTTCATCCACATACCACACACACACACACACACACATATTATACACATACATAATCCATACTCAATACTGTGTTTTGTTTTATTTGTATGTTGCACTGTACTGATGACTGAGAGACCTGGACCTGGACCTGGGGGACCTGGATTCCTTAGATAGAGGCCCTGGCTTAGTTTGGGCTCCAGTTGCCCCCCAAACAAGCTTGCAATATATTATACAGTAGTTTTTAAGTATTACTTATCTTACTTCTGGGTATTACTTCACTTAGTTAAGTCAATTTCAAAAACTTGGCTGTTTTCTGTAGAGAAGAACTCGCCGACGAAACAGAGTAAATAAACACTATTATTAATATTATTAAGAAGCCTGCAATTACTTAAGAACATGGTTATATTAATGTGAAAAAAAAACTGACTAGACTCATTGCACAGCCATTAGTTAGTTAGTTATCCACAAAAAAAACACAAAGCAAAGAAAAAGCACCCCGCATTTCTCCATCTGGGTACGCACGCTAATGGCTCGGCGTTTGACAGATGGTATCTAAGGGTTGTGTGATTCAAACGGGTTGATTTATGTATTATAAGTACAAGGGATGTTTTGTAGGTCAACTTGTTCCCATTCATCACTTTCAGTCTCTCAACTTTGATGGATGGATCTGGAACAAAGTGTTTTATTAAAATTCGCGATGGTACCAAATTGATCGTCTTTTCCTTGAGTAATTTTTAGCGTCGCCTTATTGCGTGTTTTATAAGAATTTTGTTACTGAAGATATAAGATGATTTTTATTATATTATGTTGTATTTTTGTACTTTTTATTGTTTTAGCCTTTACTTTCTTAATATCATCAACAATAAAATTTAAGGCAATTTTTCATTTCATTTGATTATTCCCACGTTTAGCAGATAAATTGGGGTTTGCAGTTGTTGTTAATAACACAGATTGACTTGGTGCAAGTTTCAGTGGCATTTGATTTTAAATAGGATCAACCTAACTTGTATGACGCGTCCAATTTTATATTTTTTCATTAATATATTCCAATTGGTTTATATTATAAGAGAGACGGAAAAGTGTTAAATCCGCATTTTGTTTTCGGTTTATTTCTTCTGCTTTAACCTTACATTGGGCCTAGTATTTATAAAAATAAGATTCATTTCGCGGAGAGACAAGGATAACACGATTTCATTCTATTTGTATTTATCTCACGATTCTACAAACAATGTGCGTTAAGCCGGTAATCCTAGTTATTTCGACTAAGTATAACTAAGTATAACTACACAATCCGACTACAACCTAATGGATATTAATGATTTTGCTTTCTGACATGCAATATACTCATCATATAACATTTCAGTACGTTTACGTTATAATAACCGACTATAAACTAAAACAACCTACTACTTCAGTCTGACCAAAACAGAAGCAGTACAATTCTGGACTAAGCTTTGTTGATACAATAAGAGTGAAACATAGTTTATTAAAAAAAACACATTACAAAACCATAAAAAAAGGAAAAAAGAGTCAGTAGCATAGCAATCTATTTGTTTAATATTTACAAAGAATCACGTAGCAAACAGCTACGACTACTACGCCGTAGCATATGCTACGGGCTACGAGTTTCATACAATACTACTCGTACCTAGTACTATTATTTATTCTGTGCTCGTAGTTCGTTACGTAGGTAGTGCATAGGTATAATGATTGTTTGTATACCACGAACACACCCAAGCCTGATTCAAGTGTAATTTAATGGACAGTAATTAATTGTCACTCCTGTTGTAGATGTACGGATTACAAAAAAAGGAAGATATATCGTGTTTTTTTAACGCAAAATATCATGTTAATTTTTTTTTAATTACCCAATTATTATCAATATAATAACAAAATGAAAATATTCATGCATAAAACTTTGGCGCCACAAACTACAGAGTATGTACACCTCAGACAGACTAGCATTATTTCCCCCGTCTCAATCAACAGGCGTTTTCCTTATCTAACATCGTACGATTTATAAAATCATTTGTCGTCCTAACGCGGTACATCAATCTCCAGAAAAATAAAGGGTTGCGTCCCTTCCCTGCGACCTTACATTTTATTCAATGAACCTTCGATATATGTCGCCATATGTAACATCAGTGTCACTGTCCTTACTTTTCGAGCCTTCCTGTTTATCTAATATTTACGCGTGTATTTTTTTGGACGAAAGATTCCCTTTATACCTTCCCGAAAAGAGGATAATATAAAATGGTAATACCGAATATGGGATAAATAGGATGAAGATGGATTTGTTTGTCGTGAATCGCACTTTATTTGTGTACAAGATACTTTTGGTTTCGTGTGTATTATTTATGATCATTTTGTCAAGGAATTGAACTGCTTATGTCTTCTAGGTCTGTGTGGTTTAGGGGTCATATTCAAATTATTATTCTATACTGCACAACTGCAAAGTTGTTCAGATTATAAACATAAAAGTAATGGAATCATAAGTGAGAAGGAAGTTTTCTCGAAAAATTTTTATCATTTCAATTTATTTTTGTTTTGCATTTTATTATCTTATTACTTTTATCTTAAAAACATAGGTCACTTAACGGACTAAACTAAGGGAATACTTTTGACTTTCATACAGTAAAATTATTTGATGATAGTTAAATATATTTTCACGTTTTATTTTTAACCCCTCACAAAAAAGAGAGTTTGACGTGTGTGTCTGTCTGTGGCATCGTAGCTCCTTAACGGATGCGCCGATTTTGATCTACAATCTACAATTGTAGTTTTTTATTGTTTGCAAGGTGTCTGAATCGAGAGTATTCTTAGCTATGATCGAAGAAAATATCTTCAGCCATTTGAAGATTATCAGCTCTTTTCTAAATGTTGAAAAGATCAAGTAACAGTTTTGTGGCGGGTGTTTTTATTTTTTACACGCTTTATATTAGCTTCACTTATAAGTAACTATGTATGTAAGAAAATCTTGGAATCTTAATTTGACCCACTTCCCGGTCTTCGATTAGGATGAAATTTTGCACACGCTCTGAGTTCTGATGACAATACATGACTAGCTAAGAAACGTCATTACAAATCCAATATGGCGGCCTGCCCATTATTGTATCTAAAAAAATCTTGGAATCTTAATTTGACCCACTTCCCGGTCTTCGATTAGAATGAAATTTTGCACACGCTCTGAGTTTTGATGACAATACATGACTAGCTAAGAAACGTCATTACAAATCTAATATGGCGGCCTCCCAAAGATGGCGAACTGGCTGTTTGAAATCCACCCCCATGATATGGGTATCAAATGAAAGGGTTTGCTGTCAGGAATACGAAAAAAAAGTCACGTGACTAAAATCCAATATGGCGGACGTCCAAGGTGGCGGACAGGAAGCGTGTTTTTTAGTTTTTTAAACTATGTATTATTTAGTTTAATGTTATTGAACACAAACTTACAATATACTTTTCTTTGTCCACAGTGCCTGCGAAATGACAATAGGAAAGAAGCACAGCATATTAAGTGAAGTGAGAATGTGTGACTTCAGTTGAGATGTGCGGAGTGAATGTATGTGATACAGTGAAAGACAGAGTCAGTGCGAAGTTGTTTAATCAGTGATGGTGGGATAGAAGAGGACAGGCGATGGTGCCGCTGCCGGCGTCATGGCGTCTCTGGGTTCTGCTCCTGTTCTTAGCTGGACAAGGTCAGTCAAATTACTTACTTGTGTTTAGTGTCCCCACGCACTAGGCAGCAAAAATATTTGGGGGGATTTGTGGCTGCGTAGTGCGTGGGCTCCCATACAACGTCATATTATGTGAAATTTTCACACGAGATGACGTTGTAGTTGATTGTAGACTGCACACGCTTTTACTATAAGTTTTTGCAATGAAAGCTTAGTCTATATGACAAAAATTTAATGGTTCATATTTGAGACTAACATGCTACGCAATAAATATCAAATTGTACTAGTTATTTTGTGTTCGTGTACCTAATTGGTTGCTCACGCTATGCTTTACTAAAACTTTTCAGAGTGATAAAAGAGCATTAATTATGTTAAGGTTACAGCTCTTCACTGATCAGGAAATATTTATGAACAGTTGAGACTTGAAATAAAGTTACTACTACGTGCATTGGCATTGTTTGTTTTTACATAGTTTTCTGTGTTGTAATAAACTTTTTTGATGTTTGAATTATGTGGGAGTTTAGGTACTGAATTTGAATATTATTTGACTATCTAGTATGTAACATACGTTTTTGGTCCGTTTTCGTAATTATAATTTGATAATTGACTATGAAAGAGGAATTATACCAGTTATACAAGCGAATGTCAAGGTAACCACTACCTCATTACTTTTGTCTCTGTACGTGACACGTTGTAGAGCGATGATAGTTTACCCACGGGTCATTAAGGGCTGTGCCTATTAGCCGGCTACAATTTATCTGCTGTGCCACATGCGTCGTTATATAAACGCGGATCCACCCACGCATTTACTGAACTAATGCCACTCTCTTATAAATACCCTTTTGTGGTGTATTAAAGGTTATATTTAGTTGGTGTTTTAGCAGTTTAATAATAAAATAATATTAATAATTATAATAAAATTATATTATTAC
Source organism: Teleiodes luculella (assembly GCA_948473455.1). Lineage (NCBI taxonomy): Eukaryota > Metazoa > Arthropoda > Insecta > Lepidoptera > Gelechiidae > Teleiodes > Teleiodes luculella. Next base: position 15,879,895 of record OX419587.1, read on the forward strand.
TTTTTAAATTATGCATCTTTATACCTACAACCTTAAATTATTACACTGCCTATTCGCTCGTGGCTATGCTATACGTCTATTGTTATAACATAACTAAAATATATTTTTTACGCGGTATTAAGCCGAAGGCAAATTGTAATATGCGTTCCTCTTTTTAATGAGCAATGTGGCATAACGGACTTGAATAATGATACTGATCACAAATGGGTTGCAATAACAGAAAAAATAACTAAAGCCTGACCAAAGAAATAAAAAAACCTGCTCTGGGGGCGCCACTTGTATATTTTTATGGCAACAATTTCCATAATAAAATTAGTTCCATTGAAATTCCGCAATACGGCGAGGTTTTTACACGCTTTATACTTGTAAGTAACTATGTATGTAAGAAAATTTTGGAATCTTAATTTGACCCACTTCCCGGTCTTCGATTAGGATGAAATTTTGCACACGCTCTGAGTTCTGATAACAATACATGACTACCTAAGAAACGTCATTACAAATCCAATATGGCGGCCTCCCCATTACATGCACGTAAAAAATCTTGGAATCTTAATTTGACCCACTTTCCGGTCTTCGATTAGGATGAAATTTTGCACACGCTCTGAGTTTTGATGACAATACATGATTAGCTAAGAAACGTCATTACAAATCTAATATGGCGGCCTCTCTAAGATGGCGAACTGGCTGTTTGAAATCCACCCCCATGATATGGGTATCAAATGAAAGGGTTTGCTGTCAGGAATACGAAAAAAACAGTCACAGGACTTAAATGCAATATGGCGGACGTCCAAGATGGCGGAGAGAAAGCGTGTTTTTTTAGTTTTTTAAACTATGTATTATTATTTCTATACAGGTCGCATTACTGAACCTATTCACGTGGTTGCGTTTGGACAGATTTGATGCTTTATAATTACTTTTTTTATTTATTCTGGTCAAAACCAACAGCCCTAGCACATGTCCGCATTCCAGGCCTTATCCGGTACACTAGACACAAGCGATCGGAAAAGATTCATAGCCGCTTCAGGTTACCGCTTCTGTGCCAGTTTCCGCCTTGCACATACAATATTTGAACAAAATATCGTTCAAAACTTGTATTAATATTGGAACAAGTTTTATTTATTGCTGTCTTTGTTGTAATAACAGCCTATTTATGTTCCCAGTGAGGGGCTCCAGCCTTCCTTGGATCAAGATGAATAATCCTTAGTCGGGTGCGTCAACTTCCCACACAATCTTTAAATTTATTCACAGTTTTATGCAGGTTTCCTTTACGATGGTTTTCTTCACCGTAAGAGTGTCAAATAAACTACAGTTTACTTACGTTTAAATAGAACGCTAATCTTATGCAAGATGACACACAAATTCAATATTTCATGTTCACCGAACTTGCGAGAGATAATAGGCAAAATTTCGATCGCATATTTTTATCAACTGGTAATAACACCCACTGAACGTATCCCGATGTTCTAAATATTTTATTCTATAAAACTAGATACCTATATCGTATTTTTTATAGCTTAAGTCAGAATATATCTAAGTCAGACCTTTCAAACATCACAAACCCTCCTGGTATCAAAATTACAGAGCCGTCGAGGGTTGCTAACATAATCCATGTAGCGTCTGTCTATTATTATAGATATCATAAACCCTCCTGCTACTATAATGATGGATGATAATTATATAACTTTACCATCGACGATAAAGTAAGGCAACAAGAAACCGTAATTAATGAAATTACCTTATACAACGGGGCAGCTCATGCCCTTGCTACATTTTAATTAGTACCGGTTGTTGTTCACGCATAGATTCCCAAGCTGATTAATTGCCAGTAAGCACACCATATTTTATTATTATGTAAAATATTTTACCCAATATAATCAGTTTATTTCTGTCGCTAATTTTATAGCTCCTAATAGTTTTTCCTGTACAAAAGCTTAGTTAGAAAATGCTTACTGGTTCTTTTTATATTTTATGATTCCCTATAAAATTAATAGTACTACATTTCGGAGCGGAAAAAGATGCAATAAAAATATTTTAATGGGAAGGCAATTCACAATCCTTTTTGTGTTTATTTCCATTTGTCATCTAAATTACGTCGTTAGCAAATCTCTTTGTGTGGTCCTCGAATAGACTTCATAAATACTTACAGAATTTTACTGCTTGAATACTCTGAAATCGTCATTATTAGAGAACGTAATTAGGCACAGCAACATTTTTTGTAAAATTGTGTTGAAATTTTTATTGAAAATCATAAAAAACGAAGTCTTCATCGTTTAAACTGAAAGACGTCTACTGCTGAACAAAGGCCTACTCTAAAGATCCGCAATAATCGGTCCTGCTTGGCTTGATCCAGCGGCTTCCCGCGACCCTCACCAGATCATCGGCCTATTGTTTGGTGTAATGTTGTAGTAATCCTTAAAACTCCAGAAGTCCACCACTTATTAAAAAAAATAACAATTGAGACATAAACGAAAAAAGTTTATATTATTCTGATCTTTCCAATATCGACTTCAATTTGAAATTTCAAATTTCGCCGGTTTCTTGCTCCAGTGGGTTACAATTACACTGTGAATAAGTAGGTTTAGATATTCCATTAATTTTAGTCTGGTTGCTTTATAGTTTTGAACCCCGCTGGAGTCTCCATAGATCCAAATTAACATCTCTATAGAGCTGTTGTTACCAGCTAATAACACAATCGAGAACCTCGAATACATCTTACGAAGAGATCCGAGAATTGATGTGCATGTGGCCCGAGTGTTCCTTTTTTAAAAATAGTCCAAACATCACGAAATTCAGGGATATTTTAGGAAATAATTGTGAAAAGTCAATGGTAAAAACGAAAAATTTGTGAAAAGTATGGAAAAAAAGTTATGGTCAATTAACTAGAACACTCAGTCCGCTCACCTGAGAAAAATACTGTATCTCGTTTCTCAAAAAGTACTAGATCTATATATTTTTTTATTTTGTGAAATAATTGTGCAGAATTTGTTAAATATATTCACAATTATTCAAAGTATTTCATCGTTTTATTTTGTTTTTATAAAGGTATCTGTAGAACACTCAATCCTCCTATGGTCCTGACGGAGTGTTCCTATAAAATCTCCAACTATGGCTACATAAATTATTGAAATTTTTAATCTATTACACGAATACCACCCCGAATCAATTTGTGAAATAAAAATCTGAACGTAAAGTATAATAGTTTAAGAGTAAATTAAAAAAATACTTTCTTTGTAACGTCCCGTCTGAGTGTTACGTATTTTAGCGTATATTTAATTAACCCGAACATGTATGCAAACCGAGACTACTGCAGAAATTGTGAAAATGTTTGTACTAAAATTTAACACGTCTTCTGTTTTTGTGCATGTTTTATTTTAACAGTTATCAATTTTATCAAATTTCTAAGGTAGAAAATAGATTAGAGTGACCATGCAGTCCATGTATACAGGGATATTTTTAATGAGTGCGAATATTTTGTATACAATCAGCATCATTATTAAATCACATTAGATAAAAAAATACTGTTTTGTATAAGACGTGATAAAATAAAAATATATGGGTTCTTTTATTTTCCAAAATTTATGTCTATGTAAAATATGCGCACTGATTAAAAAATAATCCGGTATTTAAAAATAACTTTTTTTTAAATTGTACTATGCATTTTATTACATGAAAATTATATATATTTATTTAATATATTATCTTACTTTTCTAAATCTAAAAAACCGTAAGATAAATAATGTTAAGTAATGGGGCCATCTTTACTAGAGCAAACTGTTGCGTCCTACTGGAATCAAGCTATGAATGAATAGTTGGCGCGTAATGAGGGTAAATAAAAATTTTGTCCGACAAAAATAAAATTATGTCTACCCTACACCAATGTTCCGGCATAGAAATTTGATAAGTTAATTATTGTTGTAAATTAAACGTTCACAATAATAGAAAACGTGTTAAATTTTAGTAAATATATTTTCACAATTACTTACGTAGGTTCAGTTTGCATAGAAGTTCGGGTTAATTAAATATACGCTAAAATATGGAACACTCAGACGGGACGTAACGAAGAAAATATTATTTTAATTTACTCTTGAACTATTATATTTTACGTTAAGATTTTTGTTTCACAAATTGATTCGGGGTGGTATTCATGTAATAGATTAAAAATTTCAATAATTTATGTAGCCATAGTATGAGATTTTAGGAACACTCCATCAGCACCATAGGAGGATTGAGTGTTCTACAGATACCTTTATAAAAACAAAATAAAACTATGAAATACATTGAATAATTGTGAATATATTTAACAAATTCTGCACAATTATTTCACAAAACAAAAATATATATAGATCTAGAACTTTTTGAGAAACGAGATACAGTATTTTTCTCAGGTGAGCGGACTGAGTGTTCTAGTTAATTGACCATAACTTTTTTTCCATACTTTTCACAAATTTTTCGTCTTTACCATTGACTTTTCACAATTATTTCCTAAAATATCCCTGAATTTCGTGATGTTTGGACTATTTTTAAAAAAGGAACACTCGGGCCACACGCACATCGAGAATTGTATTACCTGTGACTGGAGTAATAGCATCGCAGAATAAAACATTGAAAAATGTTATACCGATGTGTTTCCCTTCAATCTAAATATTGTATGGTTGTGCGTATGTACTTTTTATATCATATTATTATGTAGCTGCTGGATGCAGGCCCGAATAGATAGTAGCAGAGTTTTTTAGAGTAGGTCGTTGTTTAGCAGTGAGCGTCTTCAAGATGAAATAAATATTTCTGATTTCTGTTTTCAGAATGATCATATTTATGATATATGTATATCAGCTGTTTGATATGCTTAGTACAGGCAGCCGTTTGTGACATGTACCCACGTGTTAGTTTTCGGTTGAGTAGTTTCGGAGCCTATTTAATGCAAACAAACAAATCTTTCGTCTTTATAAATTTATTATAGATATAGAGTTGGGCTATTGAAAGTAGACAGTGAAAATAAGCGGCAAATTTGAAAACAATCATCATGGCAATCCCGATTCAATGGATTTTCCTAATTTGATACTTTTTTTCTCTATGTAACGTTGCCAGTGCAATCTTTTCCAGTACGATGATTTACTTTTTTGTTGTCAGGGAATGGGCAAGCCACGGAAGTGGAGGTGCGCCTCACAGCCCCCAGCTGGGTGGCTCGCGGGGGCTCCGCCACCCTTCGCTGCCTGCACCAGGTGCCTCCGCAGCTCCTCTACAAGGTGGAGTTCCTGCGAGCAGACGCCAAGCTGCTGCAATACGTCCGAGAGAGGGACCCGCCCTTCACCAACTACAGCTTCCCTGGAGGACGACTTAACGTAAGTTTAATTGGCCACTCTTTTGACTGACCAGGATGCGTGTTAGCCGGTGATTCATTGCCGGCAGACCCACCCTTCCTCCGGGTTTGACGCAGAATGTGCATTTCGCAAAATGAGCACTCGACGCATAGGTACATCTATACTTCGCAGTAGGTGCACTTCTCACAAAAACCATAAAAGGGCTTTTTTTACCTAAGCTAGTGTCGAAAAAGTACGACGAATCTAGCTTCACTGGACTTATTCATCAAGCATTACTAGACATTATTACACACTAGCGTAGGTCAAATAAAAAAACACCCTTGTGAGAAGTGAACCTACTGCGAAATATTATACATTTTGCGTCGAGTGGTCATTTAGCGAAGTGCACATTCTGCGTGAAAACCGTTCCTCCTTGGCTTGCCTGCAGTCTCGATGTTCATCCCTGTAGCTGCCGTGCCTCTAAGCATTTTAAGTAGTTGCTCTGAAGTTATTGGTACTATGGGCTCAGGACCCTGACATTTTAGGTCCGATCCCCTCCTCGCTCGTCTGCAGCATCGTTGTCCCGAGAGCCGCTTTTATCTTACCTTACACTCTATTGAAACCCTTCTTTCAACAAGATCTACAATAGTAACCCATATCACACGAGTTAAAGCCAATTAATTGTACTTATTTTAATAGGTAATTTTCTTCCAAACTGGGCAAAATCTTTCAAATGTTTGGATCCTATTATATACGGCTAAAACCATATCTAATTATCCTGTAGTGTTACATAAAGAAAAGTGTCTAAAATTAAATTTGGATTTCTGCTTTAGATCCAACGAATTTGAATGACAAAGGCAGTCATAATAACACTTGTTTATCTCCAACAGATGTCGCTAGTAACGGAGAACTCCATAACGATAGACCACCTGGACCCGTCAGCGTCAGGCATGTACTGGTGCGAGGTTTCCTTGGAGACGCCTATCTTCACGGCCGCTTCTCCTCCTCATCAGCTTACGGTTGTATGTGAGTGATATGATAACCTACTCCTTCATATTCTTCATCAAGTCCACAGATTATCATTCAAGTGTCTTTACTGTTTAAGACAACGTCTCAGTTGGTGTTATTTTTAAATGCTTATACTTACTATTGACATATTTTTAAATGAGTTCTTAATACAAAGTTTCATTTTTTCTATGCTTTTCGTATTTTTTCAAAGACTCGGAACAATTGTTGATGAAATATTTTATCAAGATTTCAATATTACAGTACATTTGTACAACTTTTGACGAGTGAAGAATGTAATCTTAGTTACAGACTACAAACGACAGACCGGCAAAGATGTAAGGATCTTGTAAAAAGTAATTTTGAGCAGACTTTTGTATAGAAAACAGCGCCATCTCTCGTCCTCGTTCTTTCAAATTCTTGGACCGTATCGATTTCCTTTCGATTTCTTTCTTTTAACAGCACTAAAAGTATGTGACGTAGTTGATATAATATTACCAGGACAAGAGTGCTTCATCAAGTAAATATTGCAAATAGAATTGGGAACCAGTTCAAAAGGAAGATACACTGAAAACCAGGCTAGGTACATACACCTAAACTAAACTTTCTTGGCTGTAGTTAGATAATGTAATGAGTTAAGTTTAACTCAAGTTGTGAGGGTCACTGGCTGTCGTTAGACAGCCGACGCTTCGTAACTCACTCCACCGGGTCTATTTCAAAGAAAATAAAACATATTTTCAGCGCCTGGTAAACATTTATGAAGTTTGTCTAATTTTAAGTTTTGTTTGATAAACCTACGGAAGTAACTAAGATGATATAGAACGAGGTATTGAGACCAAACTGTGAAAGCTTTGAAAAGTATAATCCAGAAGAGCACCTTTTATTACTAATTTTCAACTTATTTATACAGATAAATAAATAAACCTTGAAAGCTTAGAGTATAAATATTTTTTTTATTTATATTCTCTCAGTTTGATAGATACCATAAGCTTTGGCAATATGTTTGTCAAACACAGCATCGTTGACAATGGTTCGATAGTAAAATCATGCAGATTAAAAATAGTTTGAACTGTGCGCGTTCAACAAAAACTATGTAGGTGAATTTCTATTGTAGTATTATCTTTATTTTGTTATTTTGCGAGGTGTAATAAAGTTGCATGCTGAGAGGGGAGGGAGCATAAAGTTGTTTAACTGCGTTAGTTTTCAGTACTTCGCATTAAACATTTTGAACTTTATGTCATAGAACATTAACGCACAATGTTGCACCTCTCAACAATAAGCTGAATTAGGGTCTCATTGTCTGTTATAAACTTATGTGTAACTATTCTGTTGTTGTATTGCTTCATAAGTACTTGTGACGTTATTAAATTAAATTTTTCAAATTGACTTTATTATAAGATATTTATCTTATTCTCGTAAAGTTAAAACGTAAAAGAAACTGAATGAAAATGTGGGACACACGGTTAAGTTACTCCAACTAAACAGAGCCTCTGCAAACTGCAAACAGAGAAATGAGAAACATACTTTATCTACATGTGACCTTTCAGCCATCAAACAGCCAAAAGTTGCCTATTGTCTAGTAGAGGCCTGCTTCAATTATTTTTGGTCTGTTTTAAAATCTTTAAAACAAACACAATAATAGCCTGACTAGTAGACTATAGTGCTTATATTTATGTTTATGGCTACAATTTCCGTTATAGAATTTGTGTCATTAAAAATCCGCAATATGGCGAAGATTTTTTTTCTGGTCGGGCTTTCCATACCTTACCACCGGTTTTCCCACCTTAATGGCTCAAATTACAAAAATATAATCTCATCTTTGGAAACAGATATCAAATTCAAAAGTGGAATCGCAATGGCACACGAAGAAGTTCAGCTGTAACCGTGAGTGTAGATTATCACCTCAACGGAACACTCTCCGCACGTACAAAGCGGCGGCAAAAAGCGCTAATACGTTTTTAATATCATCGCATCGCGAGAAGCGACGTGGAAAGTTCGCCGCCGCCACGGAAATGATACGAATATGAAGGAAATAGTATGTTGATTTATTAACTCTAGGAAAATGTAATAGGTTTGTTAACAGGTCATGTGGTGTTTCAAAGATTGAACCAATTCTAAGGTTTGAAGAGATGTTGATCACATAGATAGAAGAAAATTTTTGGCCAGATGAAGGAAAAATATCTTTGAAAAGGATATTTTTAATAAACGTACTTATAAAAGTGTACAAATAGGCGGTCTTATTGCTAAGTTAGAAATTGCTACCAAGCGACCCAGACTGATGATGATGATCATCCCTTTAAGAGATGTCGAAAATAAAATATGTAACTAATAATGACGACCATACATATAAAACCCTCTTAACTTAAGAGAATCTAATATAAGAAGAGTACATTCCAGAAGGGGTTTAGTACCTTTGTCCAAGAGTGCTTGAGACCACCTGTGACTTCCGGTGAATAATGAGATTGTAACTCGATTTCTTCCACAAAGACTTTCAGTTAAAATCCGACATTTATTTTATGCAAAGTATGAGAGGAGAGCAGCGGGATAATGCCATGTAAATTGGTGATTCGCGGGTTTCTGTGTGTTATTTTTACGTGCAAGAGAATACTGAAAGCTGGAAGTATTGCCACGTGGAGATTGGTGCTTTTTGTTATTACGTTTACTTCTGCTTTCCAAAATTTATGCTCTGCTATACTAGTTCGTATAGAAATTGAGTAGCCAACTGAACAAATATTTCTAATTGTCTAGTTTCTCAAACCTTTGATCTATAAGACTAGCAATAAAAATAATAATAATTGAAATACGTTGAAGTGTAAAAAAAATGGAACTAGTTGGCAGGATTTATTGGAGGCGGCACTTAAGTACCTATGGACTGGGCTCCGGTCGCAGAATCTTATGAGGTAAGGATTTCTACGACCGGAGCCCAGTCCACTACTTACAAATGTCATAAAGGTGATAAAGTTGTGAATGTATTCTTATGTATCTTTTCGTAGTGTCCTCTATTGCCTATAACATTCTTGGCCATGAAGGAAGAAACAATTTTACGCGGCGTGGAATTTTTTTTTACCTTTATTGACGTCTTTTTATACGGAACTTATTTGACAAATTCCCGGTACAGACGTATCCATCGATCATTTTTTTTTTTTTTTTTTTATTTATTAGGTTCACCAACAGTTATACACACTAATTCTTAAATTTAGTTACATACTACTACATTGGTACGTTGTTAAGTGCTATAACTAATTAAAGGTAAACACCTCATGCAATGTATTCATAAACTAAAAATAATAAAAGAATACCAATAACCTACTTAACAAAAATACTGCGGAGCTTACAAATGGAGTCCGTAAATATATCGAACTGGTCACTATGAGCATTCAGTAGTTTACATAGCCTGGGTACGGGGGAGCTGTTCATAATGTTATAGGTGTCATATATAGGGTGTAAGGAAAGTCTCATTATCGTTTACGTTGTCGCTTGTTCGTCAGACTCCCAGAAGCACCCGCCGATCATAACGTTCGGCAAGCCGGACGCGGTGGTCGGGGGCTTGCTGCGAGCCAACTGCACCAGCGCGCCCGCCGCCCCGCCACCCAGGCTCACGTGGTACATCGACAACGAAAAGGTTCGTAACCAACCCCTTTCGCCATCGCCATCCGCAGAGTTCTGGTCTTCAAAAATTTAGTCGCCGAATTGACACGACAGAAAGAAAAGACTAACCCCTTTCATACTTATCACCTACCTACCTGACTACACAAGGTTGGAGTCCGAAATTTCCTTGAACCACTTACTACTTTAGAGCAGAGGCCCCCGTCTAGAGGAGATTTCAAGTCCGGTGAAGCTTGGTAAGTTGAATTTGCGACCGAAGCGTAGTAAAAGACGTACAAAGAATATGACGTGCATCTAAATTGACTACCTGAGAAATTGACCAAGATCGCCTAAAGGAGAAATAGGGGTCATAATTATCTCATGAGAAACAATATTTCCTAGAGAGAAAAAAAACATTTGACCACGCCACAGATACAGCATTTTATTCGCAACTTTAAAATCTTAAACGCATTCATGAATTGAACTGACCACGCAACCAGGGCCATATTATTATTGCGCAAAAGGAATAAGTATTCTGTTATGTAAATTTATATTATTCCTCCAGGTACCAGAAGAATCAATACGCTACTATTCGACACGAGCCTCCAGTGAGACACGGACGAAAGGCGGCGGCGGTTACCGGCGCAAGAATCACCACCGATACATTGCGCCGGAGTTTAACATGACGGGGCCCCAATCCTACTGGGCCCTGGTCAGCGAGACCACCACGCCTATGGCACCGGCCGCCAACCTGAGCAAACACCACAAGTGCAGTCTGAAAGCGAATCAAAGCGAAGAAATGTCGAAAGTAAGTCTTTTTCTTCGTGTGGTTGTAAGGTCATCCACTAACCTCGTTAATCCTGGTGTCAGAATTATTGAGCCGCCCATGGTCTAAGAAAACAAGGTTTTCTATTCCGACCACGTGACTTGACATAAAGCTACGTCATCATGTCTGTCCATCCTTATCGATTAACATGCATTCGACAAGGATGAACAGCATGATGACGTAGGCTTGTGTCAAGTCACGTGGTCGGAATAGAAGACCATGTTTTTAGACTATGGAGCCGCCTTAATGCTCCTGACTCATTTGGCTACTACCTACATCAGCTGATGATAGCTGGGACCAAATGCTAAAAGGCACGTAATCATCTTTCACCATCTCAGCCGAAAGACGTCCATTGCTGGACAAACGCCTCCCCCAAGGATCTTCACAATGATCGGTCCTGCGCTGCCCGCTTCCGGCGGCTTTTCGCGACCCTCACCAGATCGTCGGTCCACCTCGTGGGGGGCCTGCCCACACTACGTCTTCCGGAGCGCGATAGCCATTCAAGAACCTTTCTGTCCCAACGGCTCTCGGTTCTACGCGCAATGTGCCCAGTCCATTGCCATTTATCTCTATTTTCGAAAAATCAAGTGATAAACATTCTTAGATTTTCGCATTTTTTTATGCGTGTTATTGTTATCAAGTGGTACTTACTACAGTGAGACTTTCTTGAGAGTGAGACTCACTTTATTGTCTGATTTCGTGCTTCAGAAGGCACTAAAACTGTTGGTTTGGCTACTATCTGCGGATGTAGTCGGTAATCGTTAATCTTGGCAAAAGCCTTAAGCAGCTCAATAATTCTGACACCTGGGTTTGTGGAGTAGATTAACTTTGAAACCAACACGATAAGCAAGCATCATTGTGTTACTTAGCACTGGAAGTTAACCGAATTAATAAAGTCTTGTTTAACTGAAAATTATTCCACACTCTTAAGTAACTTTGTACTTCAGAAGCATAAGCCAGCCCCGATGTTCTTGGAAGCAAAATTGTAAAGGGCTGCGAGAGAGGGCTGTAAATAACTCGCACATTAAATTACCTTTGTCAATTAAAACAAGCAGCGAACTCCAGTATTTACTTACTTTTCTAACAAAAGATAGCGAAGTGCTGGTAACATCTTATAGAAGTGCTAACACTTTTGGTACTCGTGACTCGTGTTCACTTTTTTACACGCTTTATACTCGTAGCTTCACTTGTAAGTAACTATGTATGTTAGAAAATCTTGGAATCTTAATTTGACCCATTTCCCGGTCTTCGATTAGGATGAAATTTTGCACAGCTCTGATTTCTGATAATACATGACTAGCTAAGAAACGTCATTACAAATCCAATAATGCTTCCTGCCCAAGATGGCGGACTGGCTGTTTGAAATCCACCCCCATGATATTATGGGTATCAAATGAAACTGAAAAGGTTTGCTGTCAGGAATACGAAAAAAATAGTCACGTAACTTTTGTAATTTTTTGTGCGTGCTAAAAGCGTGTTTTTTAGTTTTTTAAAGTATTTTAACCTATTATTAAAACATGTACTTACATGCTTTTGTTTCATTATGATCTTAAACTAGTCAAACTCTCGGGCATCTTTTGATTGTATACACTTTGGTGTATTTTGAAATATCAGATTATGATGATTTTGATTTATAAAGAACAGCAAGTTCCGTGAAGCTTGATTCGTTGTAGCACATGCGGCTGGACATGTTGACCTTGACAACACCCGTATTTCGTAGCGGTAGGGGTGAATTTCATGCGAATGTCCAACCGATGTGCTGGCTTCTTTACCTTTTCGACAGAAGCTCATGCCATTTAAAAAAAAAGTTTTGTTTATTTGTGATGATTAATTAGATGCAGGAAAGGCCGCGGCCGCCGCCGGTGATCCCGATCACGCTGTGGGTGTCGATCGCCGAGCTCCATGCGCCGGCGCACGGCAAGCTGCAGCTGACCTGCACCGCCACCATCCCCGATGAAGTTGGCCCTGGGGAGAAGTTCGCTGACATTAAGAAGCAAACTGTAACTGGTAAGCGAGTCTAGTTGTATAGTTTAGTTATAGACCCCGAACTTAGTTATACATATGATGGTTTTTGGGAGAAGGATTGGGCAAAAGATCTACTCAAAGACAAGTGCGACCCGAAGGATCTGTAGTTAGCCCTTTAGTTAGAGAGCCTTTTCCAGGCAATCAAGTCCGGTGAAGCTTGATTGGTCGTACTTGTTCGACACAAGCATAGGCCAATTAAAATAAAAACTCTCACAGGCGACGGCGGTCTTGGCGGGATTTCGAGTTCAGGCATTCTGGACTGCAAACTCTTCATGCGCTCCATAACCGACATCTCTTGATGTCCTATAGTTGTAAAATTCGTTTCAGTTAAATTTCGATAGCAGCATATAATTTGTGGTCTTATATTAGCCGATAAATGTAAGCAGCTCAGGACCGATCGTGCTTCTTTGGCCTTTGTCCAACAGTAGACGACTTTAGACTCTAAATAAAATGATAATGTTGATGAACATTTATTTATGTAGCATGAAAAATTAAGGCTATTTTGCACCTAAGGAATGTATTATTTGCCAACATAACAACTACTCCGGTTTACCATCCAACACCTGGCCCCAATAAATCAACGCTTCGATTTTTAAAAGTTTTTTTTATGTTTGATTCCACAGTGGCTGTGAACGAGTTAAGTTTGAAAAAGCCTCAATCTGAAAGCACCCACGCGGATGGAACTTCGCCGAGACACAGCGCCGCCCTCTGGCTCCTCGGGTGCGGGGTTCTGTTGCGCTCATTCTCGTTCAATTAAATTGAATCATTCTCATTCAATTAATTGAAACATCCTCATTCAATTTAACTGAACATCAAAGTTTGGCGCACCCCGCTTTCATCTTCAACCATAATTTATGTGCCATGCTGCTTTTAATATTGTCTCTATAGAATTACGTGAGTAGCACGATTATTTTTAAATACTCTATATTTATATAACTTTTTGATCTTTTTGAAGATTACGACTCACTTTCAAGGTATAAGGTTGTCCCATCTTTGTTTTGTTATCCTTAGTAACGACATCTTATACTTTTTTGTTACTCTTTAATAATTTTAAATGTGTTCATATAATAATGTTAAAATAATTATTAAAATTTTATCCTATATTATATTGTTGCAAGAGTTTATCTGTTATCCTATCTAGGACCTCGTTTCTTCTTGAGCTTCTATACGTCAATTACTCGATTCTATAACAATTTCACTCGGCTATCTCACTTCTTGTAACAGGGTCATTACAGATACTCACCTAAATGAACGCTTTACCTCTCACTCTTTTATAAAAACTGTATTTGTGTTAAACAGGATGCATTAATAGACAAAAGTTTTGTACATCTTTAAATTTTCGCAAACTGCTACTTTCGTGGACAGAAACACAAGGACGCTTCTGAGTTTCAAATTTTTGACTCTATTTCTGACTCTACTCAATATTCTTAAGGTTTCACAGCGTGATTCCCGGCACAGTATCGGACCAAGCCAACCCTTTCTGTGAGACTCATATATAGGTAAGTCCACTATACGCTCATGGTATGCCTCTACGAAATAAGACTCCACAGTTCCACACTCACAATTATTGGAGTTCACATGTCGCGGTCCCTTTCGCAAGCTCTACAGTCACGCTATCAACTTGGTTCTTTGGACGAAAATCGGGGAGCTGAGTGTGGACCCGCGACTGGTGGACCGAGCTCCCGTTGCAAAAATTCTTACGTCATTTTAAGATTCCAACCAGGACGTATAATGCAGTGAAAGATAATGTTGCGGAGTAGGGGTACATAATATGTTTACTTTGGCACTTGAATCTGGGGTTGCGGCAAGTTAATGCCGTGAGAATAGAGCGAGCTGGTAGAGAATGTCATTAGCCTCTTTGTGATTCGACCGACTCGCGACGGTTTGTTTGCTGACAATCTTTGTAATGATTTGGTATCAATAATTTTTATTTTATTGAATAATAAATAGCAGTGACAATGTAATTAATTCGAGACTATCTTACTATGTTGTATAAAGAGTCCTCACGTTAAGTTAAAAATAAAAAAATATATGTGTAGTGGCGAGAAATATATCAGTTTTAATTTTCAGCTTAGTAAATATTTTTTTAAATACATTAACATGTTTTACTCAGGGAAAAACCAACTGTGTCAAATTAAGCACCCACCGGTTTCACACAATAAGTAGGTACTCTTTTTCTAGAAGTTCATAGATGTATTTACAACAAAATAATTGTAATAATAGCTAGTTATATATACCCTCAAATACTGCTTTAAATGTCGTTTTATCTTATAGTAAAATGCAGTGTATAAAAACTACGCATTTTAACAATATTGAATGTTTTGGTCATTCATCTACCTAGACGTTTTACCATTTTTCTTCGAAGAGCTTAATCGGAATCGTGGCGTACTATGATTTACCTTTTCCTATATAAAAATGGAAATATTAGTAGCGATTTCAAAGTGAGAAATATTTTGAGATCTCGATTATTGTCTGTATTATATTTCGGCAGATATTTTCGATAACAATAGTGTTTACGCTGTGTGAAAAAAAAAGAAATTTAATGTAATTTGCCAAGCGGAAGTTGACTTATTATAAAATGTGAAAAATAGGTACTAGTGTTGGAGAAATTATTTATAGAAGAAATACTGTAAAATAGAATTTAGTCTGTAGTCTGTGATTTGAATTTGTAAAATGTTTACAACATTTTTCAGATGTACCCGACTATTCAATACTGTACATTTTACCACAAATTATTTATAATTAGCAGGTTAGATAGCAGACTCTGAAAGTTTCAACTGCTTAAAATTTATCAATTGAACAAATTGATTATAATTTGAAAATATATGTAAATTAAATTAGTTGCTGCAAAAGATAATTTTCAAATCATTTGTTCTCAAATTTGTCTTCAATTTCAAGTAATTGAGCAATAAAACATAAAGAAAAAAACTTATAAAAATGACGACAGAACAAGTCTATTTATATCCGGATAAATATCTTTCAGCAGACACTGAGTATTTTGTATTTAATTATTTTCATCGTTCAGCGTGTTTAATAAATTTATGATAATATTATGCATAAATGTTTAGAGTGGGTAAGTCTGTAGGGTGTTAAACAAATAAAGTCTTATTGTTGTAATATAAAAAGTCAACTTCCTTTATTGGTGTGAAAGTCTTCCTGCAGCTCTTTACACTGACTATAGTAGAACGTTTATTTGTTAGGCTAAAGGATGTGATAAGTTAAGAAAATGTGTATATGAGTCAGAAAATATATTTTAACATAGATTAATGCGCTATTGTATAGATTAAATTATTTAATAGACAGAGTTATAGAAGTGTTGGCAAATCCTAAAACTTTTGATGTCACATTTTCGAGCCAACAACCATACGAATAGATAAGTATTTTTTTTTATAAAATAGTCCTACTCTTATGACGCTAAATCAATGAGTCGATAAGCGTAGGAACTTTCACAAGACAATTTTACTTTTATTAAAATAAAATAAATAAAAATTGATAATTTTCATCAAAAATACATTATTTACTACAGCTGTATTGATTGTTGAGGTCCCTTTTAGATATGTAAGACACCTGTGCCAGCCAGGTAACACATATTTAATGTACCTGTATTTTAATTATACCTGTATGATTATTTTCTTAACTGTAATTAGGTAGTTTATATTTCAGCACATTTTTTTTTATTGTGATAACTGTTATTTAAGCAAGTTGTTTAAAAACTATTGTTTATTGTCGTTTACGGTTGTTGGCTGTCAAATCGAAGTATTTAAATTTAACCTCTGGCCACTCTCAGTAAAATAAAATGTGAACCATAAATAAAAAATATAATGATGAAGCAGTTTGTTGGTTTATTTTCATGATCATTTACATATCAACTTTCAGACACAAAAAAAATGTGATTCGTTGCTTATGAAAGCAGTTAAATAGTCAGATGTTTATGTATACAACCCAAGAATGTTATAAGTACTAACGGTAGTACTTATAATACCTACGAGTGTCGGTGGCCAAGTGCCTAGGCTTGTTGACTTCCATTCTGAAGTTCGCGGGTTCAAACCTCGGCACGTACCAATGTGTTTTCGATTTTCGAATTCATATGTACGTTTATTTGACGCTCTTACGGTGAAGGAAAACATCGTAAGGAAAGCCGCACACACCTGCGAAGAAATTCAAAGGTTGTGTGTGAAGTTGACCAACCCGCACTGGGCCAGCGTGGTCGACTAAGGCCTATTCACCCTGGTATCAGGGTAGGCTCGAGCCCCTCGGTGGGACATATATGAGCTGTTAACGAACCCAAACTTGTCAATCGATATTTAACATCTCTGAAACTAAATTGATGATGGTTAAAAGGACCTTAATTTTTGGATTAAAACGTTACAACAAGAAGCAACCATTATTTGACCAGGTAAAAATACTAAGTAAATTTGGATTCCATGGTGTAATGGTAGTATAAACAGTTGAGGGGACGTTTAGTCTGACCTTACCCGGCCGATAATTATGGCGTCGTAAATAACAGCACGGGCCAAGTAAATCTTGCTCCCCAAGGATTTGTTATTGCGGTTCAACATTCTCATTTGGTCTGGCGACGGGCGGTCTACTCGGTTGTATTATAATATATACCTTTCTTTCAGTAGGTAATGAAAATGAAAACAAAAATATTTCTTTTGTTCTAAGTAGAAGTAGTAAAGAGTGGTTTAGACTAATTTCTAGTATTTATTATGAGTTCCAACTCCAACTATACCTATGCTTTGCAGCTTCACCCACCACGTTATTAATTTGTTCCACTGCAAAAAACCAAAATACACAAAGCTTTGTCCTAATTTGAACACAATAATAAATTAAGTTTCCAAAGCCTTTTTAATATAATGCACATTCACTTCGGTGATTATTTTTTATTTTATTAATAAAACTTAATGCATTATGTCATGTTAGATGACGATAATATTATTATCACTTTCAGTAGAATTCTGAAGAGCTCAATTTGCTGAACAAAGTCGTCACGACTACATAAACAGAATACATTACAGCCTTTGAATCACATATTCCTTACCGGCAAGAAGAAAAACTCAGCAGAAAGTTGGTTTATTTCCCTTTTGTGGTATAATAAAATTTATCGACAAACGGATGTGGAGAATAATATATTTTGGCTCGCCCACATCGAATTATGAACAAGTCTGAAGATGTTTGAATTATTCATTGCCGATTCATCGATTTTCTTGAGAAAGCGTATAAAATGTATAAGAAAACAGACAATCATGAAGCATAACATCGGGAATCAATTTGCATAATCGAGTTACTAGATTTTGGCGCAGTGAATTTTTATTTTTGCAAACTCAAAAGCCTCTGTGGGCGAACGGTAGAACGTTCAACACTCTAGATCTGATGGTTCAAGGTTCTCAGTAGAAAAAAATGTAAATAGGTAACTAAATTGAAGTCAAGTAATTATTTAGGTTCACTAATTTTAGTTTGCTCGTAGATTTCGTCCTAAATCGTCGCCTGAATCAACTGATTGTATGGAAAGCAAGATGATTCCGTGCTCGGGAAAGCCATAAAGCCTAGGTTTAGGTCCCGCCCGGCTACTTTCTACGGATGTAGTAAATAGTTATACGAACCATGGCAGAAGCCCTAGACTGCTAGGAACCTTGAAACCCACGCGATAAAGCAACTAACCCATTCAAACCACCTCCCCTTCGTAACGTTACTTCGTAACATTGTTCTTATTTTAATAAGAAGCGGAAAGTTAATTTGGAGACGGGTAATTCCTGCATTAACAACGAAATTAACCCGCTCGCTGCTAACTGCGTGCATAAAGATGGAGACGAACTCTGGAGGTACATAAGAAAGTGAAATTAAATTTTACAAGTTCTAAGAAGAAAGAAAGAAATTATTTATTTGCCAAAGAATACACACATTACAAAAAGATCTTATCACAATTGTAAACTCCACGTACTCAGACGTGTAAAATTTTTATATGGTAACAAATAAAATAATGAATGTCAATGTGATTAAAACTAGTAAAATAAATCAATTTACAACATAACCATTATACTCCTTAACACTATAAAAACAACGTTCTATAAGCCATTTTGTCAATTCAAGCCTAAATTCCTTCCCATCAAGTTGTCTAATATGGTCTGGCAATTTGTTGTAGGTACAGATTGATGCACATATGAAATTCATTATTTTTGTAAAAGAGTCTGATATCGCAGTGACATCGCAAACTTTGTGTGTCGATACTGTAAGCATGTCATTGTACCACTATCTGTTAAACGCTGCACTAAATGTTTTATGAATTCGTGCCCAAAATAATTCCCGGAAGTGATAGTGAATTTTTTGACTTGTATGTATACTAATATTCTACAGAGGATTTAATTGGTGTATTGAATAGGCTCCAAAACTACTGAACCGATTTTAATGAAACTTGGTATAAAGATAGAATAGAGTCTTTCCAGATATTAAAGCCATTGTCCTACGGTCCTAAGGTCTATTTAATAGACCTTGGGGTAGGACAATGACTTTAATATCCGGAAAATTCATTCCCACTGGAAAACTGTTAACGCAGGCGGAGCTGCGGCAAAGCTAGTATAAAAATATTATAACCCGTTTCAATAGCTTTCAAGCGTTCAAATGAAAATTAAAAGACTAAAAAATCACAAGCACAAATGAGAAAAAAAGGTGGCCTAATATTTTGTACTATGAGCCTATTTTGACTTAGGCTGCTTAGGTCAACGATTCACTAAAAAAAGCTAAATTTAATTTCCAATAGTCATCATGATTGAGTGTGGTTTCCTATTTCCATTGGACGTTAGATCAGGGCTAGATGTTCCCCTAAAAATCCTTGTAATACATTTTTAAATCTCATAACAATAGAGATGGCTCGTTGAAACCTAATAAAATACTTGTTCTTATACTGAACTTTCTAAACCGTTGTATTATTGTTTCCGACAGGAACATTTCAAATCTCATCAACTGGAGTATCTGAGCCTCTTGAGCGCAAATAAATACGTTGGAATAACTTATTGCTTACAGAATCACGTTAAATCGAAATCCGATTACGGCGTCTGAATGAACGCGAACACGAATCATTTATTATACTTATTGTTATCTATAAAAATATTGTTTTTTCTTCTTTCTGTGACGGCCCCGTAGCCTAGTTGGTAGTACAAGCACTATATGGTCGCTGGTTCGAATCTTTCCCAGGTCAAACATTTATGTGATGGCACATTCGGCACACTGAAAAAAAAAATTGATTACATTAATCAAAAAAATGATTGCGTCTAACAAGAAACTTGTTACAATACGAGCGTATAAAGTAATATGATTATGGCGATAAAGCTATGTTGATTAAATAACAATCAAGTTGTCTTTATGAGATAAAACAAGTAAATTGTTGAACCTAATATGATCAAATAAATATAACCAATCAAGTTTGGTTATTATAACAATGATTTCTGCTGATTGAAGTTATAATGAACTTGATTAAGGTTATCAAGTATTTTAAGTAGTTTCAGATAAAATTGCTTTATGCTAGCTATCAAAGGACCTGATTATTGTGAATATGAAAACTTGATACATTTGATTATGTTCCACATTAGAATCATATATTTAGATGTTTACTTCTGTTATATAACTTGTTTCGCTTTATGAAGCTGTCTTTATTATTTGAATGAAGATAAGTATTAATATTTAATAAGATTTTTTTTTTCAATGTAATCAACACAATTGATTGAATGTAAAAATTAATAATTGTTAAGTTATTCAAATAACTTGTTTAAAGCTATAAAGTACTCTTATTGGGACTATCAAGAAACGTGTTTATTTTTTTATTATATAGGGTCTAAATTTACGTTTAGATGCAGAATGTCCAAGTTGCAAAATGTCCAGCGGGTGCAAAATGTCCAGGTCGCAAAAGGTCCAGGTTGCAAAATGTCCAGGTTGCAAAAGGTCCAGCTTGTAAAATGGTAATAATAAGACATTCTGCTGCATCTAAAGGAAATATAACTTATGCTACTATTATGAAACAAAAAAATTAATAGCATAAGTTATATTTCCTTTAGATGCAGGTCTTATTATTACCATTTTACAAGCTGGACATTTTGCATCCTGGACCTTTTGCGATCTGGAACTTTTGCGACCTGGACATTTTGCACCCGCTGGACATTTTGCAACTTGGACATTCTGCACCTAAACGTAAATTCGTTTTAATAGTTACGTTTCTTATAACTAGTGATGGTGCTGCTCTACAGGTGTTTGGGTACGTACTGCGCTCACGCTTTAAAAGGAACGCAGTACTTTTCCTAAAATCCTGTGTCAGCAGATCACTTGTCAAAAGAAACATATTTATCAATTTTTTATATAAAATGATAATGTCAGAAATGTTATTAAAAAGTTTTATTCATGGTTATTAATAACTGTTTAGAGATCAACATTTTTCCTTATGCTAATTTATGAAATATATAGGTATGTTTAGAAATCAACAGTTGTGTAGGTATAATATATCTAAATTGAACAATAGTCTCATAGAGAGGAGGTATCCCACGATCATTAAAGGAAGAAGGTGAGCGTCAGAATGGCTGGTTGTCTGTGGCGTGGGTCTATGAGAGTTGATACAATAATTGCTTATATTTGCTTCATAGAATAAAAAATTGCTACATATGATATATATTTATAAATAAGACTTTTTTTGACCAGCGATCCTGATGTTTGGTTGGCTGGTCACCTCCTAGTTTGAAGCCCAGCATGCAGTATTTCCCGAAATTTATTGCGTCAATAATTGCTTCATATTTACTTCATTTATCTATTTTAGTTGTAACTTCAAACACTTTTTCTTGTAGACACTTTTCCTTGGGATAATTATTTAAATGATTGCTACATCTTTTATTTAACGTACGATTGAAGTTACACTTAAAATAGACAAATGAAGTAAATATGAAGCAATTATTGACGCAATAAATTTTGGGAAATACTGCACGCTTGGCTTTAAACTAGGAGGTGACCAGCCAACAAACATCAGGATAGCTGGTCAAAAAAAAAGCCTTAAATTATATCACATGTAACAATATTTTGTTCTATGAAGCAAAATAAGCAATTATGAAGCAATTATTGAATCAACTCTCATAGACCCACGCCACAGACAACCAGCCATTCTGACGCTCACCGAAGAAGTATTTTTATATTGAAAATATCAAAAACAATTTAAAAAAAAACCTTTAGTTATACCTTGTAAATTGTAAATCAATAAGAATCATAATATATTTGCACCTTGTAAATGGCATGATCGTGGGATACCTTCTTGTAGAGAATACAATCCCGGGATCCCGAATATGACATCACTCATAACATAACATAATATTTGTGTTCATAATAAACAACCCTATACTAATTAACATAACATGCTATTTGTATTTTTTAATAATAATAGTCAAGTTTTATTCATGGTTATTAATAACTGTTTAGAGATCAACATGTTTCCTTATGCTAATTTATGAAATATATAGGTATATTTAGAAATCAACAGTTGTGTATAACATATCTAAATTGAACAATAGTCTCATAGGAGGTATCCCACGATCATGAAAGGAAGAAGGTGAGCGTCAGAATGGCTGGTTGTTTGTGGCGTGGGTCTATGAGAATTGTTTCAATAGTTGCTTATATATGCTTCAGTTTTCCTTGGGATAATTTAAATTTTTGCTACATCTTTTATTTAACGTACGATTGAAGTTACACCTAAAATATGAAGCAATTATTGACGCAATAAATTTTGGGAAATACTGCACGCTTGGCTTTAAACTAGGAGGTGACCAGCCAACCAAACATCAGGATCGCTGGTCAAAAAAAGTCTTATTTTTAAATATATATCATATGTAGCAATTTTTTATTCTATGAAGTAAATTTAATATAAGCAATTATTGAATCAACTCTCATAGACCCACGCCACAGATAACCAGCCACTCTGACGCTCACGGAAGACGTACTTTTATATTGAAAATAACCTTTAGTTGTACCTTGTAAGTTGTAAATCAATAAGAATCATAATATATTTGCACCTTGTAAATGGCATGATCGTGGGATACCTTCTTGTAGAGAATACAATCCCGGGATCCCGAATATGATATCACTCATAACATAATATAATATTTGTGTTCATAATAAACAATCTTATACTAATTAACACAACATGCTATTTGTATTTTTTAATAATAGGTAATAGTCTCATAATTTTTGTGTTAACAATCAACAACCTTATACTAATATACATTTAACAGTAGCTATACTATATGGGGAGGGAGACCATATTTTTGCGCCACCTAAGTACGTCTCAGAAAATAAATTTCTGTGATTCTGTCCGGATTTTAAAGCAGAGAGGGAAGGGCACCAAGTACCCAAGACCACTGCGACTGGAATAATATATTTTCAGCGCGGGAAAATATCTTATTCCCACGGGAAAAAAACTAGGCCGCGGGTAAAACCGCGGGGCGGAAAGCTAGTTTATAATGAATTCTTCTTCCTTGACCGGTACATTCAAATTGACATGCAACACAGCATGAGACACCAAAAAACAGTTTAGTTTCATGAGCAGGTTCAACCCTTAAAAGGGATGCAATATTTTCGTTTAGGTGCAGAATGTCCAAGTTGCAAAATATCCAGCGGGTGCAAAATGTCCAGGTCGCAAAAGGTCCAGATCGCAAAAGGTGCAGGTTGCAAATGGTCCAGGTTACAAAATGTCCTGGTTGCAAAAGGTCCAGCTTGTAATAAGACCTGCATCTAAAATTATTTATTAAAATGTCAAAAATTATCTATATTATTATTATTACCATTTTACAAGCTGGACCTTTTGCAATCTGGACATTTTACAACTTGGACCTTTTGCGATCTGGACCTTTAGCGACCTGGACATTTTGCACCCGCTGGACATTTTGCAACTTGGACATTTTGCATCTAAACGAAAATTTTATATAGCATACTGAAGTTTTGGTCTGGGGTATTTAGGAATAACCGGTCACTAAACACTTACTATCTGCCAATTGGATAAGTTCTTTGCAACTAGCATCTTTAGACTTCTTTTCTTTCAAGTCTTATTAATGTTTTTTTCGTCCCGGGAAAGATCAAATAGAAGTTGTTTTGTTCTTCAGGGTAACAGGCATTGAAGTCTTCTTCGAGCTGTAACAAAAGGTTTTTTTTTACATTTTTGTCGAGTAGAGGGCGTCAGGTAAGCCCTTGTTGTCCCATACAATTTGGGGCTTGGTTAGACCCGGGCTGAATTGTGCCTAGAATTATCTGAGTCCTTGGTTCATTATGGCTTTATCTCGTCCAAGCCCAAAATTGATAATGTCAAAAAGTGTTTGTAATGGCGCGTTCTACACCTCGAAAATGAAACAAAAAAATTTAAAACATCAAGTCCCAAATCCGTCGGTCTTATGATGGGAGATTGCTAAGCGAATGAAATCAAAATTAAGTATCTTATTTACACCAGATACCTACTAATGTATATCCTTGAGGTTTTTGTAGAGCAGGATAATCTTTAAAATATTGTTCAATTGAATATTTAGATTCTCTTAAATCTTTGCCACGTTTTTGTAAAGTCCCTTTCCATTTGGCTAGGACTAATGTCCAAGGATCTGAGCTGCTTTTGAGCCACGTTATATCATCATCTTCGCTGTTGGAGTTTCTAGTATTAACACTCAGAGCAGTCAGTGGAATAGGTCGTGGTAATACTTTGACAGGTTTATGAGGAGTTGGTGATTTCTTTAGTTTGTCTAGTACTCCATGTTTTTGATACTTCCTTCTCAAGTTAAGTAATTGACTGATTAGTTTTCCTCTGGCTTGGTATGTCACACCTTGCGCAGTGATGCATGCTGGAATGTAATAAGTTGTATCCGCTCATTTGGGAAAAAATATTTTATTTGTTTACTCCAATTATGATAAATTTCTTTGGTGATCTTATCATTTTTATGGCTCTTCAGTATTTGCTTGCAAATAACGCTAGCTAAAAGATCTCTGGATTGTTCATTATCTAATGATTTTCCGACAAATTTTAGGAGACCTGATGCTTCGAAATCTTCCTTGAGTAACTTCAGTAAGCTCTGTAAAAAAAAAACAAAATAAAACCATTATTCAATAAAATTAAATAAACAGTAGGTATAGGAAATGGGTCAAAGAGTCAATGTCAGGGCGGGGTGTGGTGGAAGTTGTGGCCATGAGACTTCAAGAAAATAATAAAAATGGATTTTATTTCCTTTATTCCCATACCTTTAATCGCCACTAGTGTGTATAAAAAGTCACATATGACTTTAGAGGCGATGCACAATTTTTTTTGTCGAGCTATAAACTTGGTCCCATACAACAATTTCATGAACCTAAACGCTAGACTTCAGGAACAAAACCATCATACATAATTACAGGGTGTAGACTTTGTACTGTTCTTATTTCACATGCAGTAAAATATTGTGTAGTTTTATATACAATACAACAAAACTAATTTTACAAGATAATTTTGTATGTCTCACAAAATATTTTGCAATATTAACCAAATTAATACTTATGTTTATGTATATGTGTGTTGTTTTTATGGGCTAAATGATTATCTATCTATGTAGGTATTTAAGAGTTACAATGGATCTTTGCGTGTTTAACCAAACATGAGCTTGGCTGTACCTACAATACAATACAATACAATACAATATACTTTATTGACAAATTACACAGCATACAGAAAACAACACAGAACAAAACAGAAGTGTCAAAAGGCGGCCTTACCTACCACTTATCATCAACTAACAAAAAAGAAGTATGAAAGAATTAATACTTACATTATTAAATCAAGGTTGGGGGATGTTTTTGATTGCTCTGCCACTACCACATGCACATCAGCTGTTTCTGTTTTTTCTTCAGCATTAAAGTTTTGAACTGTAATGTCCTGAAATAGATTAAATTACTTAAAACCAATTACTTACAAATATTCTACTACGCAGTCAAGTTACAGACCTCATGGTTATCATGGCATTTGTAAGCACTAACTAGCCTGTAATACCATAACTTGTGGGTGTTATGCTGACTAGTAGGTAGGTATTACCTAATATTATTATTTAGTGAACAGAGACTGGTATCAAATGGACAGCCCAGAAGACATTGCAACCTAAGAACCCTTTATTCATATAGGTACATTTTTTATTTATAGATTTATTGACTATATTGCACTGCATACTAAGTTCTAAGCTGACCTACATAAGTATAGGTACTTACCAAACCAAACCAAGGCACTGTAACTAGGGTTAACTTTATTCAATAGTACCTACATTATCTACTTACTACCTAATTCCTGTACAGGTAATACCTTTACATATAGGTACTTACACTCAGACTTATAATATCTAAATTACTGAAGTCTCCTCCAGGTAGACTCATATTACTGTCCATTGTGGTGTTGATGTTCGGATTCCATTCTTTCCAGTTCCGTATAAATAAGGTTCTAGGTCCTAATGGTGGAATCAGCTCTTTAATATCTTCCGGGGTAAGCGCAGAAAGCGCCTGCAGATTTATTTCATTTTCTGCAAAATAATTGTTGAATCAACTGACAGCAACAACAGCAGCTGCCGGCACACTACCGCAGAACAGGAGCAGTAGCGGTCCAGCCTTACCGCTTCGTGTGGCAGGATTCATATTATATAGGTACAAACTCCTAAGATACAACTTTTCCTGCTACCGCTCCTCTACTGCACCGTATGCGTACCTACCGCCTACAGTGTGCTGGCACCAGTCTTTGCTACTTAGATGAGTAGGTAGGTAGGTCTCACACCTAAAGTAAGTAGATAAATAGCTAGTAAAGAATAATGGTCGCATAAGACAGGTAGGTATGTAGGTACTTACTGATAAAATTTTCTTGTAAATCTAGGAGGCCACAAGCCACAAGGATTCGGACACAGACATATATACAATAAACATAAACACAGTACATTATAAACTTTAAAATCCGGACAAAATCACACAACTATTTTCTGTGACGTACTTAGTTTTCTTACGTGGCGCTCTCGCCGGCCGATTCAAACAAAATGACAAGTTTCGACATGCAACGGTTCGCGACGCTTCGAGTATGTTTACATTAATCAACTAGCAGTATACAATCAAACTAGACAATGTTTGTATTAAAAAACCGACAAAATTCAATTTAAATAAAAGGGTAATTGTTTTTAATATTCTTGCGTTATACCATGAAACAAAATTTACTTGATCTATTATAATATGATTTCATTATAAAAACATTCAACTGTATTATAAAACTAAACATTTAACTTGATTGACTTTTTCGCTTCGGGTATGTTTACATTAATCAACTAGACAATGTTTGTATTAAAAAACCGACAACATTCAATTTAAATAAAAGGGTAATTGTTTTTAATATTCTTGCATTATACCATCAAACAAAATTTACTTGATTTATTATAATATAATTTCATTATAAAAACATTCAACTTTATTATAGAACTAATCATTTAACTTGTTTGAAATTTTGATAATTTCGGCTTTATTGAAACAACAAACAATTAGTGATCATTTTTTGCAAGTTTATGATTGCTTCATTCATTTTTTTTTCTATCAAGTAAAATGCCATACTTGATTGGCTCGATTTCTCTCAGTGCACTTGTTTCGCCTTTTGTCTGGATTTTGTATATTTTAACTTACGAGTACATACCTATCAGCTGTCTGACACCTATTGTACAGGTTCTTCCTAGATTAGTATCAGAAGAAAGTGTGTGAAATCAAGTGAGATGTCCCTTTTTTACCATAATAAAAAATAAATATTATCGGTAAGATTTCGTTTACTTCTGATATGAGTGACAGCTTTAGGTGGAAAAAAACTTTTATTGAAAACAGTAATTATTTGTGAACATGCTCATGTTTGACTCATCATTATCATTACTATGTGGCCTTAGGTTGAGAATTAGTTAAAAACGTTGATAACAAATATGTCAACATCGTAAAGCTACAGGCTGAAATTACTACTTCAATAAAACTGAACCCAATGCAACTGGAAGTTTGCATTTTGCTGATACCACCCGTTACACTTTGCAAAGGGTGTGGTACCACACCGTTGTTCTACAATATTCCGTGGCGTGCAGCAAGAACCTTGATGTGTGATTGATTACTTTCTTGTACGGTCGGAGCGTGAATTCCGGAACCGTTCCGTCAAATTGATGCACGGCACGATTTTCTGTGCGTATAGTACGAGATGTGTAGACAGATGATACAAACATAACTAGAATCATTTGGATTGAAGTAGCTTGATTTAACTAAAAACGAAGGTAATATTTTTGCTTTAACAGCAAGACAACGGTATCACGAAATAAAAAAAAAATTGTTTGCCCAGGGTGATCAAAAACTGATTTGAATTCAGCTGCAAAAGTAGATAGGAAGTAGGAAAATTTACTGAAAATAATGTGTGGTGAACAGTCTATCTATTGAATATCAAAAAGACCAAAACCTTTTGCCTTCTAAATTAATTAATTGTATTATGTTTTATATGCTTGAAGTAAACATTTATTTCCCTATTCCCTCCAGAATTGCAAAAATTCACAACAGTTTTGTTATTCATAGTTTGATCCTTTATTTTGTAATATCGATAGTGTTATTCGAACGAATCAAACAGATAGTGTTATTTCTGTGTAAAAGGAATCAACATATTTGCTAACAAGCACTACTGGCATATTGCCCAGTGTTGGAAAGCTTCGGACAAATTTGCAAACCCGATAATGGGAACCAATGACTGCTGAGAGGAACTCTCAGCGGTTAATTTGTTTGGACAACGAGTTTTGCCCGAACTAACTTGGAGTTGTATAAACTTACAAGTAACATTTGCCGTGATATTAGTAGTTTTGTGGTATTCAAGCTGATTGCTTCAGAAGTTACTTGTAGATGTGTAGTCACAGGTTTACAACCTGCTGCGGTGTTTCTGAATAACATCTCATTTCTGTACTACATGTTTAAAAATACTAGTATGTTAGATTAATTCAATTTTTAATATACTTTTGTAATAAAAATGAAATGGTGATATTCTAATTGTCAAGAAAAGAGGTTTTTGTTCAACGGGGACGACTTTTTCCTGAACCATTTAAAATAATTTCCCAAACTGCAAACAGCTGATGAAAGATAAAGCTTTATTTTGATAAAAATACTCTCTTCGTTCAATAATTTAAAGAAACTTTTTCTCTTGCGTATTTGTGTTATTTTAGTGAATCTCTAGAGTACTCTATCCCTTACAAACAAGCAAAATGTAAATGTGGGTCTATTTAGCCAAGCCGAGGGCCGGTCTGGAGATACGAAATAATTTGCGGTATTCCCTTGTGTATCTGGAGTCTTGTCACGTTTAAAATTATGCAAACTGTATGTACGATTTTATTTACTAAACCTACACTTTAATCTGCAGATTTAAAATTAAAGTAGTTAGTATAGGTATGATTAAACTATACAGAGATAAATAAATTGATCTTGTACGTCCAGAGATACGTGAATAGTTCTAAGTAAATAGTTTTAAGCAATCTTCTAGTTCTTTTTCTTCGAATTCTTTGGATCACAAGATGTTACAAATTAAAAACTATGTAGAAAAGTAGGTACATGGTATCTTTATCACTAACTATGAGAGAGGGTCAAAAATGTATTTCTCGTTCATATTTTGTAACTAAAGCATAATATTTCCAGGGTACGCAAAGCTTTAAGCTTCTAACTTAAAACACGTAAGACCATATTTTTTGAATTAATAACTAAGTAAGCACAAGATCTTAAATGGTGAAACCGTCCAACTTAACTTTACAATATTCAGGGCAAAAAAAAATTTTAACAAGGAAATAAAGATGGATTGCACATCCGAGCCGCAAAAATCCCAGCTGCGATCATAAACGAAACAAACCTCAATTAGAAATAATCGCCGGAGCTCTAATTGCCGTCAACGAGGGTCCGCAAGCAATTAAATAACAAACTAATTAGCTGACCCCCTGACGACATTAAAACTACTGTGACGGTAGTTTTACGGTTGAATTTAACTACTCAAATGTTGAGCTGTAACGTGAATTTGTAACTAAAATCATACTTGTACAAAAACCATAGGTATTTTTTTTATAAATTTGTTTTTCGAAAGTAAAACATTTGAACCACTTCACCATTTCAATCAGTATCCGTGACCAAGGAATAAAACGTTTACCTCACATTAAGAAGGTTTTGAGTTCGCATCCCGGTAGAAGACACATCAAATATAATATAACACTTTGTGAGACTTTCCCAGAATTTAGGACATTGCAGGCTGCATCATCTGATTGTTTTAAAAAAATGTTTATTTCGGAAACAGACAAAGATGATTTTGTTATTCGGAAGAGCCATAACGCCGTTGGTTCCGGCTATTTATCTACGAATGTAAGTAGTCGTTATAGATCAGAGCCATGATCAGAGCCATGTCAGAAGCCGTGACGGCACAGAATAAATAATTGGTGACGGCTCAATATTTCTGACACCAGGGTTTGTGAGGTAGTTTAGCCTCGAAACCCTCTGCGAGCTCTTCTCTACAGAAGTTCAGTTGCTGACTGCTGCATGTGCTGTAAATGTAAGTGCTAATGTGCACCGACCCGCGCTATTTAATATTTTCGCAATTTCCCGTTTGGTTGCCTGGAAGAAATTGCTACTTTAGCAACAAGGCCGCTTATTGGCTCATTGTTTCACACTTGTGAAAATTGTAACTGTCCTATTTAAACTGGTGTTAATAAAGAATATTTGTATTTGTATTGTATTTGTCACTCTGTGTGTGTGTCAGGGTCCGTGTGTGTGTGTCCGTGTCCGTGTGTGTGTGTGTGTGTGTGTGTGTGATGTGACTTTAACTTAGTAACTATTTATTAATCTGTGCTTTAACTACTGTTCATAAGTCAAAAATAAAATTTTTGATTTTGATTTTATTTGAAAAAACGATAAGCAACACCATCAACATCACTACGATTGTTTACGGGTCTTAGCGCGATAATTACACTGTGTAATTGCGAATTATAAGCGCGAAAGCCTCAAACAAAACAAACCATCAGAATGCCGATTTGTAATCTCACGGCGGATTCAGCTTCGAGCACTAGAAATCGGCCTTAGAGAATAGCACTGCAGATTAACATTCTAAACCACGAATAGTGACGCATATTGATTATTGATCTAGGTTATAATGTTATTTCACCCAATTTGGCGTTTTAAAACGCCAGACTAGTTTTAAATGGAGTTTAAAATTCAATTCCAGAGGTGTTGGCTAAAATGTGTATGGCGTTCGCTTGTTGAATCGAATTTCCAACTACACGCTACGTTACGATGACGACATGAGCAATTTTGATGTCACAGTATGCAAAAAAACAATTTTAGAAAAATATCTTAAAGAATATTCCTACGTAGCTTAGCTACGGGCAAAAACTAGAGAAAATTATAATAAAAATTCTAAGAATCCGGTAAGTCCTTAAGTTCAGATCTACGATGCTAAGTTTCTTAGTCGAAGTGTGTTTTGATCCGATTGCTCATTTTGCGTAATTTTGATGTTAGAATCATTGGTCAATACCTCATCGAGCCGCTCGGCGCTCGCGCTCTCCGTTGTCATGTCACTCAGTTTATGGAATTTAGTAATTTTACTTTTTTTTTTTTTCTTTTAGAGAGAGAAGCGTTTTTAAAAATCGAACAAGTTTTACAATCTTTAAATCAAGGAAGTGCGCTTGAAAGTTTTTGAAATTGCCGAAGTTGGAAATCGCAGTGGAATGAGCTCAGACACGTAACTCTTAACTGAAAACTACGTACGTAGCTATTTACTAACTTGAAAATTTCTATCGATAAATTGTTATTTACTTGTAATTTGTATTTTTCTTCTTTTATTAATTGTAATGTCTTATTACACAACTACGGTGACTTTTAATTTTAAAATCTGTTCCAATAATAAAAGTTTTGGGTGCGCAAGAAATGTTCTCACATACAAAACTGACTTTAGGCTGTAACTGTCCTTCTTAAGGGGAGGCCTTTGTCCAGCAGTGGATGTTTTTTGGCTGAAATGATGAGATGAATTGTCCGCCGTAAAATCTATAGGAACCATGGTCTAAAAAAACAAGCTCTAACACTCCGACCACGTGACTTCACATAAGCCTACGTCATCTGCTGTTCATCCTTGTCGAATAATAGGCATTCGACAAGGGTGAACAGCATGATGACGTAGGCTTGTCAAGTTTGACAGTCCGAGTAGAAGACCTTGTTTTATTAGACCATGATAGGAACTGAACTTTCTGACTACAACGAACATAACAAAAAAGCATATCACCGTCCTGCCTAAGGAGCGTACATAAATTCAAACGATTTAATTTCATGAATACTGATAAGATAATAATAGAAGACAGAAGTTGTCAAGGTGTTCCGTTGTCGCGCGCGACTCGACGCCTACTCACAGTCGCTCCGAGCCATACATGACATGCAATTTCCTTCGTGCTGTGCGAAAAAGCTGCACGTTCTACCCCATTTCCCTCATCGATGCAGTTACCGGATGATAAAAATATGCGCGGGTATCTTATCTATCGGGTTGAAATGTGGTGACGTCATTTATTTCGATATTTAACTTAGCTGCTTTATCGACAAAGTTTCACGAAGTCAATATTATGTGCTTTCCAAAGAGTGCCTCTTTTCCTTCTTTTTTGTTGTTAAATGTTTTTGGTATATTATATCTTATTCTTCCTGTGTTCAGTCAGTAACAAATAAAACGTACCACTAACTATTCTGTAGGCGAGGTAGATCATTTTCTTTTAGATCGTAGCAAAAATGTATTTTCTCAATTCACATTCGCTCGTTAGTACAACAAAATTAGGTAAAGCCTCGGTCACACACAGCGAATAGTCGCTGCGAATAAAAATTAACACGGCCAGTATGGAATTCGCAGCGAATAGCCCTGTCACGTTGAGAGAATATCGCTGCGAGTGCCAATTAGCAGCGACTAATCGCTGTGTGTGACAGAGGCTTGAAGAGGGAAATGAGTCCTACAAATGATACTTACTCGCAAATAATTATGAGCTTCATGAATATGTGTATGTATTATTATGCATATTATGTGTGCTGTCACCCTTCAATGAAGTAAATACTGTACTGTACTTTTTACACTTTTTTTGGTCTTTTTCCTGGAATGCATACGAGATTGAACCTTGAACGAAGGGTGACGAAGGTTGACTTTAAATTTAATGCATCGAATAATTATTTCTCTATTTTGCAGTGTACATCTCTTCATTGCCTATTGTTTTTAGAAATCAGATTTTGCAAACAACTTGTATAAGTTTAATTTAATTAAGTTTATCCAAGATATTAATATTCCTAGAAAACTTATCTGGGAAAGCTTTATCGCTAATCTATATCCTGGAATTAGAATATTCAGTTTCAGCCAGAATTTCATAGTTATGGGGCAAGGTTATCAAAATCGGTAAATATTCGTACATAATTAAATTATTTGATATTTTTTCCCATGCACTCGAAAAAAGCATACTTACTTAGTTTTCACGATACGATACGATTCGTTTATCTAAATCTATACAACGGATGGTTTTTACCTTTTAAAATGTTAATAAACATAAGAAACTTCCACATTTTTAACAATAATAGACTAAATTATAGATCATCGAAAAATAAGTGTGTTAATTATAGTTACTTTTCGTGTGGGTTTCGAGGTTAACATTCCTTACAAACGCTGGTGCCATATTTTTATAAATTACCCTAGTCACAGAATAAATAATTGCCCTAGTCGACAAAAAGCTTAATCCTAATTTGAAGGTGATAACGATATGATATTTCTAAGTATCATCGTTTATAAAATATTCTGCTTATATTAAAAAAATACACGTACATTTTAATTTAATCACATTCTTATCTTGTTAACATTAAAATTTGTAAAAACATTTATTTTAAAAAACAAAAAAATCCGCAAATTAAATCCCCGCTCTCTCATTCAGGATAAAATGAAATTACATCACCTAAATAAAAACATGACTCGGAAAGAGCTTACTCACTCTTTTTATCTTTTCCTGTTATAATCATTTTACAAATTCCGCTTTAACTTGTTGCTCGGAACGACATTTTTATTGTTTCGGAAATTAACGATGCCAATGTGACCTGTTGAGTGAGCCGGTATCCGCGATCACTGGCGATCAGCCAAATGGCGTTTAGACTATTTTGCATAATCTCTCGAGTCATGATAATCCACGTTTTGAAGTTGACGCAGGTAGGTGATTTAAAGTTTGATGGATGAATCTGCTACCGAAGTTGACTGCTAGCGAATTAAATGTGCACAGCTACGGTAGTTTGAGTTGCTAAGCAGATTTTGTGACGTCACTATTACGAATTTTGTAACGGCCCCGCAGCCTAGTTGGTAGTAGCGTTGGTAGCGCCTGCCTTCGAAGCACAGTGTCGCGGGTTTAAATCCCGCCCAAGGCAAACATTCTTGTGATGAGCACTTGTGTTTGCCTTGTGTCTGGATGGATGTAGTATGTTTATATATATGTATGTATATCAGCTGTCTGACACGCATAGTACAGGCTCTGCCTAGTTCAGGGTCATGGCAGTGGGTGAGATGTCGCCTTATATTGGGAGTATTATTGTTATTTATTACCCCTCATTTTTGTCTCCCGAGTGTCCACGACGAAAAGTAAGATGTTTTACTACAAATTAGTTTAAGATCTATAAAGTTTAAGAGTAACCAATAGTATTAGATCATTTTATTTTACAGAATGAACTCTGACTGACATACATTTTTAAAAAAAGTTATAAGTACTTTCGAGGCTAAAAGCTTTGGTTCGGAGGTAAAGGGCAGGGTCTATAGAGTGGGATCGTTATCTACCATTAATTAATTTTAAGCCTTTTTGGAGTAGGGAGATGATAGGGATCGGCAGTTAATGTTTTCTGACGACCCGTAAATTATTACGAGGAATGTAGAACAAAACTTGATTATGGATTGTCTTTTTGATAGCGACAATAATTATAGTTTCTTTTGCAATATAAATAACACTTACGATTTCATTTTAAAACAAAATTTCCCTGTTGGCGAGCACTTTTATACGACGTCCTGATATTTATTTATTTTTTTCCTTTTCGTACCAATTGTTGAGCAGGCCAAGTCAATTTGTATAGGAAGTAAAATAAAAAGGCGATATCAGAAAACTTACACGACAAAAGTTGTTCAGTTTCATAAACTGGGTTATCATCAGAGAGGTTAGGCATCAGTTGATTATTACGTTGTAGGTATACTCACGTTACTACGAGGTATTTTGGATAAAAGTATACTAAGGCCTATACCGTGATAATGTCAATAATTTTGTATTTTTATCGCAATCCATTCAGCCGCTTACGTATGAAAATGTAACAGACAGACAGACAGAGTTTATGATTTATTATATCAGTATAGATAGTAGTTTTATGTATGGATGCAAACTATTCTATTTCTATTCGGTGTGGCTCTCGACAATTAGAGGTACGGGTAATGGTAGTTAGTTACATAGCCTAGAAAATGGATAACCATTAAAATTCACCAGTATAACTAATTAATTACACCCCAACCTGTCCTCTAAGCGTGAACGAGTATGACAACGCTGCCCTCATACAAGAAAGACACCTCAATCCAGTGATATATACAGCGAAAGTAACTCTATTTGTTAAACTTTCACGCCAAAACCACTGAACCGATGATTTTGTTTGATTAAACTTGGTACACAAATATAATTATTTATTATAGAATTATATTATTATAGAATTTGTGAAGGACATAGGTTACCGTTAACCGCGGGAAAACTCCTCATTCCTACGGGAAAAACTGTGGCGGAAAACTAGTTGCCTATAAGTCATTGTATGAAGTACTAGGTATTCAGGACGCAGTAGGCGGTGAGCCAAGGCTGAGCCAGTCGTGAGTGGAAATGCCTAGATGTGTTTACGGCCGCCCTAGTTCCAATGCGTCTGCCTGGATTTAGCTAAAAGCAAGCCGGCGGGTATTAGCAAACATCTGCTCACGTAACTAACGTCTAGTCGTGAACAAGAAATTTAATGTTTGCAAACTTGTTAGTTTTAGTAGTTTATGAAATAAATCAATGTATTGGGCCACTTCGCACCCAGCAAACTATATTGAGTAACCTATTCTTTAATCTATACGCAGTTTTTTAAAGGTACATCTACTAAAATATACCAATTGATCTGATACGAGTATTGTCACAAATATTTCTTTATTGTGAGATTTCAATTTCATGACTATGTCCATCAAGGACATCTTTTCACAAATCTCAAAATTTCTCCAAAACCTGATTAACTTGAAATCATTCATCCATCAATGAACAAGTATAAATATTACGAACTGAAAAAGAACAAGATTGTTACTTTACTGAAGTATTTTAATTGCAGCACGGTTCGGTAGCGAATATTAAAAGGGCTTTTGATTAATAACAATCTATCGTTACGAGAAAAGGTTTTCTCTTTCCAACTGAAATAACCTCAAATTCATTCATATTTTAATCATACACTGCTGTTCCTTCTTTGACGCCTATTTGTGTTATAAAAAGTCAGCAAGCAATGCAAAGGGAATACTCGAAAAGTCGTCAAAGCGAGAGGTGGAATGGCGGTCGCACTCATTGTTCCGGCGGGACCGAGGATTTTGCACTTAAAAGAGAATGTTTAATTTAATTTAATGCCCAGAAAGAGCCACAATTTTTCAAAGTATGACACGCTTGTTTGTTCCCGCTGAGTGGGGTCATTTTCTGAGCCCACATTCTGGTTACTCGTTGCTCGCGTTTTACTGCAATGTAATCGTGTAACTTATTTCCTTTGTTTCTTTTCCTTGTTTAGAAGTAAAAAAAATATTGGATCGCCTTTTTTCATAAAAGAAGAAAATAATAGAATAGAACAATACACACACACACAGACACACTACACAACACACACATTACTCTTAAAATTGTCATAATATCGTAGACTAATAATATTTTCGCATTTATGATAAGTAACTTTAACAACTCATTTGATAAAAGCTGCTTAATTCATAGCATTGAATGAATCTCAGTGCCGAATTCCAATCTTAAATCGTTTTCCATAAATTAGGAATCAAAAGCCAGCTCCAATCAAACTCACTGCCAGTTTTAGTGGAATGGCCATTTCGTGTGCACATTGCGATGCCCCAGGTAATGGGGATAGCGGGGATTACTGAACATCACCGAAACTGTTTCAATTAGCCGAAGAACGTTCAGCAGATTGCTCTTTCATTGGACATTATGTAGACCATGTTGACTTGACAAACTTATGGTAAGTAGTGAAACAGATTTTGTCTTTATTTTTACAGTAACGCGTTTTTTCACCAAATTTTTTTAAAATATAAGCATGGTTTGAAATCGAATTACATACGATAATTTACAAAACAAAAACATAATCTGAATATTTTTATGTACTAGCTTTCCGCCCCGCGGCTCCGCCCGCGTTAAACATTTTTCCCGTGGGAATGAGTTTTTTTTTTATTTCTCTTTGTAAAAACCATCCTTGGACTTCAACGAACATTTAAAAAAAAGAATTGTTTAAATTGATCCAGGCGTTGCTGAGTTATGCGCTTACCAACACATTTTGCGATTCATTTTTATATTATAGATGGGAATGAGTTTTTTTTTATTTCTCTTTGTAAAAACCATCTTTGGACTTCAAGAAACACAAAAAAAAAAGAATTGTTTAAATTTATCCAGGCGTTGCTGAGTTATGCGCTTACCAACACATTTTGCGATTCATTTTTATATTATAGATGGGAATGAGTTTTTTTTTATTTCTCTTTGTAAAAACCATCTTTGGACTTCAAGAAACACAAAAAAAAAGAATTGTTTAAATTGATCCAGGCGTTGCTGAGTTATGCGCTTACCAACACATTTTGCGATTCATTTTTATATTATAGATGGGAATGAGTTTTTTTTTATTTCTCTTTGTAAAAACCATCTTTGGACTTCAAGAAACACAAAAAAAAAGAATTGTTTAAATTGATCCAGGCGTTGCTGAGTTATGCGCTTACCAACACATTTTGCGATTCATTTTTATATTATAGATGTGAAAAAAATTCTATACTAGGCATAAATGTTACACCAAGTGAGGAGGTACCTTGGTTAGTACTTACATTATTGCGTAGTGAAGTTCCTAATTATTAGAATCTGGAATATAATATTTTATGAGCATACTAGCTTACCGCCACGCGGCTCCGCCCGCGATTACAGCTTTTCCCGTGGGAACGAATTATTTTTACATGGTATAAAGTAACCTATGTGTTATTCTGATGTATTAGTTATAAAGTTTCATTAAAATTCATTTAGTAGTTTCTAAGTGAAAGAGTAACAAACATCCATACATTCATCCTCACAAACTTCCGCGATTACAATCCTAGTAGGATACTAGAAGCTACACGATGAAACTTAAACAAAATGGGGAAATGATAATTCGGAAGTTATTCTCGAAACTGGAGCGATCAGATCTCTGGCGTCGCTTATTCTTGACGTGCCGCTTCACGCGACGACGCCTCCGCCTCTTGTGTGAAAAGCCTTCACGCTCCATTGGTTTGATTACATTACATTACACTCAAGTCTTTACCTGCTTACATCAAGAGTGATTATTTTACGATGTTTGAATTGGTGTATGGTTGATTTGGTTGATGATTAAAAAAAATATTTCAATATAATTAGGTATTGCGCATTTCGCGGGGTCGTCGATCGTCGCGTAGATCTTTGGGACAGGCCTTTGTCTAGTTGTGAAGTGAACGTCTTTCAGCTGATATTGTCAATATGAAGCATTTACATTTGATCACACAATAAAACCTAAGTTAAAAATTGCAGACAGCGAATTGATATCAGAGGCTATATGCAGTCTGTAGTACAGATTTTCATCCTATTGCTGCCTTTTTCGCCCCTCTCAGTTCACACCGTTATTGATTCTGTTGCAGAAGACAATGGATATTACATAAATCTTTTAACACCACGCTAGTTTTTCATATCACTTAACTACACCGAAACCATAAAGTCTGCAGTGTCAATGAAAAAAACAATCTTAGACTCACCTAAAGTGATGTAGCCAGTGAACTCTGGCTGGCTAGTGATAAAAAAATGCTGTTTACAGTTACTTTTTGACATAGAGCAGTGACAAACGATCAAGACGGCCACGGCGGCGGCGGCGTGGCTGTAATTTGTTCCACGAGTTGCATGAGGCGCCGAGCAAGTTTCTTGCATTAGCATTGAACTACGCCTTAGTCACAACTTGTTGCGACTTCTTGCTAGTTTCACCAGGAATTCGGATGGTAAAGCTAATTAAAATCGTAGAATTATTTGCGAGAAACATACACACTTCGTCTATAATTCTAATACGAGTTACATTGTTTTTTATCGAAGTAGGATGGAGGTCAACAAACACATCGAAATAACTCTGTGAAGCATAATAAATTATGATACCAACACCGTTAACCACAAAATGCTAGATGATGAACTAAGATGATGTTTTTCTGTGGAGAAGACAACTCAGTAATTTTTACTTCTTAATATGATGATGTATCAAAAATGTAAATATCCTAAAAAATACTTCCAGTATTAATTAGCAAGACATACTTTATTTTATTCTAAAATTAACAACTTTTTTTACAGATTTCGTTCGTTCGTTCCTAACATATATTTAAGTATAAAACACATATTTTTCCAGAAGCAAAGATAAGTGTAAAACATTATACTGCGAAAGCCATTCCAGCTAGTTTCATTACTCCCGAGCAGCTTGGCTTGCGTTCCGAACAGAACTCCGGGTGAAGTCGTTTCTCTCGTTTATGACTAATTTTCGGCCTCAAATTTACGGCAGTTCAAAGTTGCCAACTTTAATGACGTGATAGGCATCTTGCTTCAAGCAAAAAGTCGTTAACATTTCGTATCCATGTAATTTGGTTTAATGATTCATAATAATACTTACTTAATTTTATGGTAATTTGAATATTCTTTGCCGGAATAAGTATTGTGAATCTTAGAATAACGAGAGCTTCAGGCGGAAGGCTAGCCTAGCTGTGTGATTCTGTCTGGAAAAATGTAATGTTGATGCAATGGATTCTGGTCCTTATAAATCTTAGTTTACAGTGATATTTTTAATATTTTTATAGACGAAACCAATACATCTAAAATAACGATACTGTACCATATGCGGATAATGTATTTGTATACGCCACGCGTACAACTTTTAAAGTAACATTTTAATTGGAAAATATAAGTGGAATTCTCTACGCAATTAAACTGTACAAAACGATGGATACTGCAAATTGCCTACGAGATTGCCTCACGGCGCGCGCAGTGAACCTTTCTCTTATTTCTCTGTCATACTGTATCTTCACGTTACTTTATTTTAATTTTTTATTTATACCTAGTTAGAAGAAAAACAAAACATTCCAATTT
Source organism: Teleiodes luculella (assembly GCA_948473455.1). Classification (NCBI taxonomy): domain Eukaryota; kingdom Metazoa; phylum Arthropoda; class Insecta; order Lepidoptera; family Gelechiidae; genus Teleiodes; species Teleiodes luculella. The sequence goes on from OX419587.1 coordinate 15,920,064, forward strand.
CGAAAGCTCCTAAACTTAAAAAAAATATTTTTTTGTTTATAATAATTTGACTGTGACATTCTGCCCATTTGTAGGTCTTACTCCTTAAAGGTTATTTATTATTTAAAACATTATTAGCATGAATAGACGTCTATGTGACTATAGTAGTAGATCAACTCATTTTATTCTAGAGCGTCGGTGGCCAAGTGGTTAGGGCCGTTGACTTCCATTCGGAAGTTCGCGGGTTCGAACCTCGGCATGTGTTTTCGATTTTCGAATTCATATGTACGTTTATTCGATGCTCTTACCGTGAAGGAAAACATCGTGAGGAAACCTGCACACACTTGCGAAGTAATTCAAGCAAGGGTTGTGTGTGAAGTTGAGTAACCCAACTGGGCCAGGCCAGCGTGGTCGACTAAGGCCTATTCACCCTGATTTCAGGGTAGGCTCGAGCCCCTCGGTTGAAACATAATATATGAGCAGCTGTTAATGATGATAGTTTCACTAGTTAATGTTTACTTGGGATAAACAAAACTTTGAAAGTCATAGAATCGAACGCACAACTCTCCCTCGGCAACCAGAGCCAAACCCATTCGGACTACACCGCACACTCGAACCAGTAAGCTTTATTTATTATTATATCACGTGAAATAATTCTCTCCGGGAATCCCGGCACGTACGACACAATTTCATTATCATGTGTCTCGAGGGCGCAGGCCGATTGCGGAGCCCCCTAAGGAACGCACTGGAGTTCTTGCGTCGTTTCATAACTCACTACTCTTACTCTAAGACGCCATACAAAATCAATTGAAGTAAAGTGTACAAATACTTTATGTACATCACCACAGATAATATTATAATACTAGTTATTAACAACTTTATTTTCCAACAAAATACCTTCATGCCTGTTCGTTCATACAACGTCAAAGCAATGGGGCTATATTGACGGCTAAAATGACATTGTTTTACAAATGTTAGAATACATTGTCATTCGCTATGTATGTACTAGACATAGAAGTTAATTTGTAACCGTATTTTACCTTATGAAGTTACGACGTGATTTAGGACAAACTCATATCTCACGCATGAATTTGTAGTGAATTTGATTTCAATGTATTTCGCAGAGTTTCATCATGGGAGACAGGAGTGACTAACTAGGCGAATTTTTTAATTTATGAGAGCTACCAAAACTTCAAGAAAAAGAAAGTTATTTAGCAATATAACAGTTTATTGCAACTTGAGTTTCCATTAGAACAATAAAGTTATCAATACATTATCTTAGAACTCGTACTCGTATGTCGCAAACTTCGTAAATGGTGTTGGCAGAAACAAAATGCCGTTTTGACATTTTGGGAAATTCGATTACTACTTCATTTGAAATACTCGTTTATGAAACTTGTCTTACGAAACTCAGTTTATCGGTTTTAGTTCGACAACCATATTAAACCCTTGAAATAGGATTTGGGTCGTTGCAAGTTCAGCCCTAAAACTATCAGATGTTAGAACTGGCATGCCAGTTAATTTTTTTTTTAAAGGAACTAAAATAATACGGTAAATACACACAACACTATTTATTTATAAAAACAAAAGGTTCGAAATGTAACAAACGACGGGTAAAAAATATAAAATAACCAGGTTATTTGTAACCGCTTTCCCATTACAATAGTCCAATTACATTGATTTTGTACTTTTTCAATAACTGTATTGTATTAGCTGTAGGTAATTTGACGCTCAGCTAATAAAAAAAAAACTGAAATTATGTGTTAATCTGATACCAATAATCTTAATTAAAGGTCTTCTTTATAAGATCTAAGATTTCAAGTTTTCAATAAGGTTCGCAGAAGCCTCAACAAATTCAGATCTTATTTCCTTCAAGCTTAGATCGCATTTCTGTTTCCTTTACCTATCGGACGTCGAAAGTTGAGCTCTTTGCTATTAATCCGGAGTCTTAACGATTGTTTTCAAGCTTTAAAACCCATCTGCGGAGGGTTCCGCGATGATTGGCTGACTTGAGGGATCCGCCGGATATCCGTCGCTAAATAGATCTTTAATAGGATCGGTGACAGAAGACATATATATATATATTTATTTATTTTATTTTCCCACCAAGGGTGATATCAGAGTGAGTAAGCCTTAGTCGACCACTCTGGCCCAGTGTGGGTTGGTCAACTTTACACGTAACCTTTGAATTACTTCGCAGGTGTGTGCAGGTTTTTTCACGATGTATGTTTCAAGAAGTTTTTTTGTTTTTACAAAATTTAAATTTATTTTATTCATTATATTATGCTCTCTTATGAACACTTAATGATGTGATTTCAGAAGTTAAAAAGCTTTGCTCATGATTTCAAGAGTAGAGCCCGCTCTTGACGTCAACTTCGATTTCTACACGGTTAAATTCGTTTTAAAAAAAAATTTTAAGTTGTTTATCTTGCACAGTTTTGTAGTCGACGTCAAAGAATTTTTGACTTTGCTTATAACATAACCATCATTAAGTAGTTAAAAACTAGATACAAAGTTTGAAGGTAAGTATACGTATCAAAACATTATTGAGATTTAAAAGGACCTTTTCTGTAAAGCAAAGCACAGCTGCTGCCTACTATAAAGCGTTTAATGTCGACCCATCGCATTCATTGCCCATCTTCACAAACTCCTCTAGCAAGTTGTTTGGTTGAGTGTACAATAAATACTGCCCATTCGCTAGCGAGTTTCTTTCCCAATTAGCAAGTAAAAACTCCTCAGCAAAATGAGGGAAACTTCCTCTCTTAACGCAAATGGAAAACAAACTCGTCGCCTTTTCTTTCAAAGAAACAAAGAAAATGTTTGCGAACTTTTGATCGCGTTTAGCACCTTTGTCGGACCAGCTAACGGCGTAGCCTTTACCTTTGTAACAGCCAAACGATAGAAAGACTCGGAAATCTCACAAAAATACAATAAAAGACTAGAATAATAATTGCTTATTACGAAAAACGAACAGTCAAAATAAAAAAATACTACTTTTAGTTGTTCTTCAATACTAAGTTAAATTACAATTTTTTAGAACATTTTGTCTGTCTGTCGGGTAACTTAACAAATGTTTGTTATATATTATCTTTTCTTTCTTCTTCTTTTTCACCTGTTATCACCCATAGTCGGGTATAGGCCTCTGCTTGAGCACGTCGAGTGTTACCGTTCCTAGCCAATCGCATCCAGCCACTTCTTATTGTCCTCGTGACGTCATCGACCCAGCAAGTAAGCTGTCTCCCTACCTTGTCCTTCTACCACTTTCCTGTCTATGATGTGGTCTTTACTCAATTATTACATCACACATAAACTACTGCTGCACGTTTAATGCGATTTTAAGAATTTTTACTTTAGAATTAAATGAAGAATACTTTTTAATTCATCATCATCATCATCATCTCAGCCGAAAGACGTCCACTGCTGGACTTTTTAATTTGCTCACATAAATTTATTTTTCTGCCCAATGGAAAAAAATGTTGGCTAACCGTGGACAGACGTTTGTCAAGTCTATTTTCTATCTATTTATATAAAAATGAGCGTTTTTTATGCTTGTGTGTTTTTTTTGTTTTATTCTATTCTATTCTTGTCTAAGCCATTGACCTGATTGAATGTAATTTGATTATTTCTAGCCAAAAAAAATACATCTATGATAATAAAAAAAATTGCGATACAAAGTTCGCCGAAATATCCGGTATGATATAAAAACAATAGCCAAGTTCTTTGGATGGTGTGTAGCGAGCAAACAGAACATTATGAAAGTTTCGCATCAGGTAACTTTGTGAAGGGTCGTTATTGCTCTCCCCGGGGTGACGCGGGGTGATGCGGAGTGAAGGAGGTTGCTGGAGGTGATCCCAGGTGATTATTCATTAACTTCACACTAGTTCACACATCGACCTTCTGATACGTATGAAATCCGGTTCGCTATTAAAATGATGTAGGGAGACATATTTTTAGTAAAATCTTCTTGTTTCTAAGAATATTGTTAAACATACCTCCATTTTTTGGATTTCTGGGTTTCTTTTGACATTGGAAATGTCTTTTCGCTCTCCCTAGTATGCTTTCGTGAAAAAGTGCGAACCTCTTATATCTCGGAGAGTTGTTACGATATGATTCTCAATAAAGGCTCAAAAGACGCGTATCTACGAAATCTGTGATGCAAAAATAATTGTTCAATAAGTCAAAAAATAAAATAGTTATGGTCAAACAAGTGAACAAAAAAGGCTTTCCGAATTTTTGCTTTTGGCGCTCAATATTTTAGAATCGCAGAATTATATCGAAATATTAAAAAAAAGGCTCTAGGAAATTTAGTTTGCAACAATTTGAGCCTAAAACAAAGAAGATCGAGTGAAGGGTAGCCTAATCTTTGTGAAAATAGTCAAAAAGTTTGAAAGAAATTCCACATTACAATTAATTTCCAATGTGCTCGCTCGATAGTCGCGTGAGGCACGAAATCTGTGATTTTTTTAAAGAGCGCTGTGTTCATAAAGCATCAGAATTCAGAATACTTACACCTGTAAAGTATCAAGCTCAGTAATTCTATATTGTTGTCTTTCGTTCTCATGAAACTGGAAATAATGATTACTTTCATGATTAATTCAAGCAGACCCAGTACATGTTCGCGGCAAGAGAATGTCATTAATCACACTCATCAGCCGCGCAGCGACCGCGAAGATTGCCTATAAATTGATTTTGGACTCAATTTTCTTCCGATCGCGAAATAAATTGACATTTTTGAGGTAAAACGAAAACGTAATGCAATCAGGACTGCTTTGATTTCAGAGATGTTGGTGTGCTGAGACCTCTTGCATTAGCTAGACTCATTAGGTATATAGGCGAAATAATACAAAACTTTGACATTTAAATAAATTTACCTTAGTTAGAGTATAAATAGGAAAATTACATTCCACTAAAGCACAATAATGATTCTGTATCAATACGAATATATCGACTCAAAGTTTTTGTACCAGTAAATACCATACATTTTTATAATTATGAAAAAATTTCGCAGTCTTCAACAGCCCACGCAGGCCCAGTGCGGGTTGGTCTACTTCACACACGTAACGTACCTAACGTTTAAATTTACATATAGGTTTGTGCAGGTTTTTATTCACGTGAAGGAAGCGGTATATATAAATATAAGTTCGAAAATCCAAGACACATTAAAACGTGCTAAGTATGGAAAACAACGGTCTAACCATTTTGCCAAAGACGCTCTTGGCAGTAAGATCAACCATGATAAAACAATATTTAACATCTTTGTAATACAAAAAAGTTTACTCAAATTCCTAATATTACAGTTTATCAGATAATCTGGTACACTTTAACAACAAATAAAAATTATTTCGTAGATATTTCAGCTAATTATATACCTACATAAACATTCGGGAATTACTTTGTTTGACAGAGAGGAAAATTTATATTCGACATCCGTGAAGCAAAGCCAATTTATAAGATAAAATTTTACTTAAATAAAAACATACTCACTTATTCCTCTCATCGAAAATAAAGACGAAAACATCCAATTTGGCGGTTAGAACGATCACACGAATCTTTCAAAGCCACGTCTTAAAGGCAGTTGGCAGGGCCTACTGGAGCAAACCAACGACCTCTATTTACTCATTTAATTCCTGCCCTTTTACCAAACCGCCTTGAGCATATAGACTTAGGGTTCTCTATTCAATTTCCTCTGAAAATGCATGTGTACGGAACCTTCTGAGATACGATTCAAACGCGTTGGTTGTTTGTGAACATGGGTAAGCATTTGTTAACAAATGTGTTTTGGCTTCCCTTTTGATAGAGGATGGAGTACACTCGTAAATCCTGCTAGGTTGGCGTACGCAACGTTTTGGGAATTTTTCTGGATGTCTTTTTTCCTCCTCTATTTTTAATTTTTGAATACTTTTCATAATGTTTTTAGGTTTAGGCCTCTCTACTATAAGAAACAAACCTTTCTCGTATAGTAGATACTTTATTAACAAGTACTATACTTTCTAGAAAACACAGCTCCAATGATTTTGATGAAACTTAGAAGGGTAATCAGAGGCGAAATATTAATTTAATTTTAAATTATGTAAAGCCTCTCACTAAATTTTAAACTACATATATGCGAAAGTGTCTGTAAGTATCTGTGTGTTTTTAATCTTTCACGTTAAAACCACTTGACCGATTTTAATGAAAATTGGTACAGAGAAAGAAAATACTTCAGGAAAAAACAAAGTTACCTTTACCGAGGTAAAATACGTCATTTCCATAAGAAAAACTGTTAGCGCGGGCGGAGCCATAAAAGCTAGTAAAAATTATGTTGAAATCACCTTTTAAAATTATGTGCATATTTTTATTTTCGTAATTTGCGTTACGGGCCAGAATGGCAGGTGCTCTAATGACTAAAATATTTTGGGACAGATTCAGTTAATTTACAGGAAAGAGGGTCACTTCTAATTTAGATTGCGAACTAAAAGGTCAAACCTCTTAAAAGCCGAAAATAACAATGTCTTGTATAATTTATACACATTTTTTTATTAAAATAATACTAAATTTAATTCATTATACATTCTATAAATATACAAGCCGACCGAACAAGCAAAAACTAAATATATTTTCGTAAATTGTACATATCGTAGTCGACATTTTACGACCAGCCCATAAATATGTCCCCACCACAATTTGCTTTTTCTTCTCAAATTTAAGATTTTAAACATTTTAAAACTAATATTAAGTATCAGCCCAGCCATGAATTATGCACAAACTAAAACTCTGTCAAAAGTCTCGAGACATAGCGCTTATTTCGTATTTTCTTTTAACATCTTCAACTTAATAAAATACACATTTAGTTTCAAATTCACCAACTCACAGTAAAGAGGTCCTCTACAGAGGAGAACTTTTTGAAGCTCCAATGACCTTAAGTATCTTCTTTTTATACCTCTAAGGAGGGTATTACATTATAAAAGATCTAGGATCAAAGATCTATGAGTCAAAGATGAGAAAGGGACGCAGTTATGCGTTAGAATGAGATACAAATACACCGCGCTCACTCTTGCGCATAGCTGCGTCCCTTTCTCATCTTTGACTCATAGATCTTTGATCCTAGATCTTTTATAATGTAATATGTGCCTAATAGCTTTCTGTCCCGCGGCTCCGCCCGTGCGTGTTTTTCTCGTGGAATGATGGATTTTCCCGCGGTAAAAGGTAGTCTTTGTATTAGTGAAGTATAAATCATATTATTATAAAGAGTAACAAACATCCATCCATACATCTATCAATGCATCAATCCTTACGCGTTTATAACATTAGAATAAGTAGGATACTAGAACGAGTAAATAATGAACAGAGATGTGTGGCCTACATTCCGAAACCTTATCAAGATCCCCCCCCATCACCCGTCGTCATTATCAAAGCATTATCATTATAATTCCAGGGGCGGCGGCGGCGTCGTAAATAAATAATAAGATGTCGTTTGCATGAATGACATAACCTTGCTACGAGGGAGAGGGAGATCCGATTGTGATTCTTTTTTATCTGATTTAATAATTTATTGATACTGTTGTCATTAGTTATGCTACGTCAATTAGATTAGTTAGTAAAAGGGCGCAGTGTTGGTTATAAGTTCGATGTTAGTTACTTAGTTATATCGTCTAATTTCTTTTAACGTATACAACTTTTGAAGCAAATTCAAATTCACATTCAAAATATGTAGTGAATTTGCACAAACTTTATGAAATAACAGGCAAAATTTAAATATACAACTCTAGCGTATTGTGATGTGTGTATTTTTTACCCACGACGGAACGGAGCAGGTATATGCGTTTAGGGTGAGAGATGTTTGTGTGTTTGTGTGTTTGTGTGTTTGTGTGTGCGTTTGTGCAAAGTAATGTTCCCACCTATCTTCTAAACTAATGATCCGATTTTGATGCGGTTTTCAATAACGAGTTTGTATTTGATGAGTTCATGTTTTTAGACAGGTGTCATGGCTGTCACTCACTAGGGGGCGCCACAATATTAGTGCAAAACAATGTTGAATCAAAACGAAATGTCCGATTACAATTCTGTTTTCAGCAATGTGTACATGGTAGCTTAATGCATGTTCCCAAATAATAAAAATTATGTCTGTAACTCACTAGAGGGCGCTACTATATTAGTGCAACCCCTCCATTGTATAATATTTTAATAAGGAACTTAATATTATGTGGTAGGATGAATCACACTTATTCTTTTGCGAGATCTTAACCTACATATTATATAGATGATAATTCGTATAATATGCTCTCTAAAAAGTATGAAATAAAATTAAGCAAAATTAAAAATTTTGAAAAAAACCCACGACGGTAAAAATCTAATCGAAAAAGAGTAAAATAACTCTAATCCCCCGACTTAACTAATTTTCTCGAAGATATACTTAGATGTAGCAATAATATTTTTACCATAATACATAACCGAGGAATATCCGTCGGGGCTGCCTTTTTTATATGAAATTTATTTTATGTCGTCGTTAAACATCTACAATTCTTCAATAATTGTATTCACGTCACTAGAAAAACTTTAGCTGGTTTAATGGCAGCCCCGGCGGATATTCCTCGGTTATGTATTATGGTAAAAATATTATTGCTACATCTAAGTATATCTTCGAGAAAATTAGTTAAGTCGGAGGATTAGAGTTATTTTACTCTTTTTCGATTAGATTTTTACCGTCGTGGGTTTTTTTAAAAAATTTTAATTTTGCTTAATTTGTATGAAGATAAGTATTCTGGATTTATTTTTCTTTCATAATAAGAGGAAAGTTCAGAAGAGACAGTAAAATTCTACGTTCATAATAAAGGAAAGATCGAAATGACTTGATTTTTCAATACGTGCACATTCTATGCGCTATAAAGGTCAGAATTAGCATAAATGTCTCGAGCAGCACGTAGGTGCAGTGACTGATCGAAAACCAAGCCAATGTCTGAGGAAACACGACCGCTGGACAAATCAGGGCGAACACATATTGCAACGTTACTGTTTGATCCAAGTATTCAGCTGCCTTTTGCTCTGGCAAATACGAGTAAGCACCACCTCCGATCTACGCGAAAAGTATAGTTTACCTCCGTGCAAGTTAAGTAAGTGCATCATTCCACTGCAGACGAGTGTGCATCGATGCAAGTCCGGTGCAGATCAATACAATAATCAATAAAAATGTGCATCGACAGTGTTTTCTAATCATCGTCGTTTTCAGATGTTAGCTGCCACCTTCAATGAAGTCAATGATTCTATGATGGTTGACATTGCAAGTACTGAAAGCACACGAAGATCCGTAATAATAGCAAGCTAGTTAGCTTGTGTTAGCTTTCATCGCTAGCTTTTGAAAATGAGTGACTGAAAGTGTCCTCGTCGATAGTCGTAACTAACTATTGGTGACTTGGTACTTGGTGACTACTGGTCACTTTTATTATGTGTCATTTTGAGTATCCTATTATTTAATTATATATTCCATTTCAATACAAGTTAAAAGTTGGACTGTAGTCATTTGGAGAATATGGTGGTTCGGTCACGTTCCGTGTTCGATTGGGGCGTATCATATAGAACAGTAACTGTCGTAGCCATAGGTTCATTCAAAATCAAAAATTATGCTATCATTATACGCTTCCTTTGAACGATTAATGACGTCATTTCAGAAGTTAAAAAGCTTTGCTCAAACTAAGACCGGCTCTTACCGGTAGGTTTTTTTGAGGGGATGACGCAGGGGCAGCAGTAAAACCAGAGCCTCTTGATGGTGCCATGATGCTGAGTAGTAGCAGAACCACTAGTCTTCGCGAACCTGAGAGAGGTGGAAAAACTGTGCGGCAAGCTCTCGAACCCCTCGGAAGCGGGGCGGGCTGGGGCGGTGCGTAGGGCTTGCGGGGTGGGGACCCGGCAGAGGCACCATGCCGACACCGTGGCCATCCGCCCGCTGCTTGCCTGCCCAAGCAGCAAATTAGGCTGTATATAAGCTGCATTTAAGTTTCTGTTTATACTTCAAGCATTTATAGCAGCCTATATTAGGCTGTAGAGGGGTTTATACAGACATTATAACACCAAAAAGGGCCCCAAATTAATCAGCTTTTACCGTTATAAGAGCTGTACAGTGGCTGTACAATCAGCTTAAAAGCTTTATAAAGTCTGCAGTAAGGTGTAGTATGAAACTTAAATTCTTTATAGAGCTGTTGTAAGGTGTACATGGAAAATTTAATTCTTTATAGAGCTGTTGTAAGGTGTACATGGAAAATTTAATTCTATATAGAGCTGTTGTAAGGTGTACAAGTAAACTTCAAATCTCTCTAAAGATGTTGTAAGGTGTAGAAGGAAACTTTAACTTTACAAATATTATTTACAAAAGACTTTGTAACGATATTAGTTTTTGGAAATAATTTAGGAAGAGTAAAAACAAAAACTTTACGCAATAATATTAATATTTGTAATGGCGCGATAAATATATTATGAAGATTGAAACAAATGTCGGATTATGTTGATATTATGTTTGTGGGTATGAATAGAAGTAAATTTAAGTGCGGTGAAATATTTATTGTGAATACAGTATACTTTTATGGAATATTATTGACGCGCCTGCGAAATATCTTCATATAGCGAAGAAGATAATTCAATTAAAACACATTAAGTACCTTTTGAGGTTATTATTTTTGAGGTTACAAACAAAACTGATATTTAAATACTACATTTAAAGAGAAACTTCAACTATAAGTCTAGGTAATAATGTTTTGTTAGTGTGATATTCTATCATATAATCACGAATATCCTTAAATCGTGATAATCAAATATTAAAAATGGACGCAACTTATTAAGCAGCTTGAAGGATATTTGAATAGTATTTTAAGTTAAATAGCTGTACAATGTGATTCGTAGATTATTTCAATCAGCTATTGGCTTGTTATTAGAGTTTTAACGTAATATTTTTATGATTCAAGCTGTATTATAGTTTTTTTTAACACCATATTAACTCGATTTCGAGAGAATATGCGTAGCGAGCGACGGGAATAATAAAGCTGTACTGTAGGTGTTATTTATTATTAGAGTTTTACAACGCTCTCCTCTACATAACTCATAACACTTTAAGTTCGACAAGAGTGTAGAAATACTCTCAAAGAATAGGTTTTTGAACGGTTTTCGAAAAGAGCATTGTACAGAAAAAGGTTTTTAGTGATACTATATTAACGCTTTAAGCTGAAATATGGTAGAAATCACAAGCTCTAAGCAGCCTTTGTACAGCTTTGACGATAAAAAATAGCTTGAAGTGTAATCGAATACTTAAAATGTTATATTAGTGTTTTTTTATCCTGTCTAAATTCCTAAAGAATTTGCTTACCCCTTAATACAGTCTTTATACAGTTTGAGCTGTATAATAACTCTCAATTGGTCTTTATGAAACCTAAAGCGTCTTCTGAAACTCTTGTACATCTCTTATAAATTTCTAAGTTTCTAATAGGCTGCTATATTGACGTCGAAAACACTAGTTTGCTGCTTGGGTGTCCGCGCTTTCCCGGTTACCGTTCTTGCGACTGGGGGACTAGAGAAGCGGGCTGCGCGACACATTCTTGAAGGCGAGGCGCGCAAATAGGAGGGGAAGCTCACTACACACGGATGAGTGGCATCATCAGGCTGGGATTAGGGGTGAAATAGTTCCCATACCGGGAGCTGATCACCCGTCTGCGCCACTCGCAGACGTCCCCCATATAGATAGATAGATAGATAGAAGACCGGCTCTTGTCTCAAACGAATGTGCAAGTCTAAACAATAAAAAAGAGATTAAACAATCTAAAATGACCAAAACTTTGTTACCATACGGAAGTCTAAAATACTAGTTTTGATGTGATGAATCTTTCCATCCTTATAATGCTTTTCATGCACTATGCAATATACCGCCTGCCTATCGCCTGTGATCGGCATTAATAGCGAGCAGCCAGGTGGTGCATCGCATATTATTATAGGTTAGAAGCATCATAATATATGTGTGTAAAATTTCATCAGAACTAGTGGCTACATACCGCCTATGCAATATACCGCCTGCCTATCGCCTGTGATCGGCATTAATAGCGAGCAGCCAGGTGGTGCATCGCATATTATTATAGGTTAGAAGCATCATAATATATGTGTGTAAAATTTCATCAGAACTAGTGGCTACAGGTGTTGTAAGTGTGACGATCCCATAAATTTACTTTGAATTGTGTTTTATCTGTAGCCAGTACGTCTATCGAGTGTTGTTAACGTGAATTCGCCCTTAGAGTGAACTGGACAGGATTGGGGGCAACAGTATTGACGCGGGCGAAATCCGGTCGGGTTTAGCGGCTTTTCCGCCCGACAGACATACATTTACCATCAGGATAGAGCCTACGCGATCACAGAATCCGCCGCGGAAAGGGTCAGAGACGCTCACTTACTAAATACGTTCGACGTGAAGGATCGGGGATTACGGTATGGGTTCCAGGTATGAGGTGGGGTATAAGTAGGCCTATTAATTAACTCTGTAACATATACAGGCTTTTCGGCAAAAAAAACTGTGTATATAAGTATTTGTTTAAAAGATAAAATGTACATCAAATCCGCCTGCATCACTTCTCTTTTTAAGTTTGACAGTTGAGACCAGCAGTGGTCCTAAATAAAAATGAATTGAAGAAAAATGTATTATGTTAGCGTATTACTTCAGGGCGACAACTGCACCGGATATATATATTTTTTGTGTAACTATGGGCAATTTTTGTATAGGAAAATGCTTCAGTTCTACGGGAAAATTATAAAGCTGGTGAAACCGCTGCAGTGCAGATAAGTAGTAGGCTATAATAAAATTAAAATTTGAAACCGTTTTTAATAAAGTGAGAGCTATGCAAAGACTGGAGAATTTTTTATCTAACAAGCTCAATAGAGGAACCTGGGCCATGTCTTTTTACATAACAATGAATTGAACAATATTAAACATTCAGGCAAGCAAAGGCGACAGTAATTTGTTCCATAACGAAGTCGTACGGCGGAGCGTAAGTTCTTAGTTAGTTGTAAAGTCTCACAACTTGTTGCAACTTCTGGCTCGTTCCTATACTAGCTGTAATATTTACTGTTAGGTGACTTGTTCGCAGAAAATATATGCTTAGAATAGTACTTACGTAGGTACAAGTAAAGCGTCGGTGACCAAGTGGCTAGGGCAGTTGACTTCCATGTAGAAGTTCGCAAGTTCAAGCCTCGGCACGTACCAATGTGTTTTTGATTTTCGAATTCGTATGTAAGGTTTTGGCTCTCTTACGGTTCATATAATTATAAGGAAACTTGAAAATCAAATCTTGGGTGTAAAGTTGACCAAGCCGCACTGGGCTTGCGTGGTCGGCTAAAATTTACTTTATGGTTCAGGGTACCTATGCTTGACGATTTGATAGCATATAAATTAGGGACTTGCTAATATTTAAAAACGAAAGCTCCCCTTAATTATTGCACTTAAAACCAAAAATATTACTTGATACATAAAAAGGCATTGTAAATATAGCCTTTCCCTTTCCAGCCTTTCTATTCTATTCTTAAAAGGCCTGAAATAACGAAAGTATTATAAAGATTCTTTTGATACGTTTATAAATATTTTTCTTTTTCTTGTACCAACAAAGTACTTTTGAAAGAGTAAAGAGAAGGCAGAGCGACGTTAAATTTACTATCATGTTCCAAGCAACTCGACATAAACATGAACTGATGACGCAGCGCAGGCGGAATGAGTATTTTATGTGCCTGAGCCTCTAAGATCTTGCGATTTTATGTTTAGTGATGTAAGTTATTTTTTATGTCCTAATATAAAAAATATCATAACTAAAGTGAGAGAAGTTAAATAAATAAGTACTTTAAGTTATGTAATGCAGACTTTAAATTTATCGGGCGTTATCACATACGACGACACTGTATTCTGGAATGCCAAGTTTAACATTTTTTCTTAGTAAAGTTTAGTACATCTTTAATATGATTAAATGATATTATTTTTAGGTTATAGGTATTGGACCTTGAACTCAGAAAGAAAGAAACTGAAATATTTAGAAAATGTAACAGGGAACGTTGCTGAAATTAATTATTTTTAAAATAATATGTAGTGATAGTGACGAAGGGGAGTAATATTATAATAGTGGTACGGTCAAGTGCAAGCTAAGTTGAACACGCGCAAAGGGATTTTGTTCCTTATTCAATGGATATAAGAATGGTGCAAATGTGTACTCAGTGGTCAAACCGCAAGCCCAGTAGTGGTGCGAAGACATTGTCAAATTACCTGCACCGAACTGGATGCGGATAGCACAGGACTGTGGAGGGTTATACACATACCTACTATACTCGGTATTACGGTATCTGATCACAGTGATATTTTTGAACTGATAAAAATAGTAAGTCATGAAATTGGAGTAACTGATATAATTGTAACAAACCAATAAAATTATTTTTCATAATTTGTGTGTGGCGTATCTAGTAAATAATTTTAGTGGAACGCAAATACGTTCATTAAATGACTTTTTTAAAGGATCTTTTCTAATTTACAGTCAAAAGAAAGGTTTTCATCGGCTTTATGAAAACAATTAACTTGATTTAGGAGAAAAATAAACCAAACCACTTAAAAAAACCCTTTTTATGCCATAAAAAAGAATTATTACACAGACGTGGCCGAGGGTGAAAACAAAATTTAAGAAAAATCACAAATAATAATTGTTTAAACTGCTTGTTTATATAAAAACTAGCGACCCGCCCCGGCTCCGCACGGGAAAATGGTTATTGTGGGTTATCCTTCAGTATATTATGCATGTATTATACATATAAACCTTCCTCTTGAATCACTCTATCTATTAAAAAAAACCGCATCAAAATCCGTTGCGTAGTTTTAAAGATTTAAGCGTACAAAGGGACATAGGGACATAGGGACATAGGGACATAGGGACGGAGAAAGCGACTTTATTTTATACTATGTAGTGATGATAATTATTATTGTAATTCAAATGACTTTATGAATAATAAAATATAACTAAGTGTATTATGAGAGATGTATTATAGTAAAATTGTATCTTTTTGATTAACTATAATTTACATTAATTTCTACCCGCCAACAATTGTAAAGGAGAAACGTAAAGATAAGTGCGCGAAAGTCTGGAGAAAAGAAGTATTTACTAAAATAATGATCAACTATTCCATCTAAATCCAAGCTTTTATTGGACTTTATCTTCATAATACTCTTCAATTATTTCTTCAATCCTTTTGACAATGTTAGGAGGCAAGTTGAAATCCATATCTGTAGTATCTTTTGTTACATCGGGAATATCATCTGCTGGTGCAAAGTATGCAGGATAGAAAAATAAAGCTATCAACAGACCATAGTCAGCCCTGTTCTTCAATGCTTTGTTGAATTCCTTTCTTGGATATACTTCGTCGATATTTATTGAAAAGAATTTGAGAAAATCATTCAAACTTTCATAGTACATGTTGATTAGGCGAAGCTTGTGCTTGTTTCTGAAGTCCTGGTCAGTACATCCGTAAATTATGAATAATACATCGTTCATTGGGCATCCATAGTACATGGTTTGATAGTCTATGGGAATAAGTTCAGCGATTTCACCATCCTGTAACAGATAATGCCATTATTTTTTCTGTGCAATATGTAAATGGTTTATATCTCGGTTTACACACGTGTCATATCCGGCGTAAAGCTGTCACAGTCTAACCGTATTCACGAGGACATCTGGTTTGCACCCGATTACTTAAAAATCCAGGTGGACCTACTAATGGAATCTAGCGATGGAACCAACCGTCCGAAACGGATTTTATTGCTTTAACAAAATATTCTAACGCATAAAAAACAGAATCATGAAAAATATTTCATCCTATGTTGTTTATCCAAATATGTGAACAGACTCTAATAGACTGCTTAGGTACTTGACGTGGTATTACTTTTCTTTATAACGGCTAAGTAGTTTTGGATTTTTCTTCAGTCAAGGAGAAATAGACATTTTAAACAGTTACTAACCAATGTTTGTTTGAGGCTTTCGCGCTTACTACACATTGTTACAATTTGTTTACGGGTCTTAGCGCGATAATGCGCGCTTAGTTACTTACCACTTCTCTAAACATGATATTATTAGCCCTGAAGTCTCCGTGGCAAATCGTCCTAATTGAACTTTTATCCTTAATGTGCTGTAGATACTTCAAAATCTTTAGCCCTTTTCTTGGCCTCCGAATTGAGGTTCTTAATAGAAATATTTAAGAAATGACCACCAAGTTCTCTATAAGTTTCATTAAACTCTATGAGAAAATCCATTGTCCGTATTCTCTTATCGAAATATTTTGGCATTTCTTTCTGCAAAACAAACCCTAAGGCATGTAATTTTGCTATTTGTTCAAGTGCAAGTTCGACAAATTTAACATCAGCAATTTCCATTCGATTGCAAGTCTTGAAACCCAGTCGAGTAATGTTTTGTAATACAATGGATTTAGCAGACGTCTCGTCAAAACTTTTGATCATTTTGAATCTTTTCTCTCTTGGAATCTTAGCATTGTTTTGAAAGTTTTCAAACATTTTAGCAAGTTCTTTATACACGAAACATTCATTTAAATAGGCCTTGTGTATTGGCATAAAAGACTCGAGTGATCTGTCCAATTTGACTGGAAATTTCAAAAACAAATTAATTTCTTTTTCCTTGCCATTTCTTGTTTTCCCATTTATGTCCATTGTATAAGTAACAGCCAAATATCCTTCACCTTTAGTACTAACCGGCACTATTTTCACTTTGTACGTATCAAATTCATTATTCTTGGCAATGCTTTCGGCACATTTTTGCATAATATTTTCGTGATCAGAAGGAATAATAATGTCATTTACCATTTTAAATAATTTTATTTTTCACGATTTTATTTCCTATCGTTATTAAAACAGTATCTGTTGTGTCGTGCAGAGCGCACTTCTATTCTATTGTACTAAAGATGTTTCCTCAAGCAGAGCAATTCTTGTGTCAATATTTAGTAAGATAAAGCGAAGGACGGCAAAGTAACGAGTAACTTTTAATTCATGATGATGGGGCAAAAATAATGCAAGTAACAAAATTATTAAAAGAGCAGCTGGCTGACAATCTGCATAGTAGTTGCCTATTTTGTGAAAATTTCAGTAATTGCCTTATTTCGAAAGTAACAAGGTTATATTTTCATGTCACATCTTATTATATTTCATTAGAAAAGTCTGAGATGTAGACATGACGCTACCCCAGCCGAATAAAGCAGCAAAGTGATATTACTGCCTTTTTATTTTTATTTCATTTTCGGATTCCTCATATTCAGCTCCATCTCTGTGATTTTTTTTGTAATTATATGCCTTATGGGGCATATTTTATTGAGGAAAATATGAATTTGTACATAAAAAAGGTTTGAAAGAATTGGGGAGAATATAAACATTATAATACAATGCATCAAGATACCAAAAAAAAGAGTTACGTACACATCATTTACTGCTTTTTTCGGCCAAAATTATTAATGGCCTTTGAAGTAAGCTTTTTTGCAACTAATCTTATTGCACAATTTATGTGTAGTAGTCTAATACCTAAATAATTACATATTTTAAAAAACGTTATAGTATTTTACGGCATAATGTTGTTATGAGTTAGCCATGGTTTTATAAAATTTTCGCCATAAGATTCATCTGATGAAGATAAAAATTAACTGTTTGACCAGCTAGACCAAACACTAAGTCCGATCTTCCTTAAATTCTATAGAAGATGAAAGTAAAATCAAGTAACTCTTAATGACATGATGACAATTCACTTGTTCATCTTTCGTTTCCCTAAAAATTCTAATGCCAGGAATGATAAAGACCACACAATCTGGGCGAAGTAACAACTTTGCTCGAAAGTAAACCAGCACTAGGATCTGCAGATATGGGGCCATCCCGCGAATGTGTTCAAAAGAGGACTGGTCTGCTCTTTAGTACATGGTATCTGCCAGGCGAGTGATGAAGGCATTCAAATCCTCGTGTTCTAGATCCCGCATTATGATGGAGTTTTGCACAAAGTTTAAGGCTCCCACAGCCGACAATCATTCTTAGTGTCAGATTTTCTTGAACTTGCAGGCGTCTTATCGTCGTTTCTTTTGCCAACGCGTCTGGTGCGCGTCTAGTCTGGGGCGCGGAATCAGGTGACCCATTCAGTCCTAGGACTTGTATTCGTGCAGCCTTCGCTTTTGCAGCCTAAGAAATGTACAGAGCATGATTACCTCTGTGCATGGTGTTCGTGTTGCTGAATAAGGCTTTACAAAAAGCAAGCAGAGGACTTTTATAAGTTTTAGAAAAGATAGTTGTGTAGTCAGTTGTAATATAAAATCTTTGACGTAGACATATCTGATCAGTTCGAGATACGCTGAAGTGTTTGTCAAGCTGCCTAATGCCTCCAACTCAGTTCTGTTGTCTTCTTGTCATTGGTGTTAAACGTGGCTTTCGGTAACATCCAACAAAGTATTCATCTCTACACGAGGGTCGACGGGAAGCTGTACAACGTCACGCTTCTCAAATCCAAATACTACTGTGAGAAAACACCATCGTGCTAATACAGGGATGCACAGAACCACTGGTAATATCACTGGGAGACGCATCATTAGAAGTTTTTCTCAAGTATTGCTACCTAGGGTCGA
Organism: Teleiodes luculella; assembly: GCA_948473455.1. Taxonomy (NCBI): domain Eukaryota; kingdom Metazoa; phylum Arthropoda; class Insecta; order Lepidoptera; family Gelechiidae; genus Teleiodes; species Teleiodes luculella. Next base: position 15,938,676 of record OX419587.1, read on the forward strand.
CCGTGACTTACAATCTTTGCTGATATAGCGATCGATACCCGTATAGAAAACGCGGTGACGATATTTGGCATTCAAAGATACAAAAGCATGGAATAATAACATCTCACAAGAAAGACAAATTTTATGGTATTCAGACTTGTGTCCCGTCTAAAGCATACATTTTGCACGAAGCCGTAGCCTAACCTCGATCATCGTACGCAAAAGATGAACGTTAACTCACACCTTCCACTCAACATCTTCGACTAACACTTGCGAAATGTTACTTGGGTTCTGGAAATAAGTTGCCCAGCTTCACAGTATCGCTCAAGCATAAAACTTTAACGATGGCTAGGGTCCTTCTCCTGGACCTTCCCGTCTGACCTGTGCTTCTTGATGCCATAAGAGACGAGAAGAGGGATGTGGGGAGACCAATGCTGGGCTTTAGATTGTGCCAAACGGTACAAGACCGCGTTTGCAAAAGACGCGGGAGAATGGGATTTTTTTTCTAGTATAGAGGCTTTTAGAGTAAGAGTACAATGATGAAATGTAAAGTGGACGACAAATCCTTGTTTATTACATTATCTAAATACAATACGCAGCACCTTTTTTAGAAAATTAAATATCCACAGTGCGTGCGGATCTTGTCGCCCCCGAATAGATTTAAACAATTACCTGTAAAGTTTCCTCACTACATCTACTGTTTGAATCATCTATGATGTCATCGACGGAAAAGGCCATTAATTCATATTGATCTAATTATTAAATTTAATGACCAAAATAAGTGTTATTCGTATAAAAAAGCTGAAAGTCTATAGTAATTTTCATGATTAAAAATATCAGTTCTACTGTGCTTTTTTATTATAGTCAAAGCGACTAGCAAATATATCTAATTTTTATCTTTAATCTCATAATAAAAGTTTGTTAAACACATTATTTTCTACAAAGAAACTAATTAAATTAAAAAAATATTATTATTTGATACAAATGTGTAATTTTTTCTGTGATGTATTTGTACAATACTACAAATAGTAAAACTATTCAAGATATGTAAACGTTTCATACTTGAACCTTTTGCACATAAAAATAGGCGAATAAAGCAGTAAAACTTCAATGCGTAACACTACAACAAGAAGCTGAGTATCGTAACCTACGCCTTGCGTTACAGAAATCGTATTGAGTTCCACCGAATAAAGCCGTACTAATTTGTTACACCACGACCTCAAACCGAAATGGTAAAAGAATATAAATTTAATATGTTTTTTTATTATATCTTTTATATTAAAAGTACTATTAAATATCTTTTTTTATAATATTTACCTGATTTTTTTCTGCTTATTTTGGTATGCTATACATTAAAATCGATGCATCACGGGCTCAGTAAACAGGATTTGAACGTATTTAATTCGCCCTGTAAAATTTACTTTTTTATATTGCTGCTTTATTCGGCTGGGGTAGCGAAGATGAAATTCGGAATCCCTTGTTTAGTTTCTAATACTTTTATGTTTTATTGTATGTTTTTTAACACCTTATTTTTAAAATTCTGCTTTAGTTAGTTTTAAAACGATCTCATCGTAAGAAGTTTAATATTTTTTAAGTCAACCAATATAATAATTTCCTTAATCATAATTGAATTATGATTTACATTCACTAATATCATTAGTTCTGTTGATTCTATATGTAAGTAGAAGACAAATACATAATAATGATTTCACATTTTATCATTCTTATCTATGAATTTACTTTCATTGTAAAACACACGGTTGTTGCAACATTTCTATTTTTACTTCTTTATTACTGCGCAGAATATAATATTATGTAAACTGTATTTCCACGGTTCAAAAATAAAGAGGATAAATTAACTGTAGAAGATAAGATTACATATAAATTTTCCTTCATGATTTTCCTTTATGAATTTAAGTCGAAAGCAAACGCTGAACTACTTTTGATGATCAAGCAATCAAAGCGTGTAACTAAATTAAAATCTGAAATAAAAATCCCAGTGTCATACTGAGAGCTCGTTTTACATAAAAGTGTCGCAATACCTCGTAAATTAGAACATTCGTAACCGAGACGGAAACCAGGACCGTTAAAAAACCCGCGAAAACATTTCATTTGGAGAACAGGCGCAATAATTTTGAGTAATCGCCTCATACGGCAATGTAGCGAACACTTTATTGGGGCTGGGAATGCTGTTCTGGTATTGGTTGAAATTGTAACAGACGCACAAACATACTAATATATTAATATGAAAGACTAGCTGTTCCCGTGGCATTCCCGTCACCCATAACATACATAATCATAAAATATAAAATTATTTTATGTTTTAATTTAAGTAGGTAACAATCAAGTAGGAGGATGCTTTAGGGCTTCTGAACAAGGTACTCTGGTCTAGCAGCAGGCATCATTCAGCTGAAAGATGATGTTGATGATAATGATGATGAATAACCTATCTATAAACCGTTGATGAGTGCGTCAATGGCCAAGTGGCTAGGGCCGTTGACTTCCAATCGGAAGTTCCAGAGTTCAAGCCTCGGCGTGCACAAACCGATGTGTTTTCAATTTTCAAATTCATATTTCGGTGAAGATGACCAACCCGCACTGGGCACTAGGAAATTCGGTCGACCTCATTTTCAGGGTAGGCTCGAGCCCCTCGGTGGGGACATATATGAGCTGTTAACAAAAAACAACAATGCAATACAAAATACCAACTTTAAAATACACACATGAGTCAAAAGGCGGCCTTATTGCTAAGTTCATCAAACTCATAAACAAAAAACCTGGTATGATTCGTCATGCTTTTCCTGAGTTCATCCTACATTTATGCAATTCCACTTTTTGTCTCTATCTTCGTGTTTGTCGTTTACATGGATTAGATCTAAGGCACAATTGGAATAGGAAAAAGGCAGGACTCAGGTGGGGTCTGGTATTAGCTGGATACAGCTAGCGGATTTGTGATGCTATTTTGATTTGTACTTTCCCTCGCTTGAAATATAGCTGCTGCTGGTTCGTTTCCTCCTAAATTAGATATTGACTTTAGAGAGCGTGGCTACAACGAGTAATGAAATACAAATTTGACTTATTTTCTCACAATAATTTTTCGTCTTTTCAGATTCTTTTTGACTCTTTTCGTCTCCTCCAAAAGGCAGAAGTCTTTTCTGATTCATCTCAAACTACTCATTGTGGGCAACATTTTTATAGATTTTCGTAGGAATGTTTTTTTTTTTCAGACTCAAAAATGAATTATTTTTTCTTCGTTGCTTATATAAACCAAGAAACAATATTCAAACCCAATATCCTGTAGGTAGCTGTCCCCGTATTGTTCGGGGCTCACAAAAGGCAGGTCCCATCAAGGCTGGCCATTGTTATGTTGAACGCAGCGGTATTCTTGCTTGGATTTATAACCGTTCTCACTCACAGCGCCATATTTTAAAATGTCTCTTTGTTCTTTATTTGCAGAAAACATAAGTAGGAATTACTTTGTTTTTTTATTTACTGCTAATTAATACATTGGACTAATTAAAAAAATTGGTCTCTTTGTGGAAATAGCACATTACTTTAAGTGAGTAGCATAATGGAGCATTGTTTTCTGTTGAGGAGGACAGGTTATATTCCTGATGGCGATGGGTCATGTTGTTTGAAAAAACATATTTGATTGATATTTAAAAAAATGCAATGACTCCTTTCTATCGATATCAACCACAATCAACTAATAGATAAATAAATACAGTAGGTTCTAATTAGAAATGAGAACAAAAACATAGAGAAAATTAATTGACTGCCAGTAAGATGAAAGTGACAGGAGTTACTTGATTACTTTTTCAACGACCTAAACAGAAATGGTGCCATCTTTTCAGTTCCTAAGTGAATTACTTCGTATTCATCCTATACAAATAACTGTTCTCAATGAGCTGAAAACGTCCTCTTGATTAATTTGCGACGGCAAAATTGTGGTTTTACGAAACATGTCATTAAGTAAGTGAAATTTAGGTAATACATTAATATTCCACTTAAATATAATCCTCCATGCATGTTCTGGAATAAATCATGTTCGATTTCTTGCGTCTCCTCCCCTCTAACGTGCCCGGTCCACGCGTGTCAGACATAAAGTTGTCGTGCGTATTCTCTTATCCTATTGGAGGATACTTCAATATGGCGGTTTTCTCGCGTGACACACTTTTGTCATATCACTGCATGTTACGGGGGCAGCACTAGTTAAAACTCCACTCGTCGTTCGACCCTTTACCAAGTCAATGTAAACAAGCTTTCAATTTTTTTGGGGTGTGTTTGTGTGTGTGGATCCTCACGATGTTTTCCTTGGTTCTTTATAACCTAACCTGACCGAGATCAACCGAACACAGGACATCCACGGCGTAGAAACGCCCTTGTCCGCTCAAAGAAACTGATACATTACTCTAAAATCGGAAACACACTGGTATTTTCTCACTTAATTCCACACTTTGTGTCCGTGCTTTTGGTAATAAATAATTTAGACTTAAGTAATGTAAAGCGTCCATGAATAAAAAAAATTTTGCAAGTGGCGGAATCGAACCAGCGCAGCGCTAACGTCATTCAGATGTAGCGGGTAATTAGGAACATGTTATGCTCTACTACAGTCAAATCAATCTGTCAGAAGCAGATTTGGAAACCGACCCATTATTTACGATTCGGACATGAATCGTTCTCTACGTCTGATTTTGCAAACAATGTCGTAAATATATGGCAAATGTTACATAAATATATCATAACTTCATAAGTTTGTTTACATATTTGGATGTATATTAGTTTGAATATTGGTTACGCGATAGCGGCTGAACGGAATGGAATGAAATTTGGTACGCATATTTATTACTTCGATTAAAGACCATTCGAGGAATGTCGCGTGCAACATTTTAGTCTTTTATATAAGATATTCTGTTTTATAATGTTTGTACCCGACTTTAGCAAAGATATTTCTGATACGTATTTTATTTGCATTCATATTTTATGTTATCTTTATTACTCCATATTATCTTATTTATTTACTCACAAAAATATGAATGATGCAAATAACATCTTTATCATTTTATCATACCAAAGGACGGTAAATATATTAAATAAAGCAAATTTGAGTTATTCATCCTGTGTCTATAATTAAATAGGTAAATCCTTGAGACATTTATTAACAAATTCAAAATGATCACCAGTCCTAATGCCTTAAATGACATGTTACTCTTCGGAAAGTCTATATAAACTATTAGTAGATTAGATATTGCTCCTTAGTAAATAGAACCGCCTTTTGTAAACTAAAATATAATTATTGTAAATTGTGTATTTTTCTTGTGCGCAAAAAAGTGCATTTAATACGATCTTTGGGGTAGGCCTTTGTCCAGCAGTGGATGTCTTACAGCTGAAATGATGACTAGTCTATTGATACAAATCCGTCAGTAATCATATATATAATTAATGTATTTAAATGCAAAAATAAGTTACAAAACATGCAAAAGTTTGGCACGAATTACCGCAAAATACGTATAAATATGACCTTGAGAAAACTCGCATTCCCATTATTTGAACAAACGGAAAACTCTTCGCGGGAACTCCCCGTGATTTATCACCAAGGGAGTTCCATTTTAATCAAAATAATGTGAAAGTTGGCTTCAACTGCTGGACTATTTCTCCGCAATTAAAACCCTTTGTTGGATAATGCCTGGAGCGACTATTATGCCATTAGTAGACAATTTTATATCATCTTCTATACTTTAATAAAACTGAAAAATCGGCGCGTCTGTACATTGATTTGGTTTTTCAAACAACTAATTGTAGGTGATAAAGGGTGTGTAGCTGAACACAAAAATACAAATATGTATTGAAAAAAAATCCGTCTATCTGTCTGATTGTGCACGCTAATCTCTGGAACCATTGGACCGATTTAATTGAAATTTTGGATGGTGTTACCTTATATCCCCGGTCAACATCTTAGATACTTTTTACCACGGGAAAAAAAATAACAACTCGGCCGCAGCCGTGGGCGGACAGTTAGTTTTAAATAATAATGAATGACGGACTCAGGTAGGCCGGAGTAAGGAAAATATGTTCAGGTGGGGACTCGAAAAACCCAAATTTGGGGTGTCTGTGTGGGACGGTGCAGTCTATGGCCTACCTGGTGTCCTGCCCTGCTTGCCCTGCCACCTGCTCGCAGCAGAACCTAATGGATGCCAGAGATAATGCAGTCGAAGTTGCTAGGTTCTGGGCCAAAAGTAATTTGTCATCGACACGACAAGAAGAGAAGAATAATGATAAACTATTGAAGTCTCTTCATGTAGTCAACTACTAGTACAGAATCTAATTACGTCTACCTCCTACCACTCCTACTAAATTATACGTCATTCATTTGTAAAGGGTATTTTGTAGACCTTACCTTTGGAAGGCGCATTAGGGATCACAATTGTTGCCCGTTTCTTGCATGTTTTTGTCGTTCTGTGAGTTTTATTTGTTCAACCGTAAACAAAACCTAAGATAACTATTAACATAATATCTCGGTATCGGACGATAAACAACTTACCTAACAACTAATTTTTCTTTAGGACTTTGTGAAAAAGGGATAAGAAGTTAGACAGATAAATAAAATATTATCTCCATTAAAGCAAGCAACAATGTAAATAAAACTATAAATATAAAACTTCCCACAAAACATTTCAAACTAAACAAAACTACCATCTGAATAAAACACTTTGCAAGTTTTCGTTTTAAAAATGCTATAGAATCAAACTGTTGCTAAACTGCGGCGATAAAATGAGCTAAAGTTAGGTGTAAGTATCGTTCAAACTCTCTAGGCCCCGATTCTTGCTGAAACTATTAAGAATAATGTGAATAATAATAAAAACAGGGCTTTTAAGCATCGTTCACATGGAGCTATTGAGATGTCAAACTACATTTCTTAAGAAGTTCGCACAGACTCATTGTGGTGAGGTGAGCAGCCGTGTGTTTGAAAATGTTTGAGAGGTTTGAAACCATTTCTATATTTATATGTAGCTGTGTGTGAGACAAGGGCTAAAATACTTTTTTATGCACATATTTCATAAATATTTAAACAGTCTGAAAATTCAGTAGATATAAATGTTGCAAAAATATAGCGCCACAGCACAACGCTATTTTGAATTCGATCTTTAGGTTTATTGAATGTATTTCTCAGGCAAATTGGCTACTGCTGCATATGAACCTCTTATCTTTGAATAGATATTATAAAACAACGCAATCAAGTAACGCATGGCAGCAAAAACATTTTTTAGCGTGTCGTAATCGTTAGCCGAATGTAATTATTTGCTTGTATAATTTATTTCTGTAAGATTAAAAAATAAGATTGTAAGATTTTAGTTTTGTAGCAGGAATCGGCGCTAGATTGGGCCAATAAGCTCGATAACAGCCAAATAGCCGCTATTTACTACCAATTTTAGCATACACGGCCATGAAAAGGAGAGTTTACCGCCAACCTACTGCTCGACGTAGTTTTCAATAGCGTTTTAGCTTTTAGTGCGTATAAAAGTTTATAGTCAATGGACCGCTCTAGCGTCTATCACCTTACATTTTACGAGCTAGTAGCATTATATCATTTTTACTTTTTATTTTATGACAAAAAGTTAAGAAAAAATATTTACAAAGAAAAAAGTTTTGGTATTTGTAGTTATTATAATGGGTGCATAAAGATACAGTATTCATTGTTTAGTAATATTTATTGTTGGTTATTTCAAGTTACCGGTATGATTTTTATTTATGAAATCATTATTTTTTTGGCTATTATAATTTCATTTCACATAAACCTTACTAAGAAATATTTTCTATTTCTATAAATTTCATCCTAAATATTACTTTAAGGACTACAATGAGTATGGTGACTTAAAATCAATTGAATCATGATTGGTTCGTCTGAAATCGTCGTGTCATTTAGCAAAGTTAGTTAGCAATTGAATTTTGGCAGACCAACCAACGGCTATTTCGATCGCAATTCTATTATCTGGCTATGATAGCAAATGATACTGCCACATATAGATGTTCCAGCAACTAATTATAATTAAAAGGTCACAAACAGATTTCGTAATAGAAATAACGAAGGAATAGCTTAGAGGAATAGATTCGTACGTGGCTAAGCTCGAACCTACGCCATCCAAAACATAATTAACGGTCACAGCCACTACGCCGTTGATACTTTATCTAAAAGTCGATCAACACTATAAGCAAGTTGTAAAGAAGTAATATAACTTGTAGTTTAATGAAATATTTTCCATGATTGTGAACACGGATATTTTTGGTATGATCCGTCATCTATGGCGTTTTTAGCTAAGTTTTGATCCTAAGATAGGAGCCCACAGAATACTATTACTACAAGGGAGCCGTCCAATTCAATGCAATAGATGCATTTACTCTCGTTGCACAACATTTTATATACATACATAACAGTATAATTAGTATTTCCTGCTACAGCAAAATTGATCAAGACCTTTGAGTAATTTATAATAAGCATTTCATCTGACGATATGCAACCACTAAAAACAGCCTGTTCTCTTAATATAATATTCATCCAAGTAATAATGATAGTAAAGGGTGTCGCGTATATTCGGCTTATAAAAACAAAGGTCTGGCAAGGTCCAGAATGGGGCTATTAGGCGTAATCAAATTAGTCCTAAACTCGGTGGAATAAAGCCTACTGGATGAAGGTCGCAGCAATGGGGATTTGTCCCAACCGCAAATCCACAATTAAGTATCCGGCGCTCATTGGTAAATGCATTTATAAAGGAAACCGAGACGGGGTTGCGTGGCTTACATCACGTGAGTTGAGAGATAAATTAATTAATGTAACCCACCCTTCCTAATATATTATGTTTCATTCGAGCTGCTATTGGCAAAAATACAAAAGACGGCCCCTTAGCCTAGTTGGTAGTACGTCTGCCTTCGAAGCACAGGGTCGCGGGTTCGAATTCTTCCCAGGGCAAACATTCGTGTAATGAGCACTTTTGTTTGGCTTGTGCCTGGATGTTGTATATTTATATTATGTATGTATGTATATCAGCTCCCATACACCCATGGTACCGGTTCTTTCTAATTTGGGGTCAGATTGTCGTGTGTGAGCTGTCCCCACATATTATTATTAACTTAAAAAACTATTCTTCACTGAACGTTCATTTCTACGAACGCCCACATACCTAAATGGCCAAAAACATTTTCACCTTTTCTGTCATGTGGAATGAAAATGAACATTCCCTTCAAGAACTGACACAAATGGGTAAGTATTTCGTACGTTTTCAGAATAAATTGCGCCGAAGAAATACCTATCTGTAAAAAGCTGCGAAAATAACATTATTGTATAGTTCCGCCATTCAGTTTGTAAAAAACAGATATTGAAGTATAACCTGAATTTCAGAGTACACTTTTTTTACTAACCTAATGGTTGAATCACGTCATGGACGTATGAAGCGTACTTAGATTCTTACAAAAGCGAACGTACTCAATAACAAAGGATCAACTAATCAATAAAAGCTTAGTAAAATTTAACGCTTTCCTAATTCCGCCCACACACCTGAACTAACTCGATTCCCCATAAATTCCCAAGTTATCCCCAAAACTTTTAAACTGAAGTTAGGCCGAAGTTAGTCGGTTTCGCCAGCTTTACCAAAGAACCGGGTAAGTGAGGTGAAGTTCCCTAAATGGCCACATTCATGTGCCAACCAACCAGGAACCGAACTGTAACTGACGTCACAGTGCTATTGTTAGAGCCGTACCCATTTCGTCACAATTACTTGCGGCCCATTTGGACGAAATAGGAATTTAAATATTTGGCGTTATTTGCTTTTATAGTTTTTTTTAATAAATAAATAAAATGTTAGAAGTTCCAAGATCTTTATTTTTCACTATTACTTCTTTCTATCTGCGGCAAAAAAACTACCTACCTAAACTACCCACCTTTATGGTGCGCCCTGCAGCTTTGTTCGTTTTATTTATTTAGTTTCAATAAAAGTTTTCCAACTGCAAAAGTTTCATACTAACTGTGTTTTGATAGTAACGAACGAGGACAAGAATACGTATAGGTACTTAGTAGATCTTTTAGTATTTTTCTATATTTATAAATATTTTAATGTTCTAACCTATATAATATCATTTTATCTTGTTTTACTTAAATAAATAAAAATTACATAACGGTATATAATTTTGAATACTAAAAATGTCCTATTCGTCCCAAATGGGCCGTAGTAGTAGAGACGAAATGGTAACTAGTCATTTGCCACTTCGCTATAGGAGGAAACAGTGGTGCGCAAATAGCCAAGGCTTGTATGTAAACATGCATTTGCTGCAACATTGTTCGCAGGCACGTACTGTTGTAAGAACTCCAACTGTTCCTTGCTGATAGTTGTTCTAGAGTAATCTATCGTCTAAACTTGTTGAATAATAGTTACTACATTTATGTAAGTAATAAGGATAAGATTAATATTATGCGCTTTTATGCTAGAAGCACTTTATTTTATATTTTATGGATTTTCAATGTTCGTTTCGCTTTGAATACAGGACGGGACGGATTTGGAATGCATAGGTTTGAAAGAACTGTAGACAAAGAAAAAGCTACATAAGCTACATTACAATGTTTAATGTTCGCGGAGCCTTAAAAATAAGTCAAATAATTGTAATACCTGTGTTTTAAACTAAATTTGTGTATGATCATATTATATAATATCTATCTCAAAAATCATAGTTCCCGGGAGACTCAGAGAGCGAGACAACAGGACTCGGAAGCGAAATGGCCTTAGGTGACCGGATCGTCTCTTAAAGTGATATAGAGTAAGTATAAACGTAGAGATTGGAAAATCAGCCCACTTTATAAATACACTCAGAATCAGGGCCCCATTACGATTTATTAATTTCAAGTACATTGCGTAGTCAATATGATTAAAATTAAAACGATATACTTTTAAGACGCAATGAACTTCAAATTGTACATGTAAACCTATTGTAGTTTCGTGGAATAGGCTCGGTCCGTGCCTGCACCGCCCACGCGCAGATTATACGATAACCCCAACGCAAGTTTCTCCATAACTGTACTAACTTACTCAATACTGTCAAGTTTGACTGGAACAATGGGAAGGGTCCATAGTTGAATGAAGCTTGTTACACTTTCAAAACAAATTAATTAAGGCTGTTGTGTATCCTGAAAAGAGATTTTATACTTTAATTCAATTGACGTAATGATCAACTTTATGAAAATAATACTTATATATTGACGATCGAACATAAATATTATATACTTTTTAAAACTTACCACGGTAAATATCCCGTTTTAAATCTTAATAGTTATAAATATATACATTTTTTACTGACTTGACCTCTGCTTAGAACATAAATATAAGCATGTTTTTTTTTTATTGAGCCCTCATCAAGTAATGGTATTTCCGATGTTTTAAGAATTTTGTCAGCGTAATCCAAAAATTTTGTTGTGCAGTTAAAAACCCTGCGCTGATTCCACTTGGCTTTTTCACCCTAATTTGAGGATTGACATTATAATAATTATGTATTTTGTGGCTTCTTCTTATCGAGTGGGTTTCGAGGTTAACCTACCTCACAAACCCTGGTGTCGGAATTGTTGAGCCGCCTTAGGCTTCCGACATGGCTCATATAAAGACTACATCCGTTGATAGTAGCCGTGACCAACGGCTTTATTAAGTACCTTCCGAAGCACAGAATCATCTTGTCTCTCATCATCTCATCAGGCGAATCGGGTGATTCAGCCTCCAATGTCCTAACCAGACAGGGGAAAGTCTCACAAAATGATATTTATTCGACGGATCCCCACCGGGATTCGAACTCGGAACCTCCGTAACGTCAGGCAAGCTTTTGACCACTCGACTACGGATATTTTGCAGCTAACAACCCAAGATCGTAACACAACTTTATCACAAGTTTTTTTGTGGAACTTGCAACCGTTTTTAAAACCTAATAATTATCATCTAGTGTTAGACTTTAGTATTCTGATTCTGACGTATCAATAACAAAAAAAAAGCAATTTCTCATTTTCTTTGAGACGCCTTTGCCTTTGAGCGGCGTTTATCGTGCTTTTCACATCTCTGAAAAGAAATAAGAAGTAACGCGGCCAGAGGGCTTTCAGTTCGTTTGCCGCCGCCGCTGTTTTTAAAGTGGCCGCACAGACGAGCAACATGCGACTCGGATTTCAAGCAAATCGGTCAAAAGCAAAACAGTTGATGAAAACAGAAAATCATAGCGTACAACAACTTACTGCTCCTACCAAGTATAGAAAATACAATGCATATAGGTATTTCCCTAATACTTACTATTTACACTTAGCGAGTTTCGAGGTTAACTTACCTGACATACCGTGGTGTCAGAATCATTGAGCCGCTAATGGCTTCTGACATGGCTTGGTAACCATCTATAGATAGCTACACACGCGATCACGGCGCGTGGTCCAGCGCAATGCAGTGGTCGCCCTAATGATTGCCAGTAATACCAATTCAAGTCAATTAAATTTCACAATGACTTTTATAAGATCTCCTAGTCTTGGTGCTGGTATCTTACTCGAAATGCGGATGCTGTTAGTGTTGTTAGTATGTTAACTGCACTCAGCCGAAATATAAATTAATACCTTGCGGCTAGAACGAAGTTCGTCTGTAAAGACCTACCAGGTGCGGTTTGTCTGCTTTTCCATAAATAGAACTTACAAAAACTTTTTCTGTGCCATTAATGCTCCGCGACAGCCGCTCAAAAAGCTTTTATTTAAATACTAGCTGGTTTACGAAGAACTTTTCCGCAAATGTAGACTGCAATAAAACCGAGTAACGACATGCTTTTCGTCAAACTATTATTAACAGGACGTACATGCTTCTGCACGCTTTTAAATACAACTAAAAAATGATGTATGTAGTACCAACATATTTTTATACAATGAATTTTGTATCAATTTAATTTAGACAATAATGGTACTAAAAGTAAAACCTGTGGTCCTATTTTGCATTGAAATGAACAAAATATAAACTACATTATTATTTGTTCTACTATTTCAACTCCACCACGTACCAATATTTTCCCTTTTCTTAATTCATTATTATGTTTATCCGGTGTGTTTTTAAGTTATTATAACTAGGAATTATGGAGGTCACAGGTTACATTTGAGGAAAACAGAAGAAACGTTATGAAGTAGACTAACCTCTGCCTTGGCTTATTCATATTATTTATTTACACCGTAAAATTCAACTGGTTGTTTATCTGCAACGCAGTGAGTGCTAGTACCCATGCAATTGAACAACTTTTTCCTAAGGAACATAGGTGAAAATCTTAAAGATAAAATTTTACTTGTCATACAAAGTGGCAGGTAACGTAACTGAAGTACTTTTTATTTTGAGATTTCAACCTATGTTCCATATGGTAAGTAGTTCAGTTTTATGAGTAGGTACCACCACTATGTTGCGGATAATCAATTAAAATTCGTTAATTTCACTACGTAAGTATGCTTCATTGAAAACTTGCTCAATTGGTGTTGCTACGATTTTTACCAATAACGCTGCGAATTTGTTCATACCTACTTGTAACGAGGATTCCATTGCCAAGTTTGAACAGACCATTAAAGTTCGTGAAACCTGCAGAATAAGCTGCTAAAGCTCTATCTTCTTCAGAGGTAGTTGTTAAACTGAAAGTTTTATTGAAAAATCCAAGTTTAGATCGAGCTTGAATATAGGCTTGCACTTTTCTACCTGCATAGTTGTATAGGTATAAGACTTAGCCAAAATTGAAAGAACACGCTAAATCAAAAGATCTGATTAAGTGTCTCAAAAAAAATGTATCCGCAAATGCAAAAATATTAAGGTTTATTTATTGTTTATTTATCGGATAGTACATATTATAATGAAGCAGTCAAAGCTTTTCTTTATTTCCGAAACCGTAATTAAAATCTCAAATTGATTAAGTGTCCTTTCAGCTACATACGAGTAGAAAGTCATCATTTATCACACACAGCAATATTGTGATCAGTAAATAAATAAATATGTGGGACATCTCACACACGGCCATCTGACCCCAAACTAGGCAAAGCCTGTACTATGGGTGTCAGACAGCTGATATACATACATATATAAATATACGACATCCAGACACAAGGCAAATACAAGTGCTCATCACACGAATGTTTGCCCTGGGCGGGATTCGAACTCGCGACCTTGTGGTTCGTAGGCAGACGTACTACCAACTAGGCTACGAGGCCGTCTGTTTGTCAAATCATAATCTAAATCCAATTTAAATTATTCTAACATTTTACTGTACTATATTATTGTATATTATTATTATGCATCATTTATGAACATAAATTCAGTCTAGACTCAGCTGTGTAGAGCATAACCTAGCGAGGCAGTTTTATGAGGGTTCTGAAAAACAGCATTTTTCACCTTACCTTTTTACCAATAATGTGTAAATTATGTCTATTTATTGTGTTTATTTAGATCTTAAGTTTATGTGTACTTATTGGTAAATAAAGCTCATTATTATTAATAATAGGTAGTACGACTTCCACCTATTGGGCATGTTCCTTCGAAATTTGTCTTCTCAAAAAGTACCTCAATACAGTACAAGTAATTAAGGTAAACGGCCTCTGTGATCGAGTGTTCAAAAGCTCGCCTGACGTTACGGAGGTTCCGGTTCTATAATTCCGACACGGGTTTCGAGGTACCCTACCTCACAAACCCCGTGTGAGGTAGGTTAACCTCGAAATCCACACGATAACCAAGCCAGCAAGGTAAACGACACACTTACCTACTGTAGCCGTTCATCCAGGCCATAATTTCAACAACATTTGATGTTCATCGATGGGATTGATTTGTTATCTATATCAAGCTCTATTTGACGTCAATCTATACCGAATTGTAATATAATGTCATGTTTATAAAATAGCGTCCCGGTCACGTGACACACCGGACGTATCTAGGGCGCGGACGTGTGTCCGCCGGAACAATGGGCCTCGTAGCATTTGCATCTGCAATTTACTAAGTCTATGAGAGAGCTGTGTTACTGTCTCTTTTGTCTCGCGATGTAATTGAACAAGCTAGTCTGTCTGTATGAAGCTGCAACGTCCGAGTCGCATAATGTTATTGTTGAAGGAGAGCTCGTTTCTGGCCATTGAAATACTATTTTACTAGCGTACATAGAACTGACCCCCGCGAACCACAGTCCTCATTATGAGTTGGAGCTCCGGAGCTCCTACTTGACCAGTCTATTGTTTTCAATCATGGCGTAATATGTCGACACGTCACGAAAAAAAAAGACATTAATACCGTATTATTGTAATTTTTCATAAAGATTTTTTTTCGCAGAGTAGGTTAATATTTTCACAATGCTGCAGAAATATTTAAGTCGAATCGTTTTAAAATTCTGAATGGCAGTGAAAAGACGTTTAAAATTCCAAAGAAAAAGTTTGAGAAAGACACAGCTGATGCAAAGTTGGCGGAAGTCTGTAGAATATTCAAATCATGTCTCATCGTGGAGCGACTGACGTACAACCTGGCATCATCTGCAGAAAGTACTAAAGTGCTAGCTAGGTGACCAGATCTAGTCATACATAACACCGAACATTTTTTTTAAATAGACCTGCCTTGGTGTAGCAACATCGACATTTAGTGTCTCAAGCTTTACCAGTCTTGCGGGGAGAACGCACGGGTGAAAATGTTCTACGATTTGTTTGGCAAAGACTTACCGATAAAATATTGAAAATTACGCATTTGTTGTATTAAGAGATTTGGTTTCTTTTTCTTGTATTTGAACAGATTATAACGCTGTATAATTTTCTTTAATTTCTTGTGAAATTTATCGAAA